>SSNR01000107.1:108163-215978 GCA_006937965.1 Callopanchax toddi | reverse complement strand
ACCCCCCCCCCCCCCCCTTTTACATGCACAAACCTACATGTCAGTCATAACTACTGAATGTACAGGGTTCTCTCATGTGTTAAAAAGTAAACTAAACACTTATTTGGCTTCCAGCCATCCTGCTTTACTGTATATGTTTAACGTTCTTTCAAGTCTGTCAACAGATCAGAGGAAACTGTCTTGAAAGTTCTCAAGACTAAAAATATCTCCTGCAGTTTGTTAGGAAAATGTCGCAAGACTGACTGTGTGTGCAACAACAAATCTAGAAAGATGTATATCTAGATTGTAGGCTGCAACTAAGCTAACAGGACACTTTAGATGCTGCAGAACAAAACCTACAGTACAGCATCAGTAACTCCAACACATCACTCTATGGGTACACTATAGACACTGTAGCTATAGTACTGAATACCTCCAAGCTCCTAACATTGCGTAATGCTGCCACCAATCGTGTAAGTCCTCCTATATTCACCACCTTCAGTGAAATGGAAAAATACCACCATATACGGCATGCCTTAACGCAATAAATAAATCGCCTGGTGGGTTTGAGGGGTAAGATTATGAACAATTATTCATTTACTTGGTGTATAAGCACTTTGAAGGGGCTCAGTTTGGAAAAACAGAGATTAGTTCAGACAGGATTGACAAGCTAACAGCCTGTTTCAGATAAGAGTATAACGTGTGTAGTGAGGGGTTTTACAGCCTTAAAACTTCTGGAATAATTGTAAAAATATAAAACGGCTATATCAAAGATTTCACCTAATGCATGTTACTGTTAGAATGTAACTTCGTGATAAACGAGGGATCACTGCATGCAGAAAATGTAACATTGAAATAATGATGTAATGGGACACTGACAGACATGTAAAGTTAGCTGCATGAACTATGTGAAACTTTTGAGACTGAAGCTACAATGACTAGCCGTTAGCTTGTCAGTCTGGTAAGAAATACCCTGTTTCTCCTAACTGAGGTTGTTCAAAGAGCTTTACATGAACATTTTTACCTCTGTTTATGGACATGTTGTATGATGTTTATGACATTTAAGAAACGCTGATGAGTTTGACTTTAAGGGGGTCACATCCACTTCTGGGCAATGCATGAGGATTATTGTGAATTATTTTAGCACAGGCATCACTTTTTGGAAGATTTCACATTTTGGTGCAGTTTTATTTATATGGCAAACTATAAACATAAAGCTTAATAATGACTGGCTGCAACAGCAAGTCTGAAAACAAACAAACCCACAATAAGGATGTTTCATGCACAGAAGCAGATTATAGGTAAACCACAGCTCAAGCCTCAAAAAGTTCCATTTACTCAAAGAACAAGAAACACCTATGAGTTTTCTGTTGAAAACTAAAGGAAGCAGGATCACTATGGTTGGCTGTGCTGAGCTACTCTAAATCCATGGTGTGTGTTGTGGACCTACCATGTGTGTGTGCGGCGCGTGCCCCTCTCAGAGGAGTAGAGTTTCCTGGAGTCCTGCTGGTGTGGATTTCTCTGCTCGTCTTCTTAAACCTTCCTTTTCTAAGTTGTAGAGTTAATGAGGTATTTTAACAGAACCTATAGTTTTCTAAGGGACAAACATCAGGCGGTTCTGGTTGGTTACTTTAAGTTGAGCTGGAACAAACTGTCGCTGCAGCTCCAAGAAGAACTGGAGAGGTTCCAGCTGAGCCAATGAGGAGAGCGAGGGGGCCGAGCTACCCTTCCTCTAAAACGGGCACATGACTGACCTGAAAACACAGCTGCTGCTAGTTTATTACGTTATTAATGCTCTAACATGTATTTGATTCTAAGCTCAAAGGATGCAATTGTGTCTAATTGAGCAAACAGGAGCTTTAGTTGGAGTTTGAGGAGAGACATAGTTAGAGATTAAGCGAGGCACTTTCTTTCCAAACTTTCTAAAATTGTAAATAAATTCCTAGAACTCAGTTTGGAGAAGCAGCATGTGTCCAGGATTGATGAGCTAAAGGCTAGTGTCATTTTAAAACAGATGATGTCATTTAACAAACCACTGCATTACAATTCATTCTGCTTTACATTTGAAGGCTGTTGTTCTCTGTGCATGGCTTGTTTATTTATTTTAAAACAATGTAAACACTAAGTAGATTTTATTTGTTATTCACATTTTTTAAATAAAACAGCACTGAGGCTTTTATTTTGAAAGCAAATGCCACTTCCTTTTGCTCTGCAGACAATAATTAAGGGCAGAAACATACATGCTCATATTTTTTGCATGCATATAACTTTATTACTCATATCTGTCTGCAAGGGTCACCTATAGCATCCTCTGTGGACTAGCATGATTTTGTGACCACGATCGTGCACGTTGCAGTACCCACCCTGTCCATCTAATATGAGGGCGCTATAGGTTCAACAGACAAAAGACCACAAGTCAAAGCAGGAGCAGAGAAGAAAAACAAAATGGTGAGGAGACTTGTTATCAACACTAATGAATCACTCAGGGACCATAAAAACATACAAATAATTACAAAATCTGAATTTAATCAGAAAGAGTTCAAAAAGTAGTTAATGAAAAACGGACGTCTTTGATAAAATGTTGAAACTCTGAAGACACGTTGAAGGAAAAAAATGTGATGAAGTATATCTAATATTCTCATCAGGACTAATATAAAAACACCTCTCCGTATCAGTAATTCTTAGTTTTTTCTAAAAAGGAAACCATATCATATATTTATTCTTAATAAGAATATTAGTTTAGATAACTTTATTCTAATTCTGACTATGAGGAAAGTAAAACATTGATTGAAATCTAGAAAACGTATGTACAAGTGTGGTTTGCTTATATAGCCTATAGGACCTAAATAAAACAAAGTGGATGACAAAATAAAATGCAATAACTTAAAGGTGACAAACTGACACTAAAGTATACAAAAGGGGGAAATGATCAACATCATGTAGTTTATAAGACTTTTAAACTGATGTCGCCAACGCTGCTTGTTGTTCATGTACTTATACTATAAGTATAATAATATAAGTACATGAACAACAAGCAGCAATGTCCTTATTTCCTTTTAAATGTTTTGACAGTCCTTTTAAATTTGTTTAATTAAAACCTTGACACTACCATGTTTTATTACATATTGGGTAGTTTTTTTTGGGGATTTCTTTTTGCAACATGACTTTAAACACACACACATTCACACACTGGTGGTGATAAGCTACGTTGTAGCCTCAGCTGTCCTGGGGCACACTGACAGAGGCGGGATGCACCACTACCCTCCAAGTCCCTCTGACCACCACCAGGAGACAAGGTGGGTGAAGTGTCTCGACCCTCCGGTTGCCACTCTACCTACTGAGCTACATACAAACGTTAGTCCTTGTCTGTACATTTAAACTGTGACTTGATCGGCCAGCTCCAGTCTGATTTTGGTTTTTGGAGGGGACTTTGTTCTTCATCCCTTAAGGCCTGCAGCAGAATCAGACATTAAACAAACTGCCCCAACCTGCTGCGTGTCATTAGTGCTGTTTGCTTTGTCAATCTGAGGCTGAGAAGGAGCAGAAAGTGGGAGGAATAAAGGTGCAACTTGCACTTGTGCTGCACAGTAAACTCACCTGTCAGTCTCATTAGACCTGCATAAAGGTAAATCATCGGTTCTCGGCATTTGATTTTCCATAGGTTAGTAATTAGCACCAATCTGATCAGCTCTGTTTTTGTGGAGTGTATTGGTCTCCCCCCCTCTTGGGTCTGCATTGGGCTGATCAGCTGTTAGTTTTCCTCATGACTCATTTGAGTTTCCCACGTTGTGCTAGCTGGTTTTATGACATCAAAACATTTACTTGATGTTTTCTTTCTTCTTTGTGTCTCACTGACTGATTTTTGTGGTTCGTTTCATTGTGTATAAACAACCTGATGCTCTGCATTCCTAGGATGTAGTGCTTTCATTTCTTCAGGTAATAGAACATTTCTTTGAAAATGATCTTTCCTGGTTTATTTATTAGTTGATTCTCTTTAAATGTTGCATGTCGATGCTACATTCATTTACAGACTTCTATCAATTTCTTTTCAGTGGCCACATCCTGGAACTACAAACACCCAAACCTAGGTTTTATGATTTTTAATGACTTTTTGTTCATCTATTTTAATTTATGAAGTAAAACATGCTTGCTTTTGAGTCTATATCCCTAATAATAATCATGAAAAACTATCAAAAACTGATTTGCATCACAGAGTTGTTAATAATTCTCTGTGTGCGTTTGATTTGTTGTTCACATTACCAGAGCAGGAAATGCTTTTATTCTGAAATGCTTTTTAAATATAGAGGTGAATCTAAACATGTTTTATTTCTGCTTAAAACATCCACAAATATGTGTAGCTTTTGCAGCAGTCAGTGCAGCAATAAAATCCTCAGGGTCAGATTGAGCAAATGACCAGCTGGTGTCACCACTCACCTGCTTAACACTAGTCTTTGTGCACACACACACACACACACACACACACACACACACACACACACACACACACACACACACACACACACACACACACACACACACACACACACACCCTCTCACACACACACACACACACACACACACATGACCTCTGAATCATTGATCTTTGATCACTTTGTGTAAAACTGTCCTAACACTTGACTAATAATTGCTTCTTGTGGAGGATGCTTTGGTTTGATGAATCTTGTTCAGTCACTACATGGTTTCAGTACCAGATTCCACTGATTGAGTGACACATCATTAAACTATTTCCTCTGGTTTCTCTCACTTAATGACAGTGTTCTGTGAAACAGACAAGTGCAAATTTACTGTAAGAAAGTGAGTTTCCCCCCCAATTAGATGATTTACTGTATATTTGATAAAATATGAAATATAAGCCATGTTTGTCTTTAGGGAGCAAAATTATGATGTCATGTTAGGCAAGGGACACCTAAGCCTCTCACGAGGAAACAGGAATCGATGAGAACAACTGGAAGGGAGGGAACAAGTTGTGTGAATCATAAAATCAGAGTCAAAGCAGCACAGATTGACAGCAGGAGGGAACTCGTTTTTCTCGTCTTGGCTCATCTTGAAAAGGCAGGACGCCCTGCTGTAAATAGCAGAACGAGTTGCAGGTACGAGTTCGCTGGAGGTTGGTGGCTCTGATTTGAACGCTCAAGCAACTCCAAAGGTAAAGTGATGAATCTCAATTTTATGAGTCAGCTGTGTGTGTTTTAGTGTTTGTGAGATGAAAGAAAATAGACAGAAATGTCAGCTGTTTCATGTCAGTAACACGTCACAGCTTCATCTTATGGCTTTTAGAATATGTAATTATTTGTGATTGCAATGAGGATTTATGAATGTACATGTCCTAAAAATGCCTAAAAGATCTTGCAGAATTCACTTCTTTGCCGCTAAACAGAAAAAAGAAGTACTGACAGTGAAAGCTACATTAAATCAGCTGGCTTTTGTAGTTCATGTAATCCAGTTTGTCTCAGTTGTGATGGGTGTGTTGAAGACCTGCAGAGGTGTTTCCTCCACTGCCTCTATTGTCTATCTGACATTTATTTGCCTGAGCACAATATTATCCACGTTCATTACTAATCAACCAATTTATGATAAATTCAGGGATTGATAGGTGTAAGGCATGCAGTCCATCAACCTGAGGTGAACATTTTTCTAGATGGACTAAATTCCCACATACAGATGAGTAAAAACAAAAAAAGAGAAACCTGAACGTTTGACCCCTGTCTTGTTCAGCTCTGGGGCGTTTTCCATTAGAAGGATAAAGGTCACCACAGGTCAACCCAAATTTGTTCTCTTGCACCTCGCTGCCATTGGGTCGTTTGACAAATAGGGCCAACTGAAGGACCGATACGGTGTAAATCTACAGGATTTCTGTTTTCTAAGGAGGCCGTTTTGAAGTGTAAAACCCTCCATCTCCTGATGAACTAACGACTGGTCCGATCTTACATCAAAGCCCTCGTAAACCTGCCCCAAAATATCATAGCAGTTTATGAAATGTTATTTGACACGACTGTTTTCATGTGAATGAGTGAATGAATCACCAGCAGCATAATGCAGCAGTGCAACCAAGGTCAGAACCTTCAGGAAGTTTCTTTATTCTTCTGCAAAATTAACCATGTGATGCAAAATTGATGCTGGTTTAAAGGTTAAAATAACATCTGCATGGACTGCTATGAAATGTAGGAGATCTGTTTTAACCCATATTGATCCTTATAGTGATCAGCTGTTTTCTTATGCCATCAGTGTCACACCAAACACTGCCCCCACTGGTAATAAGTAGAATGACAAAAAAAAAATCATGAAATATTGAAAACAATCTTTTATTATAATATTATTATTCATTTGTTTGTCAAATAGTGAAAATGCATGTTGTCCATCTGAGTGGGCATTTATAAAGCCATTTTAAAAGTAGCTATATTCAAAAGAGCTTTATGGTTAAAGATAAGTGAAGTTAATACAATCAGCTTCAAGTCCATTTGGACAGGACACCAGTTTGTAGACATCGTCGTGGTCTGGATGAAACCAACTTCTTAGCACCTCCAGTAAACAAGACTGATAAATTCCCCTTTAGGTTTCACAGACCTGCAGAATCAACACCTTCATTCTGTCCTTGTGTGCATTTAAAGCTCAGTTTTACTCTGTTTGCATCCAGATGTCGACATCAGCCCATCAAATGAGCCCCAGAAAATATTCAGGAGTCCGAGTGACGATCCCATCTGGAGAACCAAAGTCTGCAGATGGGCTGCCGGGCCTCACCGACCCTGGAAAGGGTACCTATTAAATAAAACTCCTGTTTTAAATGTGTGTTTTTATCTTGGTGCGGGTTGTCGTGCTACATCATCTTTTATCTGAGCTTAATGAGGCTGTTTGTGTTTGGCTCAGATCACAGCGCCGGAGGGGAGTTCAATACCAGATCTCAGCAGAATGTAAACAGAGAAATTGTAAGTTGAGACTTAACCTGTGAAAAGAAAAGAAGCTCAGCAGAGCCCTGATTCAGCTCACAACAACAGTCGTCAGCTTTCACTGTAAATGTCTGAAACATCAATTTCATGTGAAATATTTTTGTAGGACATCTTAAACCACTGCTTTGACAATCTGGACAAGTTCATGTTGCGCTTGAACCAGGCGGCTGAGGCTCAGAGCGTTCTCAACCAGAGGAAAAGGAGGAGTGACAGGAAAGGCAAGAAAAATGAGAATCAAGATGGTAAGAGTGGATATTTCTACACACTGCTTCATTAACTTGTGTTTTTAATGAGTAACAATAAAGAAACCGGTGATCAGTGAACAAAAGATCTTTATTATACAAGAGTTTCTGTAGAAGGCTGGTAGGTAGTGTCAGGCCGCTGCTAGAAAAGACACAAAAGTTCCAGTTTGACAAAGTGAAGCAGGTCAGGACTCAGGAGGCATGCTGCCAAAGCAAAAAGCCTCAGGTAATTCAGAAATGCCTCTTGTTTGTGTTGTAGCGCTCACCGTGGAGGCAGCAGTGTGAGTTTTGTTCCTTCATATCAGGATCTAAATCACTTTGATCAATCTGAGTCTGAGGGGTTTTAATATAATGTAAGGTAACCAATAAGATCATTAAAATGATGGTAATTATAAGGTATAACTTTAAACATCCTCATATTGAGGTCAATAAAGTTTAAATGTTCAGTTGACGTGTTTCCGTGTCACAGGCGTGTTCAGATGTTTGGGTTGTAGCTGTGATTGTTGTGCTCTCCTCTCAGCAGGTGACCTGCTGACCTTAAAGGCAACTCCTCCGCCAGAAGAAGACTTTGTGGGCATCTTTCAGAAAGTCAAGTACTCCATCTGTTTACTGGTAATTATCCCTCTGAGGCTGAACATCTTTAGATGAAGATGGAAATGACTGATTGTTTTGTTCAGGACCGTCTAAAGTCTTCGATCGAACAGCCGGATGCACCAGAGCTGCTGCATCATGTCTTTGTGCCGCTCAAAATGGTGATTAAAAAAGATCTAGTTCCTCTCTTCAGTTTTCTGACTTTTACTAAAGTCTGTTCTTTACCAGATGGTGAAAACCACGGGAGGGCCAACATTGGGGGCGTCAGTGGTCAGCCCAGCTATGACCAGCGGAGCGGTTTCTCTGCTCCAGAAGCACCTGAATGAAGAGGAAAAGCAGCTGTGGATGTCATTAGGAACCAACTGGACCTCACCCTGGTCTGTGTCTGAGTGCTGGTTAAACTCGACTTCATCTCCAGCGTCACACTGTCCTTATGACGTCCTTGCATTCTTTTTGCTCACTTCCAGTCTTGGTAAATCAGTCCCTCCATACTCACCTGTTTTCGTGGATGGGTGGAAGCCTCAGGCCTATGACTCAACAGGGCAGCTCCTAGAAGATCCGGTTCAGGTACAGCACAGGGAGGACGCTGTCAGGGAACAAAGTCTGCACACGCAAACCAGAGCTGAGAATCATGGGAACAGCACAAATAAAGCGTAAGCCTGCAGACACTGAACAAAAGCATTTTACAGAACATGGAAAATCATTATGCATCAAGACTGATTCAAAGGTTTTAGGAACGACACACAAAATATTTTTTACTAAATTTGCTGTTTCTGCTTTTGCATAAAATCTGCAATGTTATGAAGAGTGATTGGATGAATTACAAAACATTTTAAAACTCATCTCTGCCTAAAAAATGAATCAATTTTTGCTGCTTTTGTGAAAAAGACTTCAGCACCCAAGAACGTCGTGGGAAAAGAAGGACCAACACAGCAAATATTTACTCTTTGAATGAACTTACAATGAACTTCAGTATCCAGAAAAGCATAAAAGAAAAAGACCTAAAAACAATGAAGCATCCAACCAACATCTTGGTCAATTCCACAAATATACAGCAACTCAACAGGAATTTGGATGAAATCTTTCTGTTTTATGTTTCATTATTGTGACCTCTAAAATCTTATTTCAGGGATGGAAATGGGCTCCCACCAAAACAGATGCAACTTTGCAGCTGTAATTATGACTTTGTAGCCAGAAACAACACAGAACTGTCTGTGCTACAAGGAGAAATCCTAGAGGTAGCGTAAACACTCACAAGGCGGTGGACTCGTCTGTAAAGAGGTTGTTGAGTGATTTTATTTATTTTTTCTTCAGGTACTTGACTCATCCAAGCGCTGGTGGAAGTGTCAGAATCGCTTTGACCAAGTGGGATTTGTTCCTTATAATATTCTGGAGCGTCTTCCTGCTGATTCTGCTACACGCGAGCTGCAGGTCTTAAGGGAGTCTAAGGTATAAAAGAAACAAAGACACAACAGAGGCTTTTTTCCCCCTCCACCTCAGTTTTTATTCACTACAGCTTTTTCATGACAGAAAACAGATCTCGCCTCTCGGACAAAGTGTTACTCGTACACTCCGTCGAGTTCAAACGGGACCAATCCGACTGCTTTGAGCCCAAGACCTCAGAGCATGGTGCTGCCGTCTAAAGCTGTGTCAGGGGAAGATGGGAATCGAGGTAAGCAGCCAATCGAACAAATATTCAGCAAAATAAAAGTACAGACAAAAAACAACACACAATCAAGTGACACATTGGACTATAAGAGCAAGAGTTTCAATCAAAGGGTTCCCGTACAACTGAGAAAAAGTAAAAATCATATGTGGAAAAAAGTTTCCAGTTATCCTTTGTGTTTGTTGAGCTTTTCTAACTTTAACTTTGTCTTTAAAAGTCAATATCAGATTGTCTTGATGCATAAAGCACATTTAAAATACTTTCTTTGACCAAAAGTCATTCAAACCACTTCATGTGAGAGGATCACAGAGCAGGGAGACAGTTAATCTACACTGTGTTATCTCCATAATCAGATATCTTCATTGACCTATTTAATAAGCACTGTTTTTAACAACAGTTGCTTGTGAATGCTCTTTATTGATCTCTGATTGGTATTTATTGAACACCTCTATGAATGGGAGCTAACCATGTGTTGAAGCTGTTGATGAACTGAACAGTTAGATGTATTGACTCACCGTGATGCTGTTTTGTGTTTTTACAGTCCGGGTTATGAACGATGAGCTCCTGCAGCGACTAACTAAACAAAACAGCTCAGTCAATCAGGAAGTGGTCCCCAACTCGCCCACCCTGAACAACGAGTCCACACCTGCTGAGGTGAAGGCGTGGCTCACCACCAAGGACCTCAGTCAGGAGTGAGTGTTTGTTCTTACACATAACATCAAGAGCTTCATATCCAACAAGAATGTTTGTTTG
The DNA here is from genome assembly GCA_006937965.1 of Callopanchax toddi. Taxonomy (NCBI): domain Eukaryota; kingdom Metazoa; phylum Chordata; class Actinopteri; order Cyprinodontiformes; family Nothobranchiidae; genus Callopanchax; species Callopanchax toddi. Next base: position 205,782 of record SSNR01000107.1, on the reverse strand, counting down.
AACTTAAATTTAAATCTTTGACACTGAGAGGACATTTAAAAAAATTTCTTGCATCCAATCCTTCTGTTAGGACAGTTGACTGCCTGGGAATTTTAACTGGATCGCAGCTGTTCTCCCTATTAGAAGAGGAGTTCTGTGCTGTGATTCCAGCTGAAGGGAGGAAAGTGTTCTCCTTGGTCCAGGACCAGAGGAAACATCTGAAGGTTTGTTATTCTGCATGTACTCGTGTGTGTGTGTGTGTGTGTTTGTGTTCTTGAGTGTTTGAACGTTCAGGTTCATGCATCCCTGGGTTGTTTGCTCGGCCTTGACCGATGTACAGACTTGCATCACTTTAACAAAGGTTTACTGACCTACATTGACTAACACCAGTAGAAAAAGTTCAATCTGTGATGTAGATTGGTGAAAACAGTAATCACCTCAAGAATCAACTAGTGGGGATAAACTGTTCATGGCTTGCAAAACAAACAAAACCCAAAACAACATTTAAATATTACAGTAAAAATGCTTTAGAAAAATGGCAAAATCAACAATACGATTATTTTGCCACTTTCATTTTGCAAGAATGCTCCAGAACAAACAGAAGTCCCAAATATTACCTCCACACTCTGTGGCACGGTGTCTATGTTTTCATACAGTTCTATTTATTTCCTCCTGAAAGAAACCCACATTTTTATCTGCACTGACTTCCTGCTTGGACCCAGGCTTCTGTAGAAGCTCTTCTCTGCTTTTATAGCAGCTTTTCCTGCCCATATTTGGTTCATCTGACTGATAAATCAAGTGGAAATTTCTGTGATGGACTGGCGACCTGTCCAGGGTGTCCTCTCGCCCCGTGACTGCTGGAGATAGGAACCAGCAGGCAGAAAAACAATGATGGAAACCAGAAGAAAATGTGACAACTATCTAGTTTTACTGTTTCTTTTAATGCAGTCATTAATAATCCACTTTACCTGAGTTGTAACCAATAATAGATGACCTTTAGTGACCTTCGTACCCAGTGTGAACAAACAGCCACATCTGGAGGAGGGGGGTCAGGAGACAGAGCTGAAGCACAGCAGAGAGGGACCTACATTTTATCATCATTTTTCATTTCACATCCATATTTTTTTTACTTGAAAGAAAACCCTAAAGAGAGTGTAGATTTGAGGTAATAAAAGTATGGCTAAGTTTAAAACGTAAAACAGATCATTTATTCCCACGGCTGAAACAACAGTTTAGTTTCTTCTTTCATTACATTAACCTATACTCAAATGGTCAAAAATCTGGATATTTCTGTAGAGCTTTGTAAATTCACGTTGCATTATTTAATCTGTTGTGTATGCTATTCATTTCAGTTTAATTCAAATGTAAGTTACGTTAGAATCTTTTTGTGTTTTAAGGGAGTTTTCATGATGTTCTAATACATTTTTGTCTCCTCTTCAGAATTCTCCCTCTTCTTCAAAATAGTGACAACGATGGTGCAGCAAGAGACACAGACTGACCTGAACGAAGACGTAATGTTTGATCCATGAATACAGATATGACGCCATCCTGAAAAGAAGGCCACGTTCATTTGTACATTTTAGTTTTATTCGTTTAAGTGCAACATATTCATCTGCAAAAAACTCCCAAATATTATAATGCAAAGCTGTCAAATTTGAGGAGTTTTTAGAATTAACTTTACTTACATTAGTGTGATTGTTTTTCTTTTTTTCCATTACATTTTGTTTAAAATTTCAAACTGAACACAAATACAACACCTGCCATTAAAAGTCATGAAATAACCCTTCTGTCAAAAAAGGAGCAGCCTCTCTCATCTTATGGGTTTATTTTCACAATAATCTGAAAGTGCCACTTGGTAAAAATACATTCTGTTTTAATTAAAAAAAAACATAAACCAATTACAACTTTAGTGCTGATTTTTCTCCCAAACAGTAATTTGCATTTTTAAAAATTATTCTGTACAACACAGAGACAATACACAGTGGCTAAATTGACCATAATAAAACATTTTGATTTGTTAGATCATGCATTCTGGAAATAATTTAAAGAATTGCACATTCTCATAGAAATATCCAAGTAATCATTTTCAGAGAGGATCTAAAACATGTTGGATTTAAAATGATAATTAGAAAGTGTCACCACAGATATCAATTTCAAAAACATTCATCCAATCTTTGCAAATAACATTTATCATTTTGTCCAAGTTCCTGTAAACAATCAGTCCTGATGCCTTTTTATTTACTATCTTCAGAGGTAGATATGTTTCTATTAAAATGTATATATACATAAATTATTTGAGCATGTTAGTACATTGTTGAGGAATGGGCAAATAAAAAAAGAGACAAACAAAAAAATAATAATTTTGTTCTTTCAATGATAAAATTATAAAAGAATGTAAAGGTTAAAGACAACTATGCTGCATTTGATGTTCTTGTATAATAAAATGCCAGAGATCAAAAACATAGTTTTTGATTTTGAGATAAAGATAAGCTTTTTGTTTGATTTGGCAGCTAGGAACCCATTGTCATTTCTTTCTTCTTTCTGGAGATTGAACATGAACGCGTCCTAACGGCCCCTGAATGTTTCATAATGTGTGTGTGTGTGTGTGTGTGTGTGTGTGAGTCAGAGAGGGACAACAGAATAAAGTCATGATAAGCTGATTTGTTGAGGTCTTCTTTCTGCTGATGAAGGTGTACAGTATGTGTATGCTCAGATTTTAAAGAATCATTTTGAAGTGTGTTTCTGTGTAAAAGTGATAAATAGTTTCTACAGTATCTTACCCATTCCTTAACAGCCTAAGTTTGGGGAAAAAATCACTTAAATCCAACAAGATTTCTTAGCTAGCAGACACAACATTCAGACTAGCCACCAGCTAACGGGTCTTGTTGCTTTTAAACTCTATTTCTCCAACCCAGAGGTCTTTCATGTACACAGTAAATATTTATACCTCTTGCACAGAAACACACTTCAAAATAGTAGAAAGACTATTGTAGTTAAAGATTAAAATAGTTGTGTGTAGTTGCTAATCCTAAAACTCTTACATTACTTAATATATTTACAATTCTTAGTGCAATTTTGAGGTAAATTATTTAGATGAATCACTGCATATGGCTCTAATTTTTCAGTCAAAGGAGATGAATGTTTGAGGTCTCACTGCTTTCGACTGACAGCATCTTCACTGGTGCTCGTCTGGTCACAGCAGTCCCAGTCCAGGAGGTCTTTAGCTTGAAACCACAGCTGGATCTCCCTTTGGGCGCCCTCCAGCGAATCACTGGCATGGACCACGTTCCTGAGAGTAAACAAGTGTTATAATTACTTCATCTCCAAGACACAAGTCCCCTTTAGGGTTATTATTTAATCATAAAGCTAATTTAAAACCTAACAGGATCACATAATATCTGCTTACCTGCTGACATGGATGCTGAAATCCCCTCTGACGGTTCCTGCCTGGGCTGCAGCTGGATTGGTATGACCCACCATTGTCCGTGATGTCTGGACAACATTGTGTCCTTCCCAAACCTAAGCATAAATAAACCAACACATGAAAAATGTCATGAAATACTCACAAGAATGCTGAAGAGAAGCCCTCACCATGACAACCACAGGTCCTGAGGTCATGTAGGTCAGTAGATTGTGAAAGAAAGGCTTTGTCGTCAGTTCACGGTAGTGCTCAGACAGAAGGTCTTCAGACGCCTTCACAGCAGATACAGCAACAGTTAAGAGTCAGACAACGTTCGACGTCTAACAAATACCCGGACACGTTATACCTTCATCATCTTCAGTCCAACCAACTTGAAACCTCGCTGCTCGAAGCGCTGAATGATCTGCCCAACAAGGCGGCGCTGAACTCCATCAGGCTTCACAGCTATCAGGGTCCGCTCCCTCACATCTGGAAGAGCTGCAGCGACGAGAAGAAACATAATGATCAAAACTCACCCACAGAAACACACTTTGATGGAATCAAACAGCTGTTTTTCATTTGCTTCACTGGCCTCTTTTATTGCAGTTTTGTAAAAAGGCTTGGTCAACTTTAAATCAGAATAAATACATTTCACATTGACAGTTTGGAATTTGAACGTAGCTGATTTCAAACAACCTGCAGGAGAAGGTAAGTGCTGAATAACTGTTTGTATAAAAGTCAAACCACCGTGCTGACAGCTGGTATACAGTAGTGCTGCTATGCTGTGTTTGATGAACATGACACTGTCCATTTTGGGTGAACCTTTCTTTGGTCTCATCTCTTAAGGACACTGACCCAGAGGTGTTGTTGTTCGTTTAGAAGAGACTTTACAAACCTAACTCTAGTGATCCATGTTCACTTTAGCAATACGTTTTCTCCTGCAGCCCTTTCAAACAAGCCAGACTTGTTCAGTCTTTCTCTAATTGTCCTGCCGTAAACTTTAACCTTTGACCTGCTCATTGAGGCCTGTAGTCGGAGATGGAGCTCTTTCTTTTTTACAGAGCATTACACTCTCTGACCTTCCTTCCAAACTTTGAGCGTATAGCTATAGGAAACTTCAAGGTAAAAGCATTAATTAAAGAAATGTACAAATGTAAATTAACCTCAGTGGGTTGAGGACAGATCTTAAAACTCCTCCCAGATTTATAGGAAGCAACAGTTTCTCCTTGGCATCAGATCAACACACACTATGCTCCAGACTGGAGAGGATCAGTTAATCAGCAGCACCAGGGGCCACATTCCCTTTTTACACACAGCTTTGTTTTTGTTTCTTTGTGTACTCTCTTTCCCCCACGTGACTGTATTTAGAAGAGAAAGTCTGTATCTTGTGTATTAGATGATAAAATATTACAAGAATTTAGAAAAATCATTACTTTATTGGATTCAGCATTTCTTTAAAATTGTCCATAGATTTTTTGTAATTAGAGGCTCTGTGTGTGTGTGTGTGTGCGTCGTCTTGCAAGAGCGCATGAATGGCTGCACGCGATCCATTAAGTACACACGAGACTCTCTAGGAGAGGAACTCAGTCTGAAGGGATAAAGGATAAGGAGATGTGAGCGGACTGGTTGGTAGTTTGAATCCAGTGATTCAGGTCTAGAGTTGGTTTAGTTCGAGAGCGCACGCCTCTGGAGAGGTTCACTCTCATCATCAACACATCGCCTCAGTTCTGGTTCATGACCCCACATGTGTGTGTGTGGCAAGAGCGTTTGTTTCCAAATAGTCCTGTTAAGTTCTGGGGAACTTTGAACCTAGCAGGGTAAAGTCTTTGACTTGGTGCCAACTGTGTCCAATAATCAGTTGTTAAAAATAAAATAAATCACAGATTCTCAGTCGGACGAATCCAAGAAGTGTCAGGAAAAAAAACCCCCAAACAAACTAAATGACTTCTGCTCTTCCCAGTTGATAAAAATCCAGCCACTTACTCGCTTTGCTCCGGTGCCAAACCAGTCCACATCGCTGCACGCTGGGAATCAGCCCGGATGTTAGATTGATACCGGCTGCTCGACTCGTCCAGTAGAACTGTTTAACTGTGTGACAGAGCAGCTGCATGTCTGGGCTTTCCTCTGTCAGCTCTTTACAGAATGAAGTCAAACCTCCTCAGTACAGACGTCATGACCCCAGTCCCTGTCCCTGCTGTCACTCACATCCAAACGTTTAACTCCAGGGATGCCAGAAGTTCCAGTTCACTGCAGGATTTTAGAGTCTGTTTAGTTTTAAATGGGCATCTGAGAGCAAACCTTCTATCTCTAAAGTCACTCACATCCACATTTTTGTTTGTACTATCTGAAAGTGGTCAGGTGACTGAGAATCAATCAGCTATCATGCAGTTTTGCTCTGTGGGCTTCATATAAAGAGCTTTCTAGAGAAAAAGAGCACATTTAAATCAGACAGACAAGACCCATCAGTAAAGCTGTTTTTTCAGTAAAGCACTGAGGCATTTTATATATTACACATCGACATGGGTTAGATTTGTAACCAGCAAAGAAAAATACACAATTATTAATACTGAGGTTAAAGATTACACCCTATTGTGTTTTGTTAAACTTTGTTCTAGAACTCTGTCCTTAATCTGACTGACCTGAGATCCTGTAACTTCTTAGAACCCCCTACATGCTGCAATAATATATATTAACTCATTCCTTTCAGCAGCTAACGGAATTTCAAAGATGAATTCAAGATTTCATTGAAGTAAAAAGAAAAAATCCAAGAGTGCAGACTGAACACTAGAGGGCAGTGTGTTACAGACCACAAAGTTCCCAGAGCAGTAACACTTGCATAGGAAAAAGAATGGATTAAACTATGAATAAATAAATGAACTAAACAAAGTCACCTCTAACTGATTCTCATTTATTTTCATTTTCTAATCCGTCTGTGTTTATTTCACTTCAGGATAGGGAATCTGGATTTACTGAATGATTGATTGTGATCACTGGAAACTGGATTTCAACTGATAAGGATGAAAACAACTGAAAAAGGCATTTCAAATATTGAGTTTCATGCTGGTCATAAAGGCTAACTTGCTCCATTTGACTCCGTTGTTTCTCCAAACTCACCTCAGAAACCTTCAGTTTACATCCTCTGCTGGAACACCTCATCCTCCTTGCAGATCTTCTGGCCTGCAAAAGAACTTGAGCAGGCCCATAATTAGGAAACATGGTTGTTTTAAAAGTATTGATGTAAAGATGACTCGACAGCCTGGTGGGAATGTTAAATAAATGAGTCCTCACTCACAGGTCCAGAGAGGAGATGAGGGACCTAGTGGAGACCCCACTCCCGTCCACATGGAGACGCTCGTCTCTGTCCAGAGGAACCTGCAGTCCGTGATGAATTGTGGCTTCGTGCTTCTGATGATTGTCCTGCTGTGTGGTTCAGACTGGTATGGGGTCCTGGACTGGGCCCTCATGACTTCCTGTGGTGAAATCTCATCATTGGACCACTGACCTCAAACAGGGATTTATTTAATGAACTTATGAATCCTGTTTATCTTTAGAACTTTGTTTCCGTTTTGTCCAAATTGCCAGTATTTAGTTTTTTATTCTTGTAAAGTTCTTTTTAAATGAAACTAATATTTTTAAATGATCATTTAATCATGCAAACCTTTAGAAATTTACAATATTTTGTTAAAAAAGTGACTTATTACGGTATAATGTTGTCATGTTGCCGTCATATTCAGTTGAGTGCAAACGTTTTACATGGCTGTGAATAAAAAAAAAAATCAGTAAAGTAAGAATACTTTCTCAAATATACATTCCATTTGTTATCAGTTAATTATGGAAATTGAACAGATGATGAATCCTGATGTAATCAGTATAGAACCATAGTTTAGTTCTGAGCCTTCTAAGTCACACATTTATCACCACATACTGTCCAACAGCTGACTGAGTTTAATAATGGTCTTTTTACAGTGTTCAGACAGTAATTTCATGCCATTAAATCTGAGGCTGTTGATCTTGTTAGCATGCATTTAAAAACATCAGCATTAATGATCTGATAAATAAATAAAGAGACACGTTTTATTAAAAAAGCAGTTTATTAAGCAGATTTTTCTCATTTTCATAATGGAATGATATGAAAGATCTTAAGTTGAAAGTCTGTCTCCTTTGGAGATGAAAAAAAAGGCTAAAATGAATAAAAGCAGATATTAAAAAACTCAAAATGAGTTGAAAGTGCTCAGTCCCAGCCCAGCTCGTCTGTGGCAGCGTGGGAGGGAAGGCCTGGCTCAGACAGCTCCAGGTCTGGCAGACACACACTGCAGACCAGGGACAGGTTTCTCACCAAATCTTTATTGGCAAGACGATGGGAGGGCACCGCTTTTCCAAAAATATTGTGCCAACCTTTTACAGTAGAAATAAAAATAAAAACATCAGCAGCAGCATGCTCACCCTCCAGTCACTCAAACGTTGTGTGTTGCTCCTTGTTGCTCTAAGTGGAGTCAAGTTGAGCCGGAGGAGTGTTGATCAGCACAGGCAGTCTTTAAAGAGCTCAGCTGACACGTGGAGTGCTTCAAGCGCTCAGCTTGCTATAGCTTGATGGTGCCAGTGGGCAAGCTACCATTACACAGTCTATAGTAGCGCAGATCATTCACTAATCTCTGTACGCTTTGAGTGAACGAAGGCAGATCCTGGAGACAGAGAGGGAAGATGCAGAGTTTAAATCAACAGTCACAAGTTCTACAGGATGCAAAGAAAAGACTTGTTTATGTGTGTTNCATCCACAAATATGTGTAGCTTTTGCAGCAGTCAGTGCAGCAATAAAATCCTCAGGGTCAGATTGAGCAAATGACCAGCTGGTGTCACCACTCACCTGCTTAACACTAGTCTTTGTGCACACACACACACACACACACACACACACACACACACACACACACACACACACACACACACACACACACACACACATGACCTCTGAATCATTGATCTTTGATCACTTTGTGTAAAACTGTCCTAACACTTGACTAATAATTGCTTCTTGTGGAGGATGCTTTGGTTTGATGAATCTTGTTCAGTCACTACATGGTTTCAGTACCAGATTCCACTGATTGAGTGACACATCATTAAACTATTTCCTCTGGTTTCTCTCACTTAATGACAGTGTTCTGTGAAACAGACAAGTGCAAATTTACTGTAAGAAAGTGAGTTTCCCCCCCAATTAGATGATTTACTGTATATTTGATAAAATATGAAATATAAGCCATGTTTGTCTTTAGGGAGCAAAATTATGATGTCATGTTAGGCAAGGGACACCTAAGCCTCTCACGAGGAAACAGGAATCGATGAGAACAACTGGAAGGGAGGGAACAAGTTGTGTGAATCATAAAATCAGAGTCAAAGCAGCACAGATTGACAGCAGGAGGGAACTCGTTTTTCTCGTCTTGGCTCATCTTGAAAAGGCAGGACGCCCTGCTGTAAATAGCAGAACGAGTTGCAGGTACGAGTTCGCTGGAGGTTGGTGGCTCTGATTTGAACGCTCAAGCAACTCCAAAGGTAAAGTGATGAATCTCAATTTTATGAGTCAGCTGTGTGTGTTTTAGTGTTTGTGAGATGAAAGAAAATAGACAGAAATGTCAGCTGTTTCATGTCAGTAACACGTCACAGCTTCATCTTATGGCTTTTAGAATATGTAATTATTTGTGATTGCAATGAGGATTTATGAATGTACATGTCCTAAAAATGCCTAAAAGATCTTGCAGAATTCACTTCTTTGCCGCTAAACAGAAAAAAGAAGTACTGACAGTGAAAGCTACATTAAATCAGCTGGCTTTTGTAGTTCATGTAATCCAGTTTGTCTCAGTTGTGATGGGTGTGTTGAAGACCTGCAGAGGTGTTTCCTCCACTGCCTCTATTGTCTATCTGACATTTATTTGCCTGAGCACAATATTATCCACGTTCATTACTAATCAACCAATTTATGATAAATTCAGGGATTGATAGGTGTAAGGCATGCAGTCCATCAACCTGAGGTGAACATTTTTCTAGATGGACTAAATTCCCACATACAGATGAGTAAAAACAAAAAAAGAGAAACCTGAACGTTTGACCCCTGTCTTGTTCAGCTCTGGGGCGTTTTCCATTAGAAGGATAAAGGTCACCACAGGTCAACCCAAATTTGTTCTCTTGCACCTCGCTGCCATTGGGTCGTTTGACAAATAGGGCCAACTGAAGGACCGATACGGTGTAAATCTACAGGATTTCTGTTTTCTAAGGAGGCCGTTTTGAAGTGTAAAACCCTCCATCTCCTGATGAACTAACGACTGGTCCGATCTTACATCAAAGCCCTCGTAAACCTGCCCCAAAATATCATAGCAGTTTATGAAATGTTATTTGACACGACTGTTTTCATGTGAATGAGTGAATGAATCACCAGCAGCATAATGCAGCAGTGCAACCAAGGTCAGAACCTTCAGGAAGTTTCTTTATTCTTCTGCAAAATTAACCATGTGATGCAAAATTGATGCTGGTTTAAAGGTTAAAATAACATCTGCATGGACTGCTATGAAATGTAGGAGATCTGTTTTAACCCATATTGATCCTTATAGTGATCAGCTGTTTTCTTATGCCATCAGTGTCACACCAAACACTGCCCCCACTGGTAATAAGTAGAATGACAAAAAAAAAATCATGAAATATTGAAAACAATCTTTTATTATAATATTATTATTCATTTGTTTGTCAAATAGTGAAAATGCATGTTGTCCATCTGAGTGGGCATTTATAAAGCCATTTTAAAAGTAGCTATATTCAAAAGAGCTTTATGGTTAAAGATAAGTGAAGTTAATACAATCAGCTTCAAGTCCATTTGGACAGGACACCAGTTTGTAGACATCGTCGTGGTCTGGATGAAACCAACTTCTTAGCACCTCCAGTAAACAAGACTGATAAATTCCCCTTTAGGTTTCACAGACCTGCAGAATCAACACCTTCATTCTGTCCTTGTGTGCATTTAAAGCTCAGTTTTACTCTGTTTGCATCCAGATGTCGACATCAGCCCATCAAATGAGCCCCAGAAAATATTCAGGAGTCCGAGTGACGATCCCATCTGGAGAACCAAAGTCTGCAGATGGGCTGCCGGGCCTCACCGACCCTGGAAAGGGTACCTATTAAATAAAACTCCTGTTTTAAATGTGTGTTTTTATCTTGGTGCGGGTTGTCGTGCTACATCATCTTTTATCTGAGCTTAATGAGGCTGTTTGTGTTTGGCTCAGATCACAGCGCCGGAGGGGAGTTCAATACCAGATCTCAGCAGAATGTAAACAGAGAAATTGTAAGTTGAGACTTAACCTGTGAAAAGAAAAGAAGCTCAGCAGAGCCCTGATTCAGCTCACAACAACAGTCGTCAGCTTTCACTGTAAATGTCTGAAACATCAATTTCATGTGAAATATTTTTGTAGGACATCTTAAACCACTGCTTTGACAATCTGGACAAGTTCATGTTGCGCTTGAACCAGGCGGCTGAGGCTCAGAGCGTTCTCAACCAGAGGAAAAGGAGGAGTGACAGGAAAGGCAAGAAAAATGAGAATCAAGATGGTAAGAGTGGATATTTCTACACACTGCTTCATTAACTTGTGTTTTTAATGAGTAACAATAAAGAAACCGGTGATCAGTGAACAAAAGATCTTTATTATACAAGAGTTTCTGTAGAAGGCTGGTAGGTAGTGTCAGGCCGCTGCTAGAAAAGACACAAAAGTTCCAGTTTGACAAAGTGAAGCAGGTCAGGACTCAGGAGGCATGCTGCCAAAGCAAAAAGCCTCAGGTAATTCAGAAATGCCTCTTGTTTGTGTTGTAGCGCTCACCGTGGAGGCAGCAGTGTGAGTTTTGTTCCTTCATATCAGGATCTAAATCACTTTGATCAATCTGAGTCTGAGGGGTTTTAATATAATGTAAGGTAACCAATAAGATCATTAAAATGATGGTAATTATAAGGTATAACTTTAAACATCCTCATATTGAGGTCAATAAAGTTTAAATGTTCAGTTGACGTGTTTCCGTGTCACAGGCGTGTTCAGATGTTTGGGTTGTAGCTGTGATTGTTGTGCTCTCCTCTCAGCAGGTGACCTGCTGACCTTAAAGGCAACTCCTCCGCCAGAAGAAGACTTTGTGGGCATCTTTCAGAAAGTCAAGTACTCCATCTGTTTACTGGTAATTATCCCTCTGAGGCTGAACATCTTTAGATGAAGATGGAAATGACTGATTGTTTTGTTCAGGACCGTCTAAAGTCTTCGATCGAACAGCCGGATGCACCAGAGCTGCTGCATCATGTCTTTGTGCCGCTCAAAATGGTGATTAAAAAAGATCTAGTTCCTCTCTTCAGTTTTCTGACTTTTACTAAAGTCTGTTCTTTACCAGATGGTGAAAACCACGGGAGGGCCAACATTGGGGGCGTCAGTGGTCAGCCCAGCTATGACCAGCGGAGCGGTTTCTCTGCTCCAGAAGCACCTGAATGAAGAGGAAAAGCAGCTGTGGATGTCATTAGGAACCAACTGGACCTCACCCTGGTCTGTGTCTGAGTGCTGGTTAAACTCGACTTCATCTCCAGCGTCACACTGTCCTTATGACGTCCTTGCATTCTTTTTGCTCACTTCCAGTCTTGGTAAATCAGTCCCTCCATACTCACCTGTTTTCGTGGATGGGTGGAAGCCTCAGGCCTATGACTCAACAGGGCAGCTCCTAGAAGATCCGGTTCAGGTACAGCACAGGGAGGACGCTGTCAGGGAACAAAGTCTGCACACGCAAACCAGAGCTGAGAATCATGGGAACAGCACAAATAAAGCGTAAGCCTGCAGACACTGAACAAAAGCATTTTACAGAACATGGAAAATCATTATGCATCAAGACTGATTCAAAGGTTTTAGGAACGACACACAAAATATTTTTTACTAAATTTGCTGTTTCTGCTTTTGCATAAAATCTGCAATGTTATGAAGAGTGATTGGATGAATTACAAAACATTTTAAAACTCATCTCTGCCTAAAAAATGAATCAATTTTTGCTGCTTTTGTGAAAAAGACTTCAGCACCCAAGAACGTCGTGGGAAAAGAAGGACCAACACAGCAAATATTTACTCTTTGAATGAACTTACAATGAACTTCAGTATCCAGAAAAGCATAAAAGAAAAAGACCTAAAAACAATGAAGCATCCAACCAACATCTTGGTCAATTCCACAAATATACAGCAACTCAACAGGAATTTGGATGAAATCTTTCTGTTTTATGTTTCATTATTGTGACCTCTAAAATCTTATTTCAGGGATGGAAATGGGCTCCCACCAAAACAGATGCAACTTTGCAGCTGTAATTATGACTTTGTAGCCAGAAACAACACAGAACTGTCTGTGCTACAAGGAGAAATCCTAGAGGTAGCGTAAACACTCACAAGGCGGTGGACTCGTCTGTAAAGAGGTTGTTGAGTGATTTTATTTATTTTTTCTTCAGGTACTTGACTCATCCAAGCGCTGGTGGAAGTGTCAGAATCGCTTTGACCAAGTGGGATTTGTTCCTTATAATATTCTGGAGCGTCTTCCTGCTGATTCTGCTACACGCGAGCTGCAGGTCTTAAGGGAGTCTAAGGTATAAAAGAAACAAAGACACAACAGAGGCTTTTTTCCCCCTCCACCTCAGTTTTTATTCACTACAGCTTTTTCATGACAGAAAACAGATCTCGCCTCTCGGACAAAGTGTTACTCGTACACTCCGTCGAGTTCAAACGGGACCAATCCGACTGCTTTGAGCCCAAGACCTCAGAGCATGGTGCTGCCGTCTAAAGCTGTGTCAGGGGAAGATGGGAATCGAGGTAAGCAGCCAATCGAACAAATATTCAGCAAAATAAAAGTACAGACAAAAAACAACACACAATCAAGTGACACATTGGACTATAAGAGCAAGAGTTTCAATCAAAGGGTTCCCGTACAACTGAGAAAAAGTAAAAATCATATGTGGAAAAAAGTTTCCAGTTATCCTTTGTGTTTGTTGAGCTTTTCTAACTTTAACTTTGTCTTTAAAAGTCAATATCAGATTGTCTTGATGCATAAAGCACATTTAAAATACTTTCTTTGACCAAAAGTCATTCAAACCACTTCATGTGAGAGGATCACAGAGCAGGGAGACAGTTAATCTACACTGTGTTATCTCCATAATCAGATATCTTCATTGACCTATTTAATAAGCACTGTTTTTAACAACAGTTGCTTGTGAATGCTCTTTATTGATCTCTGATTGGTATTTATTGAACACCTCTATGAATGGGAGCTAACCATGTGTTGAAGCTGTTGATGAACTGAACAGTTAGATGTATTGACTCACCGTGATGCTGTTTTGTGTTTTTACAGTCCGGGTTATGAACGATGAGCTCCTGCAGCGACTAACTAAACAAAACAGCTCAGTCAATCAGGAAGTGGTCCCCAACTCGCCCACCCTGAACAACGAGTCCACACCTGCTGAGGTGAAGGCGTGGCTCACCACCAAGGACCTCAGTCAGGAGTGAGTGTTTGTTCTTACACATAACATCAAGAGCTTCATATCCAACAAGAATGTTTGTTTGAACTTAAATTTAAATCTTTGACACTGAGAGGACATTTAAAAAAATTTCTTGCATCCAATCCTTCTGTTAGGACAGTTGACTGCCTGGGAATTTTAACTGGATCGCAGCTGTTCTCCCTATTAGAAGAGGAGTTCTGTGCTGTGATTCCAGCTGAAGGGAGGAAAGTGTTCTCCTTGGTCCAGGACCAGAGGAAACATCTGAAGGTTTGTTATTCTGCATGTACTCGTGTGTGTGTGTGTGTGTGTTTGTGTTCTTGAGTGTTTGAACGTTCAGGTTCATGCATCCCTGGGTTGTTTGCTCGGCCTTGACCGATGTACAGACTTGCATCACTTTAACAAAGGTTTACTGACCTACATTGACTAACACCAGTAGAAAAAGTTCAATCTGTGATGTAGATTGGTGAAAACAGTAATCACCTCAAGAATCAACTAGTGGGGATAAACTGTTCATGGCTTGCAAAACAAACAAAACCCAAAACAACATTTAAATATTACAGTAAAAATGCTTTAGAAAAATGGCAAAATCAACAATACGATTATTTTGCCACTTTCATTTTGCAAGAATGCTCCAGAACAAACAGAAGTCCCAAATATTACCTCCACACTCTGTGGCACGGTGTCTATGTTTTCATACAGTTCTATTTATTTCCTCCTGAAAGAAACCCACATTTTTATCTGCACTGACTTCCTGCTTGGACCCAGGCTTCTGTAGAAGCTCTTCTCTGCTTTTATAGCAGCTTTTCCTGCCCATATTTGGTTCATCTGACTGATAAATCAAGTGGAAATTTCTGTGATGGACTGGCGACCTGTCCAGGGTGTCCTCTCGCCCCGTGACTGCTGGAGATAGGAACCAGCAGGCAGAAAAACAATGATGGAAACCAGAAGAAAATGTGACAACTATCTAGTTTTACTGTTTCTTTTAATGCAGTCATTAATAATCCACTTTACCTGAGTTGTAACCAATAATAGATGACCTTTAGTGACCTTCGTACCCAGTGTGAACAAACAGCCACATCTGGAGGAGGGGGGTCAGGAGACAGAGCTGAAGCACAGCAGAGAGGGACCTACATTTTATCATCATTTTTCATTTCACATCCATATTTTTTTTACTTGAAAGAAAACCCTAAAGAGAGTGTAGATTTGAGGTAATAAAAGTATGGCTAAGTTTAAAACGTAAAACAGATCATTTATTCCCACGGCTGAAACAACAGTTTAGTTTCTTCTTTCATTACATTAACCTATACTCAAATGGTCAAAAATCTGGATATTTCTGTAGAGCTTTGTAAATTCACGTTGCATTATTTAATCTGTTGTGTATGCTATTCATTTCAGTTTAATTCAAATGTAAGTTACGTTAGAATCTTTTTGTGTTTTAAGGGAGTTTTCATGATGTTCTAATACATTTTTGTCTCCTCTTCAGAATTCTCCCTCTTCTTCAAAATAGTGACAACGATGGTGCAGCAAGAGACACAGACTGACCTGAACGAAGACGTAATGTTTGATCCATGAATACAGATATGACGCCATCCTGAAAAGAAGGCCACGTTCATTTGTACATTTTAGTTTTATTCGTTTAAGTGCAACATATTCATCTGCAAAAAACTCCCAAATATTATAATGCAAAGCTGTCAAATTTGAGGAGTTTTTAGAATTAACTTTACTTACATTAGTGTGATTGTTTTTCTTTTTTTCCATTACATTTTGTTTAAAATTTCAAACTGAACACAAATACAACACCTGCCATTAAAAGTCATGAAATAACCCTTCTGTCAAAAAAGGAGCAGCCTCTCTCATCTTATGGGTTTATTTTCACAATAATCTGAAAGTGCCACTTGGTAAAAATACATTCTGTTTTAATTAAAAAAAAACATAAACCAATTACAACTTTAGTGCTGATTTTTCTCCCAAACAGTAATTTGCATTTTTAAAAATTATTCTGTACAACACAGAGACAATACACAGTGGCTAAATTGACCATAATAAAACATTTTGATTTGTTAGATCATGCATTCTGGAAATAATTTAAAGAATTGCACATTCTCATAGAAATATCCAAGTAATCATTTTCAGAGAGGATCTAAAACATGTTGGATTTAAAATGATAATTAGAAAGTGTCACCACAGATATCAATTTCAAAAACATTCATCCAATCTTTGCAAATAACATTTATCATTTTGTCCAAGTTCCTGTAAACAATCAGTCCTGATGCCTTTTTATTTACTATCTTCAGAGGTAGATATGTTTCTATTAAAATGTATATATACATAAATTATTTGAGCATGTTAGTACATTGTTGAGGAATGGGCAAATAAAAAAAGAGACAAACAAAAAAATAATAATTTTGTTCTTTCAATGATAAAATTATAAAAGAATGTAAAGGTTAAAGACAACTATGCTGCATTTGATGTTCTTGTATAATAAAATGCCAGAGATCAAAAACATAGTTTTTGATTTTGAGATAAAGATAAGCTTTTTGTTTGATTTGGCAGCTAGGAACCCATTGTCATTTCTTTCTTCTTTCTGGAGATTGAACATGAACGCGTCCTAACGGCCCCTGAATGTTTCATAATGTGTGTGTGTGTGTGTGTGTGTGTGTGTGAGTCAGAGAGGGACAACAGAATAAAGTCATGATAAGCTGATTTGTTGAGGTCTTCTTTCTGCTGATGAAGGTGTACAGTATGTGTATGCTCAGATTTTAAAGAATCATTTTGAAGTGTGTTTCTGTGTAAAAGTGATAAATAGTTTCTACAGTATCTTACCCATTCCTTAACAGCCTAAGTTTGGGGAAAAAATCACTTAAATCCAACAAGATTTCTTAGCTAGCAGACACAACATTCAGACTAGCCACCAGCTAACGGGTCTTGTTGCTTTTAAACTCTATTTCTCCAACCCAGAGGTCTTTCATGTACACAGTAAATATTTATACCTCTTGCACAGAAACACACTTCAAAATAGTAGAAAGACTATTGTAGTTAAAGATTAAAATAGTTGTGTGTAGTTGCTAATCCTAAAACTCTTACATTACTTAATATATTTACAATTCTTAGTGCAATTTTGAGGTAAATTATTTAGATGAATCACTGCATATGGCTCTAATTTTTCAGTCAAAGGAGATGAATGTTTGAGGTCTCACTGCTTTCGACTGACAGCATCTTCACTGGTGCTCGTCTGGTCACAGCAGTCCCAGTCCAGGAGGTCTTTAGCTTGAAACCACAGCTGGATCTCCCTTTGGGCGCCCTCCAGCGAATCACTGGCATGGACCACGTTCCTGAGAGTAAACAAGTGTTATAATTACTTCATCTCCAAGACACAAGTCCCCTTTAGGGTTATTATTTAATCATAAAGCTAATTTAAAACCTAACAGGATCACATAATATCTGCTTACCTGCTGACATGGATGCTGAAATCCCCTCTGACGGTTCCTGCCTGGGCTGCAGCTGGATTGGTATGACCCACCATTGTCCGTGATGTCTGGACAACATTGTGTCCTTCCCAAACCTAAGCATAAATAAACCAACACATGAAAAATGTCATGAAATACTCACAAGAATGCTGAAGAGAAGCCCTCACCATGACAACCACAGGTCCTGAGGTCATGTAGGTCAGTAGATTGTGAAAGAAAGGCTTTGTCGTCAGTTCACGGTAGTGCTCAGACAGAAGGTCTTCAGACGCCTTCACAGCAGATACAGCAACAGTTAAGAGTCAGACAACGTTCGACGTCTAACAAATACCCGGACACGTTATACCTTCATCATCTTCAGTCCAACCAACT
The DNA here is from genome assembly GCA_006937965.1 of Callopanchax toddi. Classification (NCBI taxonomy): domain Eukaryota; kingdom Metazoa; phylum Chordata; class Actinopteri; order Cyprinodontiformes; family Nothobranchiidae; genus Callopanchax; species Callopanchax toddi. The sequence goes on along the minus strand of SSNR01000107.1, from coordinate 188,034 downwards.
TGAAACCTCGCTGCTCGAAGCGCTGAATGATCTGCCCAACAAGGCGGCGCTGAACTCCATCAGGCTTCACAGCTATCAGGGTCCGCTCCCTCACATCTGGAAGAGCTGCAGCGACGAGAAGAAACATAATGATCAAAACTCACCCACAGAAACACACTTTGATGGAATCAAACAGCTGTTTTTCATTTGCTTCACTGGCCTCTTTTATTGCAGTTTTGTAAAAAGGCTTGGTCAACTTTAAATCAGAATAAATACATTTCACATTGACAGTTTGGAATTTGAACGTAGCTGATTTCAAACAACCTGCAGGAGAAGGTAAGTGCTGAATAACTGTTTGTATAAAAGTCAAACCACCGTGCTGACAGCTGGTATACAGTAGTGCTGCTATGCTGTGTTTGATGAACATGACACTGTCCATTTTGGGTGAACCTTTCTTTGGTCTCATCTCTTAAGGACACTGACCCAGAGGTGTTGTTGTTCGTTTAGAAGAGACTTTACAAACCTAACTCTAGTGATCCATGTTCACTTTAGCAATACGTTTTCTCCTGCAGCCCTTTCAAACAAGCCAGACTTGTTCAGTCTTTCTCTAATTGTCCTGCCGTAAACTTTAACCTTTGACCTGCTCATTGAGGCCTGTAGTCGGAGATGGAGCTCTTTCTTTTTTACAGAGCATTACACTCTCTGACCTTCCTTCCAAACTTTGAGCGTATAGCTATAGGAAACTTCAAGGTAAAAGCATTAATTAAAGAAATGTACAAATGTAAATTAACCTCAGTGGGTTGAGGACAGATCTTAAAACTCCTCCCAGATTTATAGGAAGCAACAGTTTCTCCTTGGCATCAGATCAACACACACTATGCTCCAGACTGGAGAGGATCAGTTAATCAGCAGCACCAGGGGCCACATTCCCTTTTTACACACAGCTTTGTTTTTGTTTCTTTGTGTACTCTCTTTCCCCCACGTGACTGTATTTAGAAGAGAAAGTCTGTATCTTGTGTATTAGATGATAAAATATTACAAGAATTTAGAAAAATCATTACTTTATTGGATTCAGCATTTCTTTAAAATTGTCCATAGATTTTTTGTAATTAGAGGCTCTGTGTGTGTGTGTGTGTGTGCGTCTTGCAAGAGCGCATGAATGGCTGCACGCGATCCATTAAGTACACACGAGACTCTCTAGGAGAGGAACTCAGTCTGAAGGGATAAAGGATAAGGAGATGTGAGCGGACTGGTTGGTAGTTTGAATCCAGTGATTCAGGTCTAGAGTTGGTTTAGTTCGAGAGCGCACGCCTCTGGAGAGGTTCACTCTCATCATCAACACATCGCCTCAGTTCTGGTTCATGACCCCACATGTGTGTGTGTGGCAAGAGCGTTTGTTTCCAAATAGTCCTGTTAAGTTCTGGGGAACTTTGAACCTAGCAGGGTAAAGTCTTTGACTTGGTGCCAACTGTGTCCAATAATCAGTTGTTAAAAATAAAATAAATCACAGATTCTCAGTCGGACGAATCCAAGAAGTGTCAGGAAAAAAAACCCCCAAACAAACTAAATGACTTCTGCTCTTCCCAGTTGATAAAAATCCAGCCACTTACTCGCTTTGCTCCGGTGCCAAACCAGTCCACATCGCTGCACGCTGGGAATCAGCCCGGATGTTAGATTGATACCGGCTGCTCGACTCGTCCAGTAGAACTGTTTAACTGTGTGACAGAGCAGCTGCATGTCTGGGCTTTCCTCTGTCAGCTCTTTACAGAATGAAGTCAAACCTCCTCAGTACAGACGTCATGACCCCAGTCCCTGTCCCTGCTGTCACTCACATCCAAACGTTTAACTCCAGGGATGCCAGAAGTTCCAGTTCACTGCAGGATTTTAGAGTCTGTTTAGTTTTAAATGGGCATCTGAGAGCAAACCTTCTATCTCTAAAGTCACTCACATCCACATTTTTGTTTGTACTATCTGAAAGTGGTCAGGTGACTGAGAATCAATCAGCTATCATGCAGTTTTGCTCTGTGGGCTTCATATAAAGAGCTTTCTAGAGAAAAAGAGCACATTTAAATCAGACAGACAAGACCCATCAGTAAAGCTGTTTTTTCAGTAAAGCACTGAGGCATTTTATATATTACACATCGACATGGGTTAGATTTGTAACCAGCAAAGAAAAATACACAATTATTAATACTGAGGTTAAAGATTACACCCTATTGTGTTTTGTTAAACTTTGTTCTAGAACTCTGTCCTTAATCTGACTGACCTGAGATCCTGTAACTTCTTAGAACCCCCTACATGCTGCAATAATATATATTAACTCATTCCTTTCAGCAGCTAACGGAATTTCAAAGATGAATTCAAGATTTCATTGAAGTAAAAAGAAAAAATCCAAGAGTGCAGACTGAACACTAGAGGGCAGTGTGTTACAGACCACAAAGTTCCCAGAGCAGTAACACTTGCATAGGAAAAAGAATGGATTAAACTATGAATAAATAAATGAACTAAACAAAGTCACCTCTAACTGATTCTCATTTATTTTCATTTTCTAATCCGTCTGTGTTTATTTCACTTCAGGATAGGGAATCTGGATTTACTGAATGATTGATTGTGATCACTGGAAACTGGATTTCAACTGATAAGGATGAAAACAACTGAAAAAGGCATTTCAAATATTGAGTTTCATGCTGGTCATAAAGGCTAACTTGCTCCATTTGACTCCGTTGTTTCTCCAAACTCACCTCAGAAACCTTCAGTTTACATCCTCTGCTGGAACACCTCATCCTCCTTGCAGATCTTCTGGCCTGCAAAAGAACTTGAGCAGGCCCATAATTAGGAAACATGGTTGTTTTAAAAGTATTGATGTAAAGATGACTCGACAGCCTGGTGGGAATGTTAAATAAATGAGTCCTCACTCACAGGTCCAGAGAGGAGATGAGGGACCTAGTGGAGACCCCACTCCCGTCCACATGGAGACGCTCGTCTCTGTCCAGAGGAACCTGCAGTCCGTGATGAATTGTGGCTTCGTGCTTCTGATGATTGTCCTGCTGTGTGGTTCAGACTGGTATGGGGTCCTGGACTGGGCCCTCATGACTTCCTGTGGTGAAATCTCATCATTGGACCACTGACCTCAAACAGGGATTTATTTAATGAACTTATGAATCCTGTTTATCTTTAGAACTTTGTTTCCGTTTTGTCCAAATTGCCAGTATTTAGTTTTTTATTCTTGTAAAGTTCTTTTTAAATGAAACTAATATTTTTAAATGATCATTTAATCATGCAAACCTTTAGAAATTTACAATATTTTGTTAAAAAAGTGACTTATTACGGTATAATGTTGTCATGTTGCCGTCATATTCAGTTGAGTGCAAACGTTTTACATGGCTGTGAATAAAAAAAAAAATCAGTAAAGTAAGAATACTTTCTCAAATATACATTCCATTTGTTATCAGTTAATTATGGAAATTGAACAGATGATGAATCCTGATGTAATCAGTATAGAACCATAGTTTAGTTCTGAGCCTTCTAAGTCACACATTTATCACCACATACTGTCCAACAGCTGACTGAGTTTAATAATGGTCTTTTTACAGTGTTCAGACAGTAATTTCATGCCATTAAATCTGAGGCTGTTGATCTTGTTAGCATGCATTTAAAAACATCAGCATTAATGATCTGATAAATAAATAAAGAGACACGTTTTATTAAAAAAGCAGTTTATTAAGCAGATTTTTCTCATTTTCATAATGGAATGATATGAAAGATCTTAAGTTGAAAGTCTGTCTCCTTTGGAGATGAAAAAAAAGGCTAAAATGAATAAAAGCAGATATTAAAAAACTCAAAATGAGTTGAAAGTGCTCAGTCCCAGCCCAGCTCGTCTGTGGCAGCGTGGGAGGGAAGGCCTGGCTCAGACAGCTCCAGGTCTGGCAGACACACACTGCAGACCAGGGACAGGTTTCTCACCAAATCTTTATTGGCAAGACGATGGGAGGGCACCGCTTTTCCAAAAATATTGTGCCAACCTTTTACAGTAGAAATAAAAATAAAAACATCAGCAGCAGCATGCTCACCCTCCAGTCACTCAAACGTTGTGTGTTGCTCCTTGTTGCTCTAAGTGGAGTCAAGTTGAGCCGGAGGAGTGTTGATCAGCACAGGCAGTCTTTAAAGAGCTCAGCTGACACGTGGAGTGCTTCAAGCGCTCAGCTTGCTATAGCTTGATGGTGCCAGTGGGCAAGCTACCATTACACAGTCTATAGTAGCGCAGATCATTCACTAATCTCTGTACGCTTTGAGTGAACGAAGGCAGATCCTGGAGACAGAGAGGGAAGATGCAGAGTTTAAATCAACAGTCACAAGTTCTACAGGATGCAAAGAAAAGACTTGTTTATGTGTGTTTTTTTTAATTATGTTGAGGAGCTTTGTATCGTTCCACCACCAGCTCCAGCGTCTAAAACGAGGTCAGTTCTTACCTGTTCAAGCTTGAAGTTGCGAGCGAGAACAGCTCTCTGATTGGTGTCCACACCGTGGCAGCTGTTTAGGAACTCTGGCATGAAAACCGAGTAGAAGGCATCAAAGTCAACAGAGGCCATGTTGTAAATAGCAAGGGTGATTTCCTCCTGAAGGAGGTCGTGGCTTTTGTGCAGCAGGACCTGCAGCAGCACGTTGATGAAGTGGAACAGCATCGAGTTCTGGAAAAGCTTCTGAAGAACAATAAGAACGAAAAATGACAATGAGATTATGTAAATGTGTTTTAATAAACCTTTTTAAACTATACACCGATACCAGTAACGGGGCATGCTTACAGCTCTGCGTTTTTGTGCACTTTGGGATTTTGCCATGTTGTACAAAATCTTTGCTGTTACTACAATCTACAGTTTTAAAAGGGGGTAATATAAGAAATAAAAAAGAATGAACCTACTCTTGAATACAACTTGTGCTTGCTGTTTAGTGACTCCAAATATGAAAGATTCTGCTTGAAGATGTGGATGTCAGGCTGCAGGAACGACTGACCAAAGGCCTGAAATGATGAATCATTAAAGGAAACAACTTTAAACATGACATGGAGCAATATGACGCATCATAACTTATAAATGATGAATGCTGACATTAAAAAAACGCAACATGAATTAAACTTTTTCCTCAGATTTAAAATTTTAACGTTTTACACAAATCTTCTATTATTTTGTCATTAACCTGAAACTAAAAGAGTTAAATTTGTACTTATGTCTCTAAAAGTAAAACGATGATAAACGATGACGTGAAGTGACAGACCTGCATGGCAGCTGTGAACTGGGCCTCGTTCTCCATGGTGTCTTCAGCAGCTCCTCTTTGGACGCTCGTTAAGACTGAGGTTTTAAAGAAGTACCTCCAGTTTTGGTGAAGTATTTGGTATAACAACTCAAACATTTCTGCTTTGACATCTGGTGAAGGTCGCTGTGAAAGAAAACAATCCAACTGTTAACCAGGAAATCAGGTTTTCATTGTTGACTTATAGAAAATTCACCTTTAATAACTGTACTTTTATAATGAAGTACAAATATAAAACCTCTTTAGTAACATCTCAGTCAACAATGCATTTGGGCAACGTTGGTCCCAAACTGAGACGTGAAAACGCTGCAGACTGCTGTCGGTGTTAGGAATGGATGAACTGTGTGGTGTTTTCACTGTAGTGACACCTGCTGGTGAGGGAGTGACTGTAGTGAGTGCAGCTCGGCCATGTAAACAACTCCATGATCAATACGAGTTCATTCTGGCATTAAATAGAATGTTTACCTTGGAGGTGTTTGCTGAAATCATTATGTGTAAGCTAATAAAGACAGCGCAAACAGGAAAGTCATGTGTGTCACTGCAGCTTAACACACTGACCTCTGCCACAACTGGGTAAACCTGCTCCATGCACAGAGAGATGATGCTGGGTAGGAAGGGCTTGAACGCTTGACCTGGTTCTTGCACCACCACCTGCAGGATTTTTAGGAACTTCTGCACCACTCTGCACCCGGCACTGCCTTCTTCTAAGATGCTGGCTGCCAGCTGTTCCCTGAAGCAAAATGAGACGGTACATGACTCAGGATACAAGATGGGAGATTATGCAATTTTATTGTTAAAATAAACTCAATCAATAACAAAAAAAAAATGCAGTTTTTTCCCTCTCTTACCTGGTGAACATGCTGAGGAAAGTGTGGAGGATCTGTCCTGTGAAGGCAACTCCCATCTGGACTCTCAATGCTTGAAACAAGGTCAAGAAGAAGGCTAACATCTCATCGGTCACATCTGAGAAAGAGAAGGGATTAGGAACGCTGGTCAGGCTCAGATTTTTATGTCTTCAAACTCTCAAAGTCTCCAAAAGCTCATTTCCACTGCAGGGTCTGGTACGGGCCGTGATTTCAGGAGAGCGTTTTCATCGACAGGCGGAGTTAAATGTAAATGCATCATACCAGCGCTGTCCTTAACGTTTCTATATGGGGCTTTAATTTCTCCAGCTGGGCCTGACACTGTCCGCCGTCCGTTCTACTCCTTCTGGCTGCCATCCTGTGAAACTTCTTCATAAACTCTTTTATTTCTTACCGATCCATCTAGCTCGTCCTGAACGCAGCTGATCGCTGAATGTTTGGAGAGCTGACCAAACCTAATCCATGTACAACTAACAACTAATAAAATAACTTCTTACTATAGTAATAAATAAATAAAATACGGCACTCCAGAGTTGGTTTTGCTTGTCGCAAGCGGTGACGTTTTTCTGTCCCCTAATCAAGGGAGTGTGTTGTTTTAACGCCACAGCCCCGTCCTAACCGTACCGCTCCATTCTCCTATGGACCGACAGCTGAAGAGGGCCATTCATGGCCCATGAATGGCACGGTCCGGATCGGTTGTATGGACCGGTTTACAATGGAAACAAACAAAACAGCACCCTGCCCCGTACCGGACTCCGAGGTGGAAACGAGGCTCAAGTGTCACACAGTTATCCATCTTCAACCAGTATTATTTAATTGTAAAGAAATAACTCATCTGACAAATGTTTCCATTATACACCACCAGGTTTTACTCTCCAGAAACAGAACAGCTGAACAGACAACTTATTTCAGAGAAATGATCTTTAATTTGATCTCTAGTTCAGTTTAAACTTCAGTTAGAGGAGCAACTGACCTGACTGCTGAATAAAAACTGGAAACAGGTTGAGCGACACTTGAACAGACTCCTGAAGACTTTGGTAGCAGATCTGTCGTGATTTGGTGGATTCACTGGAGATGCTGTCAACGATATCTCTGAGCACAGGCAGGGTCTGCTGTATCACTGCTTTCACTGGACAGGAACAAATATTGATTAAAAAAAGACTAATACAGGTGCTGCTATTGAAACAACTAAAACCTAAAACGTGTGTGTGTGTGTGTGTTACTGACCATTATCCAGGCCAGGCTGCCGTGGAGTTATATTCACAGTCCCTCTTAAAACACGGTATTCTCGAGTGAGTGCAGCCAGCAGGCTGGTGTGGCTGTTAGAGCGGGTTTCCCACTGCTGCTCACCCTCAGGTAAGTTTGGCCATGGGAGCAACAGCATGTTGGATAAAGCTCTACACACAAGTATGTGAGCCTGGATGAAACACAAACGAGACGATGATTAAAATGACTATCATTACATAAACGCAATATCTACAAACGAATGCAAATTAAACAATCAGCCAGTGTTTACCTCTTGGGGAAGTCCATGTGTGTGGTTCTCTGTTGTAATCAGGTTGAAAATGTTCTGAACAGCTGGCAAAGTGACCAAGAACACCGGCCGCACTGTAGAAGTTATGGAGACCATCAGATGGCACGACGACAGGAGCAACTTTTCTGGTACCTGGAGATGAGAATGGAATTTAAATGTAAAACAAACAGAATTCATCTGCAGCCTGTTCATAGTTAAAAGAGATACTCCATCCAAAAGTGACATTTATCTGCTGCCATGTTCCCCATAGTTAGATCAGACGGCAAAAACAATTAGTAACCAGCCCAGCCGTTATCCTGATCCATCCTTTAGCTTTAGCTTAGCAGAAAACACGGTAAGTGAATGGTAACAACTAGCACTGTGAGAAAAAAAGTCCTTAAAAATCACTTAGTTCTGCTTAGAGACCTCAATAAACATATCGACCGCAAGTGAAAATAACAAGTAACACGAAGAAATTACAGGTACTATTTTAGGCTTGGGACTACTTTATGACAAAGAACAGCTGTAAGCCTCCACAGAAAGGTGCAAGGACATGACGCAGCGGACACCCACTTCTGTAAACACGTATCTGCATGTTGTTTACAAACCTCAAAGACGAAGAAAGATAACACAAAGGCGTGAGCTGCACAGAGGTTATGTTCAATAGACTTTACCAGGTTTAGACTAGTAGCCAGTATTTGACTACTCCATGCAAGTACTAGATGATTGTCTTGAGGACATGAAAGCTTCGTTAACCCAATTTTAATGAATTTAAGACAGAGGTGTTGTCTTTTGGTCTGGGTGGGACTTTTCCTGTGGACACTGGCCCTGCAGCACAGAATGGAAAGTCCACTGTCTCCAATTTGGGTTTTAAAATGGAGATTTCACGTCAGAGTCACGGTAAAATCCAGCTTTTTGTCAGCTAAGGCATCTGGCCAAACTGAAACCTATCCTATCAAAAGATGATTTTAAAACAGTAATCCATGCTTTTATTACAACTCTGCTAGATTACTGCAACTCGTGGTACTTTGGTGTTAACGTCTTCCTTGTCACGTCTGGCGCAAAATGCTGCAGCATGGCTTTAACTGGAACAGAAGGGAGCACATTACTCCTGTTTTATCCTCACTATACTGGGTGCCTGTCCACTTCAGAGTTCATTTAAATTTCTTCTCTCCGAGCTACTGCACTTGAACAACACGTCTCTGTCTCTCAGATCAGCTGACCAGTTGTTGTTGGAGGATACAGCGGAGGCTCCAGGGGGGACTGGGCTTTGCAGCTCCTAAATTATGGAACACATTACAGATTAGAATGTGCTCACACTATATACCTTTAAATCTGCTCTGAAGATCCATCTATTCGTTTTGACATTTAACCCTCTTATTCATCTCCAACTGCTCATCCAGGTTTGCAGAGGCAGAAGTCCTAGCAAGTAAGCACAGACCATTTTCTCCCCAGCCACTTACCACTGGTTGGACTCCAAAGGTGTTCCTGGTTGCAGCTATAAAAATCTATATGTGGCTCTTTGTGTGAGGAGGTATATATTAAAAGCTTTGTTTATGACAACAATAAAAATCCACACTGACAAACTTTTGTAGTAAACATCGCAGATTAATATGTCAACTAATCACAGCAGCCCTAGTCTCAGTTAACCATCATTCTATTCAGTTTGCCCGCCTACCCGACCCAGTTTTCTCACATTTTGTGAACCGAGAAGAGTTTCAGACAACTGTAAGGACTCTCACTATTTTGAGAGAACATTTGTCTCTCAGGTATTTAAATATATGTTGAAATTTCCAGTAACATTAAAGCAACTCAAGCAAGAAAACGAAAAACCCTTGCAAACATTTTAAGATGTTTTGATGTTTGCAATTTACCACCAAGTGTTGCAGCCTAGCGAGATGCTGGCCTTAAACTTTCAGATGTAAAGTGCAATACTGGCATCCTTTTATTTCTGGATGGGGGTGAAGGAGCTTTATAATAAATGGCATTTGACTTATTGAGGTATAGTGAAAACTAAAACATCCTCCCTGATTGGGTTTGACTGCCACCAGCTTGGATGTGAACAGAAATACAGATGAAATACGAAGCAGCCTACCTTGGTTGTGATGAGCGGGCTGCATGCGTCTACTGCAGAAGTGATGAGGTTGATGAACTGGCTCTGGTTCTGACTGTGGACTTCACTGTAGAACTGTGCGAGCCAGTGAGAGTAGGCTTGTAAAGCAGCGAGGGCCTGAGCATGTCTGCAACAAACAAACATCAATAAACACGCTGCTAACTCAACAAGTCTCACGTTAACACAAAACAGTGTTTTATTATGCAACTTCATTATGTAAAAAATGAAGCTGATCTTTACGGGAGGCAAATACAACCACGCTACAAACTTAGTGTTTTATAATTGATATAAAGTGTTTAACTTTGCATCATATTTTCAGCTATTTAAACTCAGTCTGCTTTTCATAACTTTACCGTCTTTTTTTAATGAGATGTTTTGGAGTTAATTTTAGTTTGAACATGTGATACTCACACGTCGATGAGGTCAGGCTTTAGCACAGAAGGCACAGCTGTCTCCAGGTCATAAAGGCTGGTCTGAGAACCGTAGCAAGTCACTTCAACCAGCCTGGAAGACAGAACAAATGATCCATTATGTTTCAAATATACACAACAACCACTCTACAGCACAGACAAACAATAAAAAAGATGAAACTTTACTGTGAAGCTAAGATACTAGAATATTAAATATTCATGAGTATTCTTGCGTAATCAGAACACTGACCGCTCCACCACAGCCAGCGCGTCACCGAAACGCGCAGCAAAAACCTCTCCTATGAAATGTTCAGCCAAGCGTCCGACAGCTTGGAGCAGAGAGCTGAGGTCCCTGAGAGAGCAGTGAAGGCGACGGCAGTCATTCTCTGCTGTGATATTCAGTCTTTGACCTACAGCACAAGCAAACATAAAACCGTGAAAAATCACTCTTAAATATAATATAGATTTAATCCATGAGCATGTGACTTACTTGAGCTTGTGGTGACTATAAACTGCCGCAAACCCAAGTACACATCCAAATTATCTTGGAGAACAGGAAACTTGAACAAAGAAGAGAAAAAACACGAGACTGTGANAAACGGAGATACAGTATGTGCATCAAGAATACCGTACAGGAAATATTTTACAGCCCCAATTATGTAAAAATAAGTTTTGTCTATTTTAATCTGTCATTATGTTTAGGCGCAGCAGATAAGAAAACATGATGAGGAGGACAAGGTAGAACTGAGAGAAAAAGAACTTTATCAAAACTTCAAAGTTTTTGAGAAACATGCGTGATTACCAAGACGTGTTTTAGGAGGAAGTGGCTTCAAACAGGAACCAAAACGTTCAGTGTTATGAGCTGAACGTGCACACACAAATAAAGAGCACTTACAGAAAACACAGCATTATTTTTTATGCCATTTCAAAGTGTTTGCTGTGAGCTTCCTGAAGAGCCTCAGTTTGGAGATGTAGAGTTTACGCCATACAGCCAGTCTGAGTGCAGCCAAACCCAAACTGGACTGCTGCCGTCTTAATAAAGCTCCAATCTATAAGATTTCACTGCAGTTCATGCAACACTATTTTATTAACCATTGACGATGGTAAATTTTGTATTACACCATTATTTACATGGACTTTTGTAGTTATTTACATAAATAAATAACAGCAGCAGATAAATTAAGCTCTTCCAGTGAATCCAGCAGGAATTTCTTAATATTTCTATTGAAAGAACTCTGTAATGCAAAACTGACAAGCATGAACCATGAGCATGAACCACTGTCAGATTCTGGAGGCCAGAGTTGTTTAAAGACGGCAGCAATCCACTTTGATCTTGGCTATGCTTAGATTAGCTGTTAGCTCATTAGTCTTGTTGAACATAAACCATTTCTCCAAACTGAGGCTGTTAAGGAAGCGATCTACAACAGGTAATTCCTACAGACAACCTTTACACAGAAACTCACTTCAAAATCCAAAAAAAATCCCTTTAATAAAACCAAAACATAATCTAATATAAAATGGGAATGGGGAGTAAAATGGTAAGAAGTGAACTTGCTCTGAATAATGCAAAATGATTATTCATTCTATATATACAGTATTACACTTTGAGAAGAGCACACGGTAGACCAGTAAAACAACCAATAACCTCGCTGCAGACTCACACACGAGCTGTAATTTATCAACAAAACCCCAATGATAAAGCAACAACTAGACATCAAGTCTTTATTAATGAATTCCCAACATGTGGCCACATTGTGGTGAGTTTCAACATGAGACAAAACGGAAAGAACAACTTCAACGATGAGTAAAAAGCAATTAAATAAGTAGTTTCAACATCAGCATAAAACAAACAAAGGCTGCAATCATTAACTGGTCAAATTAATAATAAGCTTAAAGAATGTCTTTATATCTCACCAGAGTAGAGAACGCATAGGATGGGAGCAGCTCCATCACCTTGGCAACCACCTCCAGACTCTGACGTAGGTACCGTTGCCACTCAGTCTGTTGCTATAGTTACCAAATAAAGGATAAGATTCAGACTTTGAAGTGAAGGATGCTGCTTTCTAATTACTCAGTTTAAAGAATTAACAAGCTAATAATAATTTAGTTAACTTTAAACAAACTGCTACAACAGGGTGAAATATGTAATATGTAAAATGTTCTTACATCATCATCCAGAGTCTCATCATCCAGCTCTTCCAACTGCGCCTGGTTGCATCTGAACTGTATGCGATTCAGAACTTCTCTCAAAAGAAGAACTAAGGCATCTTTGTACCTGTTTTACAATCATTTCAAATATGACAACATAGCAAAACACTGGCATGTAGTTGATAACCTAAATCTGAAAACAAGCCTTTGGTAAAACTTACCTGTTAAGTACACTTTCTCTGTCTGCCAGTCTGCTTTTTATTTTGGTTGTTAGAAAATCCAAAAACACACTCCAGATATCCAAACAAGCAAAGTATCCCTCATGTGTAGGCTGAAAGTTCAACAAGGAGGGGGTCAGTATGAAGTCAGCAGATCTGACAGCCAAGCAGCAAAATGATAAGTACCTGGTTGAATGTGTATTTGAAGAGTAGAGCAAGAAACTCTACGATGGGAAACTGAGGGCTTGACTCGATCCTTCTCAAGTGAACGCTGACAAACAGGCGCAGAAATTCTGTAAACTTTTCCAAGTAACTGCAAAGTGAGAGAAATGATTATACAAAATATATTCTCCACAACTGTTAGGATTTATTTCAATGTCTAGGCTACTCTAATTTCATTAAGATCAACAGAAAATAGTGGTAATTTTGTCTCATCTAAGCTGCTTTACATTAAAAAAATGTAAAATTAATTAGGAACTGAGAAAATTAAATTTATCCAGGCATCATTTGTCCACAGTTCTCTTAAATTGTTCAATCGTTCCTTGTTCAGGACAAGTAGTTCAACAAACAAGTTCCCTAATTCAATGTGAAAATGTTTATGATTTGTATTTAGAGCCAAAAAATATGTGAGCATAAGTGAGCAACTGTGAAAATTGCCAATGTTCTTTAAATGTTTCACGACTTTACTAACTTTAATTAGCTAAACTACAGGAATGAGATTAGCTACAACAAACAAAAATATGTGTAAACTGAACCACAGGAGTTGTTTTATGTTAATTATCATAACTAGTTCATATATTATTTGCTTATACTGAGGGCTTTAGTCTTGTACACAAGGAGTGTTTTGAAAGGTGAAGAACTAGGAAATGTGACAGTGCAACTTCTGTCTGCTTGTTAGGTTGGAGAATACCAAAATTAAACACAACCAGTTCAACCAGTAAAAATAATCATCTGACCTTTAAAGACTTTTGTACACACAATGACCTCGATTCGTTTGTAAACTGAGGCATACCTCTCGTCCAGTTCCTGTAAGCGGCTCTTCACTGAGTGAGCATTGTTTTCCCGCGTCAGCCTTTGCAAGAGAAAAAATGTCTGCTGGAACATCCGCAGCAAATATTCCTCAAAGTCCATTGGCACACAGTTCTTTGACACCAGTTCGTTGACACAGGTCATCGCAAGCACACCGAGCCGGGCGCGGTCCACCTTATTGACCTCGCTCTGCTGTCCGTTTCGCCCGTCTCCGTTTGCTGTTGGCACTGTTCCGGAATTGAGCTGTCCGTTAGAAGAGGAGATCAAAGGTCCTGTCTTGGCCTTAGATCGCAGATCACAACCAAAACGTGCAAAGTGGAAAATGGATGCCAGTAGAGTGGGTGTAATGCTTGTGGACAGAGGGATCCAGCTGAACAGGTGAGCCAAACATTCCAAAACAAGACAACAGAGCTGATGACTCTCATTGTCCAACGCTGCCATGGGCTGACAAAGCAGCTTTGAGTATTGGCTGCCCTGAAACAAACTGCCCAGCAACTCCACTGAGAGATTAAACAAACAAAACAATTTGTTAACACACAAGTTTGAATACCACGACTGTCAACACTGCATCTCATTGTCGTTTATGTTATTCTTAGCAGTGTAAACTAACAAGAGACAGTTCTACTTACAACTTTCCCTTGAGGTGGGTGATGGAGGAGGCGTCGAAGCTATGACACTGTGCTTGTCCCAGTAGGTCTCTAAAATGCCTGCAAGGAAAAAAAACACACAAGAAACCATTTACTAACTCATAATGAAGACATTTAAACCAAGGTTTTGAACTAAAACATCTGTTCACATCAGGAGAACAACTAGAATGACGTCTTAGAGGTTGTTCCTACCTGTCAACAGTCCAAGCACCGTTGGTACTTGCTCCAGCAGCAGTTTACGAAGCTCATCCTTCCTGGCGACGCTGAGATCTTCTCGAGGACATGCAAGCTCTTCTGATGTGGTTTTCAACATAACCAAACCCAATGGAGCCAGGGCTGGGGTCTGGATCAGCTGTAGTTCAGAACAAAAGCAACAGTAGAGGTAAATAATACATTTTGTCAACTAATTCCAAGTGCACGAACACCGTTTTAGCCATTCACACTTGCAAAGCAATCAAACAATGTTCCAAGAATACTCCAGATGGGTGATGGGGGAACACTGCTGACTTTTAGTGGAAACTTTAAGTTATCAAGTTAAAATCTCTAAAAGTTCATGTTTGAGAGCATGGGTACTTTTCTGATGCTTTTCAACATCATAAATGGCAGCAAAAAATGCACATCCTTTTCCAAAGTTTTCTCCTTGGTGCATCTCTAGCTGTGACAGCTCTGTCAATACCCAATATGGGACGTGAATACCCACGATCTGAGTTATACAGGCAATGTGCCCTTCCCCATCCCCTTTTTTTTGCAAAGAAATACAAAATCTAGATATGATAATATGTGAGCAAACAGCAGTCCTGCGTGTTCTACATCATAAACTTTGTAGGCAGTTATCAATCATTATGAGGAGAAAAAGTTGCATTTAATGTCTCCAGCATCATAGTTTTAAGAGTCTTTTTGGTAAATCGTGGAAAACCTATATTGTCTGCTTAATTGTCAAAGGCAAAAATGAACATTTTGAACAAATTTAAATGAAAAGTTGAATACTGATGCAACACAAGAGTAATAATCACTAAGCCAACAGTTTGTCAATTTCCTAGAAAAAACAAAAATATTAATTACATGAAAAACCTTTCCACCAAAATAAAAACCTTCCAGTGCATGAATGATTTGCATCCAGCAGAAACTAATTTTAGGAAACGACTGTCAACTGCCTCTATGTTTAATCCATGTATCCTACCCTGACCCATGCTCACTGTGCTGACGTAAGCATTACTCATGTTAGGCAGCAACTCATATCAGGTAATGACAAGTGTATCAGTGGCAGAAAGCCACCTGCTGTAAAGTGCATGTGTGAACAGTAACTGTACAAACTGCCTGAACACTCTGAGAAACACGTTTGTGTAGAAAAATTCACTTCAAGTGTTCCGCCAGAATGACAAAAATATAAAATGGTATGCTAATAAAAATTTGAGTTAATTTGTGCATTTTGAATAGTATTTGTTGTGTTTGCTTTTGAAATAAAGGTTCTGCTCCAATTTACTGAAAACATAATTTTGCAGAGTGCAATCAGATAAGAATGTTTAGTAAAAGAGAAATTTGGGTTGTGTAAGCTTTGTCAAATGTTCCTTGTTCTCAGGCAACCAGTGTTACACATCTGACACAACATTTAGCACACAATCTCCGATATATCAAATAAAGGCTAACCTGAAGGGTGTTGGTGAAGAAATCGTGGTAGAACATCGGCCAGTCTTGGCGCCCGATGTCTACGATGACTTTACAGAGTTTGTTACGGATGAAATAGGGCACAGACTTATGCTGAGCAAGTAGGAGTTTTGGCAGACAGCTGCGGATCTCCATCTTGTCTTGTGAGGCTACACCAATCCACATTTTGTTCACCAGATTCTAAAAAAAGGAAAACGGCAACAATTAGTTCCTAAATCTGTAGGAGACGACACATTTTATATAACTGTTCCCACTGATCTGTTTGATTAATGACTCATTAATTTTAAAATGCATGTAAAACTAAGGTATGCAATATTTGTTTGTTAAAAGGACCTAATGTTTATTTCCAGAATTTAAAAAATGCATAAGAAAATAGGACACAGGAAGTAAATACTCATCATGAAACACCTCTTCCTGTGTTCTGTTTATACAACATTTATTTCTATGAGAACTGGCTCATTTTCAAAGAATCAACAGGAACCTACAAAGTACTTTTGACATCTCCAACCAACAGGACTTACTTCAAACACGGTGAGACTGTACATCATTACATACTCATTTCGAGTGTGAGAGAGGAAGAACAAGCAGTGGCGCCATGCTCCGGTCTGCTGTGCAAAGTTATTCAGCAGCTCTTCTGCAGAAAAAAAGGAAGTACCCATGAGACCTTTCAGAAGTACGACACTGTGCTACTTCACTGAAAGGCAAACTGAAAGTAAGATGTGGCAACACAAGAAGTGAATAAAAACTTTATGTAAAAAAGGCACAGAATATACATAAACAATACAAACAACTAGAAGACGCCAGAGATCTTTACTGCAGTTCAACATTTAAGGCAGAAAAATGTTTAGAAAACGTAAAAGAAAGTTTCAAAATAAGAAACTTTCAATAATACCAAAATACAAGTTGTATTTCTATTATTGTTGTTTTTGCATAAGAATAAGTTGAAATACACAATCTTAATTTTAAATGCTTTTAATTCATGTTAGCTTATATCACTGGAGTTACTGACAGGAAATGAGGAGGAGGAGGAGAAGGAGGAGGGATCAACACGCATCAACGGTCTAGATGGTTTAGATTTAAACTAGAGGAAAGTGATCATGTGATGTTATGACACTGATAACCTTAAGTTAGCATAAAATCTTTATTCCCCCCCCCCCCCATAAAAAATCTCCCAGGTTTGACTTATTCCACCTGAAGCAATGATGACATGAACAGGTTGCTAAATGTGCTTTATTATCGTTTCAGTAGGGCTACCTGTAAAACACATGAAGTAGTCATTTTAAATCTGACAATGTGACTGAAATTATTTTTAATATTAACATTTAAATGGGTATTTTGGTATTTTTAAAGTTCACTTCTGTTTAAAAAGTGTTTATAACCAATAGGACTGATGAGCTAATGGTTAGTCTGAGGTCTGCCAGGACCGAAGTCCTAAAACAGATCCAATCACCAAGATTTCATACTGGTTATAAAATGTCATGGTTATTTACATAAATAATAGCAAAATAGGTGAAACAGGTCAAATCCTGTGGAAATTCCTTAATATTTCTGCCAAAATAACTAATGCAAACATTGTAGTGGTGCAAATCTTTATAAAATAATATTTGCATGAGCTACTGTGGAATTTAAGATTGGAGATGTTGGGTCTTGGCTGATTCAGACCTTCAATAAATCATCAGTCCTGTAAAAAAAAAAAACTGTTTCTTTAACCCAAGGCTGGTCATGAAGCTGTCAACAAAAGATAAGGTAGTAATTATGAATAACTTTTGAACAGAAACACACTTCAAAATGGCTGAAATGTCCCTTTAAGAAGTAGCATTTGTACTTTTGAAACTAGATCATTCGATGACTAAAATCACCTTTGTGTTCAGGCAAACACAAACCTAACCAATACAAGTTTTATATAAACTAAAGAACTGTGACAAACACATTCCTATCCTAATATGAACTGTAATTATTTTTAAAGTATGGTGTGCAAACAATCTGCAACTTTACACTCACCTATTTCTCTTTTCCGCTCATTAGTGGTGCAGTTGTGAAAGAACTCTGTCATTAGGTTCTCCAATGCACGCAGAGATGCCTCCTCTGAAGCCTGCACAATGATAATAAAGTTTACTAAAATACAACATTTCAAAAGTACAGAGTAACGTTCAAAATGTTTTCATCCTCCATTCACATTAAATAGTACCTTATCAGCTGACAGACAGAATTAGAACAACACAATCTATTCTCAAGTGGATTTTTGTCAATTTATTATAAAAGGTACGTTAAAAGGAAATACAAGAAACCGAGTCTGGAGGCATTGATATCAGCTGTCTCAGTAGTAAACTAGAAACTTTTCCTCCACATGTCTGTACCTGCAAACCTTTTGGTCCCACTTTCTCAACAATGTCACAATTATTACAGATTGGTGGGAGCCATTTGTCCAGTCCTTCATCATCACATACTGGCAGATCTGCAATTTAAAATGCAATCTGGCTTTCTAATAAAGGAGGAAATTAGGCCTACCCTGAATCAGGGTCCCTGATATGTCCAACTGACCCTTTAAAGAGCAGTATGGCAGACAGGCATGCAGGTTTAAATTCCTCAAATGAGCCACAACTTGCCGAAGCTCGACAATAGCAAACATTTGGTTTTGTAAGATGGGCGTCTTCATGAACCATGAAATGGCTTAAACCTCAAACCGTTAGATGGCTGAACTACTACAGAAGTCCAGAACACATTCAATTACAGGATATTAGCTCAGTTTTATTTATTTTATTCAGATCTGACACATCAGAGGACAAACTAATGATCAGCTGCTAAGTAATCTGACATGAAAACAAGAAGCTTCAAATATAACATGTTAAACGTTACTTACCATGTTCAGCTGGCTCAGAAGCTTTCTTCAAGTAACTTAGTCGCTGATTAATTACCTTTGTAGGCCAACATTAGTAACCCTGCTAGTACAGTCTGTGCTAACGTTAGCTAAGGTGTTGCTGGGAGCCGCAGACAGGCTTCATGGTCTGCACGACTGCTTAAGTAGATACCCTGAACACATTTCACCAGAAAGGGCCGACGTCCTTGATTTTGCTTTAAAACAACAAATATAAGACATATATATATATATTTACCTTGCCAAAATAAAACCTTATTACCACACATGTAGGTCGACCGCTGAACCATTTATGACAAAATATGTTAGCTGCATTGTCATTTCTCGCCAACATTTACCGTTAAGTTGGCAGAAAATGTTGCTTTTTGTCGAAACTTCGGCTATCCTCCCTTCTTCCAGCACAGGCACAACGTGAAGCATTAATTACTGTCCAATGTTTACCATTTCGACACAAAATCACCAGGTTGCTAACGATGTAGCGGATGGCTAAGATGTTAGCTTTTTTAGCCGGATGAAGACATAATGTTGGTTAGCTAAATGTCAGCCGTAGTCATGCTTCTGTGGCTGCTCGTCAACCTGTCTCTGCAGTCATAACTCTTGAACAAATCATTAAACACGTCTATGATTGTATTAATAAAACGGCGTAATAGTATACACGGCTGTTCCTGTTATTCCCTTTGGGCGGCTCACAGCTAGCTGAAGGTTCAGGGTCTGATTCGCAACTTCCTCTTTTGACACAACCAACCCAATCAGCTCGTGTAAAGTCAGTGACGGTAAGAAAGACACGATCTCCGGGGAAATCTTTCACATTATGCTGCTTCTTTTACAAATATGATCTACTTTTTAAATATAGTTTAATTTAGGTTAGTCTTATTTCGTATAATATATAAAATAGCACGAAAATATTCAAATCAAACTTTATTTATAAAGCACATTTCCTGCATGGCAACTCAATGTGCTTTACAGCAGATAAAACACATGCACAACATAAAATAAACATAAAATAAACTATATATATACACACACACACACACATATAAGAACATTGCACTCTCAAATGTGTACATACTTATCAACATATGTGCACATACGCACAAGATGAAGAATACTTAGTACTTGATCAAATGAAATACATTCTACTATAATACTAACAACTTAATATCTGATTTAGGTTGACATATTGAATCCATATTCAAACAGAGTATAACAAATGAACATTTATTGTTCATATCAATAATCTTACATACAGTATAATTCACAGCTCATGAACATTAAGTGCATGTCATCCTATAAAATGCCATCTGTTGCATAAAACACCTTGTAATGCTAAGTAATAGGTTCATCTATGCCAACATTTAAAAAAATCTTTCAAAGATGACTAAATATACATCAAAAATAAAATATATTGATGTCACAATTGTTTATACACCAATGAAAAACTCACTTTACATGCTTTTTAAAAATTATTATGAGGAAAAAAACATTAAAACAGTTTTGGGGCACTTAAGTGAGACAAAGAGCAAACAAAATAACTAAAACACATAAAGAATGTGCTATTTTGGGGGTAGGTGAGTAAAATTGTGTTTTTCTTCCTTAACAGGATTTTTTGGTGTCAGTTTGGCTGTGATGTTCCAATTTGCTAATAAAAGAAGTACCATAAAAACTGTGGACAACAACACTTTTGGAAAATGTTATTATAAATGAAGGATCACAGTGAAGTAGAGTTAAAAACTAATTACACAGTCTTTCAGTTCTAAGGCTTTACATAATGGTCCAGATCGAAATAAACTCATCTGGTCTTTACCAGTATATTAACCGTCAGACGGACAACAGAACTCAATATACTGGAATAAGACTGTGCTCTTTTTTAACTAACATCACCTGAGCCAAATGTAGAGCCATCAAACTAAAAAGCCCACACTCAGATTATATAGGAAATAAAAGTGTGAATAGCAGCCAGGAGCTGCTGGTCTAATTATTCCATTTAACTGATCATTAGCAAGAAGCTAACATTTAATCAGTTTGTTATTCTGAAGCATTCAGGTATGTTTTAACGCAATGCCAAGGATGTAAAAATAGAAAGACTCTGGCCCCAAAATTACAACAGCTGAAAACTTATCAAGGCCTCACAACAACTGAATATGTTTCTACATCCTAAAGTTTATGTTAAAAACATATTTGATGACACAATTTTAGGTTTTATAACCTCGTATGTAAAGATTAGGAATTATAAGATAGTGTACTCAGTTTTTGTTATCACTAGATAAAAAGTACTCAAATTAGATTTAAAATCTTCAATATTTCAGAGAAGAAAATTTCATCTTATAGGTAGTTTTCCACAACAATTCTCCAAGTGCCTTCAAGATTAATGTTCCTTATTTAGTTCATTGTCAGAATCTCCCAGTGTTTCCATGAGGTTATTATTTTTCTGAGAGGTGTTTTCTTTGTGCTTGCATGCTATATGCCCAGGCTCTGTCCACACCGTGGCCCTCAACCCTGCAGGGTTTCCAGTCTGGGAGGGGAAATCGACCAGCTACCACTAAGGCATCATCAGGGAGCTCAGCCTGCAGCTTCTCCTGCAATAGTGAAAGCTAAAAACACATAAAAATACATTATTTTAACAATATTTTCTAAAATAAATTGAATTTTAAAGTTGTAAGACTCATTGAGACACATTTGAACAATTTGGCTTAAACAGAATTAAAACAAGAAGCTCAGAAAAATATTTACTTAAGTACCAGTAAGTTATGGCTCACATTGCAATACAGCTTCAGTTTCAAAACAAAGTTATAACTTTCTAAAATGCCTGCGAGGGAAGAACCACATCTGGTTATAGACAATTATTATATCACTCACCACACTGGGAGCCAAAAACACTGTGATGTTCTTGCATTTTGTCAAGTCGACCTGTGAGAGATATAAATCAAAATGTAAACAAACCAACAGCTTTAAGACTTGGCCAGTGGCTACAAACCTTATTTACTCAATTATCACAGAAAAGAAAACATTTAAAAATATTCAGAGTAGCTTTTTGTGGTACACATTTATTTAAATATTCACTCCCTGATTGTGTCACATCAATAACTGGAAAAACATTAATCGCTAGTTAAACCTGTTATCTAGGGAAGAACCTAATATTTACATTGTTTGTATTTTGTAAAATACTTGGTACAATAATGTCATTTGTACATGAACCCTTTTGTTTGATTTTACATTTGTTTGTATAACATTTATATACTATCAGTGTTGCAGATCTTGTTTTATTTTTCATGTTTGTGTCATTTTTGTTGTACACATCCCTTTGAGTTGTATTTAAAAGTTATGTAATTATACCAGAATGGCATAAAGTTATTATAAGCACCATGAATAGATAGATCATGATAGATAGACTGAAAAACAAATGATTCTCCATGGACACACGTTTGTCTAGGTTCACAAATGTCTATGCCAGATCAATTTACTCCTGAATTTTTGCTAACTTTGTTAGCAGTTTAGATTGGAGAGATTGATTGTGCCAGCTTTGTAACCATTTTTGCAACTGTATATTAAAAATAAAATATAACAAATAGATGAGAAAACCGTTGTATGGTAGTAAAGTAAAAGTAAAATCTCAGACCTTCCAGAGATCTTCCCGTCTATATGACACTTGTTTGTGTTGACCTGCTCTCCAGGCGTGAAAACGGGCTAGGCGCACAAGCCAGGGGTTAAGCTCATAACCAACAGCTGGACTAAAACCATGACAATGGGCTTCCAAGACCTTAAGGGTTACAAATGACAATAACCAAAAACATATGTTAATATGTACAAAAATAAAAGACAACTGTCTTATTTATACACGCTTACTTACAATTCGACCATCTCCAGATCCCAAATCCACAAGACCCCCCTTTCTACCGCTCAGCAAAGTCATGACATTTTGAACTTGAGCTTTGCTGGCTGGAATGTATGGGACCTGGAACATATTTAAAGAGCTAAGAAAAAAATAGAGTGGTGTTCAATATACAAACATAGCTACACACAGTGCCTTCACAGACCTGTAGCCTCAATGGGACTTTCCTGAAGCCTGGCTGAAGGATTCCCACCCACATGGCATACACAGCGAGCCCAGTGCCTGCTGCTATCTGAGCAACACCCCAGCCTCCAAGCTTCCTGGTCCTGAGCTCCCTGAACGCCTCATCAGGTGTGTCATCATCCATTCCTGCACGCGATGCGAGTGTGGAGTCCACGTGAATCCAAGGAAAGAAACAAAGATACAAATAACTCTCTGAGAATACACTGAGCAAATGTGATGACGCTTGACTGGATCCAATTCAAATTCGATAACCTTCATTTCCAACATGTGGTTTATTACACCATGTGTAAATTATCTATAACATTATTCAGATAACCAACTATAAAGTTCTTATAATGTAAGCCTTTTCTGAAATAACTGACGGTTATATGTGCTTTATTGAAATACATTTGACACGCGCAGGTTGCTTTTTTGCGGAATTACATAAATGCAGCACTCGTTATTTCGGTAGCGCTGTCTGACCATAGATATTATATATATATATATATGGTGGTTCAGAATGTAAAAAAGCTGTAATAAAAGACAAGAAACCTTAATGACCTGCAGGACTGTGGGCGGACACATTAGCCTGTAGAACTGGTCCATCTGCGAAATATTCCGTGTACCTGAAATGCTGACTTTAGTTCCGGACAAGCAACTGTTCACTTTTTTTCCCCCCTAAATTCAAACTGCAAATTGTGGGCAAAAAATTAGATTTTACATTGGATATTAAGCACTGAAACGCACTTTTTTGAGTATTTTTTTCTTAACTATACTAGGTCTCAATTGGTGTGTAAAAATTCAATATCAGTATTTTCTTACTTTATTGAGCCTTTCAGTTTATTTTCTGTGGTGTTATGTACAAATTTATTTGAAATAGACATTTTGGCAAAAATGATCCACATCCATATAAACTTTAATTATTTAATAAAAACAAAATACTCTGGTAGTTAAAATGAGATAGGAAAACGCATCATTCATATACAAGTCAATACTGAACACATAAAAATTGGAACTGTGCTTTAATCACTGTCTGCATCATCGCTGATTATCCCCCGCAGGTTGGCCCATGCAGACACTTTCTTGGATCCTTTGTCTGGATTGTTCCCTTCACTCTCAGATCCAGAGCTCAGAGCACGCTGGTAAGTTGAGGATGGAGGGTCCTGCCTTGTTGAGATTCCTCTGCGCTTAGAACGACCTAAAAGGGCAAACAGCTGATTAATTATGATTGATGGACAAGCATCAGAAATAAAATTATAGGTCTTTATGAATTTTTACACATTCCCAGGTTATAAAACACACTTGTGCTCTATTACTTTCAGAATTTAATGTACAGCATAATACATAAAATTACAGATACAGGACAAGTCTATTAGTAGAGAATTATGCTTTAACAAGATGAGTGACATAAGGTGTAGTTATTTACATCTTGCCAGTTATTCTCAGTTATCAGTGGCTTTATGGTTATGGGTGATCAGTGCATGTGCACAGTAACGTAGCAGTAAATCAAGTGATTTCACATCCACTAATGTTATGTTTGTACAGGTATTTGAGTGGGTTTGGAATAACTAGTCAATCATCTTCTTCAGAACATACAAATATAATAAATAAATAAACGTACCTTGTGTGTTGATGATGTTGCCAACATCAAGCTCAGCCAGTTCCTGAGCTTCTTCTCTCTTCATTTTGACTCTTTTACATTTGTCAATAGTTGGGTTTCCTAAAGAAAAAGGAAGCACTTATTACAGTAACTCTGAGTATTAAGTAGCTGAAAATATTCTTGTAAATAATATAAATATAAGTAAACCAAGAGTTTTGTTTAGGCCTGTGGTGGAATTTTAGGAATTCAGTAAGATGTGTTCCTGTGATTATTTAAATAACAATGTGATTGTTTTTAGTTGGGAAGATGTGGTTATCTGTTAGTTACAGGAAACCCCCCTGGGGTGAAGTGTTGACCCTATCTCCATCTTTTATGATGGGTGATAAAACAACTGGGTTCCTGTCTTGCCCTGGGAGAAGATGTGAGACAGAAAGACTAGACCCAACCCAGTTGGGGGTGCATATGTGTGTCTGTGTTCTAGGGGGGGTGAAGTGTCACAATGGGAGGGGAGAAGGGTTAAAAGACAGTTGGCGTGGGTCAGAAGGCAGGATTTTCTCTCAGACACGGCTGAGACAACATCCTCCACATTATAATGTGTAATAAAGCTCTTTAAAACGACGTAAGACTGAACTCTCATCCTTTGGATAAAAAACTTCCACAACAAAGCCTTACACGGAAAAATAAAACCACACATGCTTCCTGACAGTTTCTGGTATTTTTAAATAGTTTTTAATAGAAAATTTGTTTTTAAGTAAAAATGCACAGCTTGTCAAAAGGTAAGTTTCTTCCCACTGACCATGGACACCAAGATCTTCAAGCTCCTTCTTTAAAACGGCCACTTTGGAGCGAGTGGAGCGGCAGCCATCGAGCAGCTTCTTGTAATTCCTCCTCGCACCGCAGACAAAAATGTAGCGTTTCAGACGTACGACCGTTTTGTTGTCACCCTGCAGGGTGAAAAGAATACACAAAGTGAGAAAGTTACAATATCAAGTTTACATGTTAACTCATACATTTATTCGTTATGCTGAATTTTTTCTGGTATTCATCTTCTGGCATCTTCCAGGATTCACTCAACAGATACGAGTGAAATCAAATGAACCGAGTGTTTTTAATAATTAAAATAAAAGAAAAATTTGTTAAAGGGGATGAGCATAAAAGTATATTTGCAACTCCTTTTTAATTTGTGATAAATGAAACTGTTTTACTACTTCCTGAGGTTTTAAATGACAACCTGCATCATGGAGATGTTTCGTACTTCACTTCTATTTTTAGGTCTCATGGTTGAAGTAAAAATGATATTTAATTATAACATCAATAATATCAAAAAGTAAATGAAGTTTGGTATTTAGTTCAGCAGTGGGTCAACCTTTTGGCTCTGGCTGCTGCGATCTTTCTTCTTCATTTTCTTGTTTTTACTTTTTGCATCTTCAGTCTCGCTTTTCTTTTCGTCCTCCAAAGAAGGCAGCGAGGATGAATCAGAGTCTGACTCAGAGTCTGACTCAGTTTTCTTTTGTGCCAATACTTTTTTTTCTGTGTGACACAACAATAGAACATACATGAACAATCGTTACTCAAAAACAATCTACCGATATATCAATCAGGTTTAATTTGAAATCACATTTAAACAACTTCCATTGACCAAAGTGCTGCATAAAATTAAAACGTAAAAATGTTAAGTATAAGAATCACAAGTGATCTCAAAAAGCAATAAAGTAAAACATAGATAAAATAAAGGGGCCAAAATCAATAACTCTTTCAAACAATCTCAATAAGATGTGAAGTTTAACCAGAATTACAGGCCATTGAGAATAAATGGGTCTCGAGCAGAGATTTAAAGTCATCAACAGTTGGATCAGATTTTAGATTAATAGGTAGGTTAATCCACAACTGGGCCACAACAGAAAAGGCTAATATTTTATAAATATAAAAGTCAGTCACCTTTTTCATCGTCAGAAGACCCGCTGGCGTTGGATTTGTCGTTAGTTTCTGAATCATTTTCGCTCTCCTTGTCACTTTCTTGTGTTTTCTTCCCATTTGTTTTGGCGCTTCTGGTCTCTTCTTTCTTCGGAGTGTTCTTTTTCCCTTTTACCTCTGGACTTTCATTCTCGCTTTTCTCAGATCCATTCATTTCTTCATCTGAAGAGTCATCATCGCTCGTTGTGATCTGCTGTTTAGTGTTTTTTGTGGCTTTTTGGTCGGACTTCCTCATGTCTTTTTTTGCATCCTTAGAGTGAGATCTGATTTGTTTTGGACTTTCTGTCTTGTGGTCCTCGTCGTCCTCTGAATCTGAAAACATTGTTTTTAATGATCAGTCTTTAGAGATATTTTTTAGATTAGAAAAATAAGCACGAGGAAAATGATGTGGAGGTTTATCAGTGACAGTAACTGCTGTTTGCATCAATAGTTGTAGTTTTTTCTTAGCAGGACATTTCA
This sequence comes from Callopanchax toddi, assembly GCA_006937965.1. NCBI lineage: Eukaryota > Metazoa > Chordata > Actinopteri > Cyprinodontiformes > Nothobranchiidae > Callopanchax > Callopanchax toddi. The sequence goes on along the minus strand of SSNR01000107.1, from coordinate 161,183 downwards.
TATTTGTCAACATGAAGTAAACTCAGTAATGAACTAGAGACTTTTAAAAGCATAATCTACCTGATGATGAGCTTGAAACATGGGATCGAGATTTTTTTGCTCTGGATTCTTTTTCTTCTTCACGTTTCACCTCTTGTTTTTCTCTCTTCCGTTTGTTCTGAGGTTTCTGGATTTCAGTGTCACTTTCATAATTTTCCTAGAAAAAAATCATTACATGCAACAAGTTAAGAGATTTGCAATAATCAAATGTGTTTTTCAATTTCAGCTCCAAATGATCACAAAAACAATGTAATTGACATGAAGCTATTATCATAAAAACTTGTCATCTTGTGTTTGCGTCAACAATCAGAGCAGGTAAAGATGGCAGAATGAGGATAAAACATACAGGTGGATGAACCTCCACTATTTTCAAAAATGATCACATTCAATGATTATTAATTTGACAAAAATAATCCTGATTATGATTTTTTTTCCATAAATGAGCAGTCCTACAAAATGTACAGCAACAACACCTTTATATCTAAGGCCTTTCATACTCAGCAAACAAACACAAAAATTATAACCTATATTAAAACATACATTTAAATTAGTTAAAAATGTTTCTTCATGCTTACAGAAAAACAACAATCCTGATTTAAACCTGAGATTCCCTCCAAAAGTGAGGTCAAACATATTTTGACTTCTCCTAAAAGTTTCATTTACCTGCATTTTCAGAAGTTCTTCCTCCGCCACTTGTTTCATGAACTTTTTTGCTTCAGGACTTAGTGATTCACAATTCACATGAGCCAGATACCTCTTCTTCAGCATTCCTAATGTGAGCGTGCTGAAATAAATACAGCAGAATTAACACATTAATTCTCACTCACATATCATAACAATATCATTTATAGGATCACAAATTTATGGCAGCTGATTTTAAATGAACTACATAATTTTTTTTATGAAAACCTTTACTTTTAAAGAGTTAAACTACTCAATGTTACTTGTATTCACCCTCGTAAAAAATGTCCAAGTTTAACTGATATGCTTTTTCTCTGCTCAGATATTTACGGTATACAGCAGAACACCTTATTTTATGCCGGAAACTGGGAACTAAGTAAACACTTTGCTGTAGCTTCACTTCTAAATCCAGATTTTGACCCAGGCTAATTTATTTACAACTAGAAATTTGGTTTATTTCAACTAAATAGATAAACATAAAACACTCTGCGTCATATATACCACTTACAACCAGATGGGGGCGCTGTTTATAACTTTAACTAAACTATTCCATCAAATCAACGACAAAAAAGCTCTTAGCTAATTAGCCAATCTATCATGTAAAGTACAACGTGAACAGTGTCCCCTGCCTTCCTGTGAATGCCAACTAAACTAATTAATGTACAGAATGCAGCTGTCTGGAGTATTTTAATGCTCCTTGATGTCGGTGTTGAGAGCTATTAGTTAAAAAAAACAGCTTTCTCTCGTCTAGCTCTCAACTAAAACGTAGCTAAAGTAAACTCACTAAACACACAGGCACAACATGTAGCTAAATTCATAGCGGTCGTGTTTTAAATGTACCTTAAGTCCGATTCATCCCGGAGTTGTTTTACAACAAACCTGCGGATACCCGCCGACTCTTTTTCTGATACCATCTTTTCTGATGCTGCTCGCTTCTTTTTGGCGGCCGCGGGATCCGTAAACGCACCAGGAAGTGACGCAAAAAGCCACGCCTCTTCAGGGAAGCTCCTTTTTTATTGATAAAATAAGTTATTTGTAAAAATGTTCTAACTTTAATATTAGGTTTTCCACCAATATAAAAACATATTTCATTTTTCTTAAGCTTTAATAAATACAAATGATTTTTTCAACCATGTGATTCACTTCAAGAACTAAATGTGCTCACTTTAGGTGACTGTACTTATCTTTTCATTATCTGCTTAAGTTTTTTGCTTTAACATTTTAGTAATAATAGATTCTTGCATTAAAAAAAAAAATCTAAATATTGAACAGGTTTTCAGTAGCCAACTGTTTAAAACCCTGCTATGCACATTTGTCATACATTGCCTGAACTCAAAACATTCCTGAAGGAGTGCTTTTTTTTTAAAACTAGTTTTGTCATTCCAATAGTTTCAGAAACACAACAAATAAAAAAAATCAGGCCGAAGATGGATTTCATAAGCAATTTATTTAGAACATTTCCAAAAACGCAGGATGGAAGTTTTATTAGTGCAGTTTTCAAGGTGTTCCATATTTATGGGTCCTACAAACATTGTGCTCCAATTCAATGTTTTTATTTTCCTTCTCACTTCTCAGAGTGCTTAGGTTTACACAAGTCAACAAGGAATGTTACAAAGAAAACAAACGTATCCTCTCCCTGAGGCAAGTATACATACACATTTTTGATGTCTGTATGGTCAATTTTGTGTGTGATTTGGTTTAAGACAAAGCATAAGTGAAAGATCAAGGCTCAGACTAAGATGGATCAAAGAAATAGGTAATAGTTCAGTAAACATTGAACTGTTTATGATTTATTGTACAGGTGAATATTTTAAATCTGAATGAATGGAACAGTTGCAGAATCAAAACCAAAGCCCTAATTAACAAAAACATTAGATTCAATACAAAAGTTAAATACCAAACAATAAATTAGATTTATAAATTAATTAAAATAAAAACACCCTGAAGCAACAATTGCAATAATTTAAATAAAGAAAACTGAGCTGCTCATTCATAGACATACTAACAATAAATGGCTGTTTTTGTTTATTTCCAGTGTTAACATTTCAAGGCTCAACATCCTCAGTCAGTCGCTGTTCAGCAGAGAACATTAAATCTGATGTTTATCACTCTGGATAAACTGACAAATTAAACACAGAGGAAGCTGCCAGTGCATTGTTTTCTCTCACAGCATCAGTAGGTACCCTGTTCTAAGGGGAAAATGAGGAAAAAAGCCAACTACAAGGTTGGGTTTAAGATTTTGAGGACCACCCAGTAACTTTCAGGAGGCTCCTTAACATTTGAAATAATATTTGACAGTTTCAGTCACAGTTAAATTGACAGATTTCCTGTCTAAAGAACGTACACAATTTGTTTTCTTGTAAACATTTTCTCTAAGTTGAGTCACAAATCAGTCAACTCCCAAGATTTCTGGAAGTGTGCTTAAAGACATTTCATGAAATAAGTTAAGACCAAACTATTGCTATGAACAAGGACATCTCTTTCATTTTGCAAGCATTCAAAAAAACAAAAAAAGCTGAATAAATCACTCTCCCGTGCCTTATTATTACCATTTTTCACAGAATTAGTCCTTATACACAGTTTGCTGACCGTGTCCTCTCTCATCATGCATGATATGTCTCCTGACGTGGATCCGTCTCACCCGTCTGTCCCCTCCTGCTGCGCCTTCCTCCTCTGAGTGGCCAGCTCCCAGTGATGGATCTAAAAGGTGTAATCCTCCAGGACCAGACCTTCTGTTGTTCTCATAGATCAGGATGTTGAGTGTTTCTTCAAATATCCGAGCCTCAGGAAACTCAACCTTAAAAACACATAATGAGCCACTTATTTAATGGGGATTACTGAGCTAAATGTTTCATGAAGCCACTTTTTATATCCTTAAAGGGACATGAGGGAGCTTTTGAAGAAAAGTAATAATTGCATGTTCAGCTTATTTAGGTTAATAAGTGATGAAGCATTTTAAATCAAAAACAATGAGGCCACCATGTATCATTCCATTATCTTGAACAGGCTGTAAGCTGTAAAATGTTCTGCAATTCGGGGTCCGAATTTCCCGCGCTGTCCTACGGATGTGACGTCAACTGACGCTTCTGCGCGTTCTCGGGCTAAAAAAAGTAATAATAAATGTATATCCAGTAGGTGGCAGTATTGCACCTTTGTGTAGTGTTGCTAGTCAATGGCGGACTTCCTTATCTAAACCAGTGGTTTTACTCATCAAACTGGTGTTATTTGGCAGCGTTTATGGAGCTGAAAACCTCTCTGATGGATTATAAGGGTTTCACAGAGCTAAAGGTGCTGTTATAGGCGACCGCACAGCGATCTGTCCATGTTTATGGTCTCGGCACTGTAGGCCGCAAATCCCGGACTGTTTCCTAGACCTCAGTCCGCTTACAGTGCATCTAAGGCGGCTCTGCTGCGCACGGACCTCCGGGTGCTACGGAGCTCCACTCCGTGATGTGAATTTGAGAAATCTAAGGTGATATACGCGGCAGGGCATGATTATATCACACTAGATTTCTCAAATTCTCCTCCGGGTGTCCGAGAACACCGGCTGATTAAAGCTTTTAGCAATACAGGCAGCAGTGGAAGCTGGAACATAGCAGCTAGCGAGATTAGCTCTGTTAGATCGGCTCCCTCAGTCTGATCGTGTGTGTGTGTGTGCGTCGCAGGGCATTGTTTTACTATATTTCCTTTTGTATTAATAAAATGTATTTTTATTTATGGAATCATGCCTCCGGCTGCCTTTGGTTGAACCCTTATGAACTAGTGAGAAATTTGTGCACGCTCCTGCTAAAAACTGCAGTTATTCGCAGCGCCAGGCGCATCGCTCATGAGGTTTGTTTTTCAAAGCTCCCTCATGTTCCTTTAACTCTTGTTCACATTTAACTTACATTCAATCCAAACATAAAACACAACCTGCTATTATGATTTTGAGGAAAAAACAAAGTTAAAGGGCTATCATCTCTGTCAGAAAGACAATAAATGCATTTCCCTTCAAAGATCTGCCATTGCTTACTTTGGTCTGCTTCTTTTCCGTTGCATAGACGATAGAAGTGCAGCACACCTCTGCAATCTTGCGGCCTTCACCGTAGAAAGACCAACAGCAGATCTCATCTCCCAGCACGTCTTTGACGAACAGGACGCGACCATTGAATCGAAGCACAAGCTTGTCAAACAACTCGATGTTCTTCAGAAGGTTGTCATCGGAGTTGCTGCTCAAAAGCAAAACAAAATAGAAGAAAGCCAATTTCAGCACTTTCTGTCTGCAGAATTAAAGAAAAAGTGAACAAGACATAGCTTTAATACCTTGTATAAGAATATTTGTTGTTTCCTCTGTTGTTTTGCAACTTCACAACCGGCTGTGGAGAAGAAGCATGATTAAATGTTGAAAATCAGTCTTTAAAAGAGCCACCTGGAAGTGTGTTTTGAAAAAATTGCCATCTTATCTGTTGTAAACAGCTTCCTGAACAGCATCAATTTGCAAAAAAATGTTTACTGTACATCCAGCAGGATTGATAAGCTAAATGCTAGTCTGAACAAACTGAATTGCTACCATCTAAAACCTGATCCAAGCTCCTACATTTCAAAGCAGTGAGTGTTTTTATAAACCTTTACACCGTCATCAATTTAGCATTACACAGTTATTTAGATTAAATTATCTGGTTAATCGGGAGTGCAAACAGCTGCAGGAAGCAAAAAACACCTGCGGTGTAAATGTCTCAGTAAAATTTTACTCAAACTGCTGTGAATGATTAAAGTTGTTTGAATTCGGCAGCAAACTGCTTTGGTCTCAATTGTGTTAGCACTAGTTGTTAGCTCATCAGTCCGGCAGGACGTAAACTCTATTTTGACAAAACTGCGGCAGATCAGGAAGCTACCTACAACAAGTAAGATAGTGGTAACTTATACACAAATGTTAAGACAATAGAGATAAGAAGAGGTCAAGGAAAAAGTTTAACTTCTATTTCTTTCTCTGTTTAACTGAGATGAAATGTAACTCACCTTTCTACATGTAGCAATCATCCTCTGCTCTTCTTTGGCTGAGGTGATCATGGGAATGCGACACACACTTTCAAAGACATCTTTTTGTTTCTAAAGGAAACACACATTCAAAAATACTCAACTAATATTCTTATAAATAACATTTAATTTCAGTAAGTTTATGTGAAATACATTTCTTAACTGTAAATCATCAATGGAACCATTTCATTTTTAAGTTTAATACTTGATTTTTTTCTGAAAAGACTAACTAAAAACTACTTTTAGGTGAGAATCCAATGTTCAAAGACTGTTACAGTTCTTCAAAAGCTGACTTTAATCTGAATCTTAATTTAATGCTAATTAAATATGACGAGTGACAGAGTCAGAGGTGTTTCAGTGCTTGATGTAAAATGACTATATGACAAAATAGCTTCAACGTGGAAACATTAAATTACATCAAATGAAGAAAAGCTATCCCATCTTTGTATATCTGGCACAAAAGCTGATATAAATGAAGAATTTCAATGACACCATTGGTTCTTTAGAATAAATTGTCCTTAAAAAAAAAAACAAATTCCTAATTCTTCTAGTGATCAATACCCTTCACCATTTGTTTACCTGCATAGAATTGAGGCAGTGCTGCACAAGTCCCTGTACTCCATAGTACTGAGCCTCTTTGAGGACTTCATCCAGTTCTCTATAGTCTTCTGGAAGTGGTACTGAGCCATCTCGCAGGAAGTTCAACACCAGTTCAAAATATCGGCCACACCGATCCAAAACCACCCAACCTGGAAAAGGTACAATTCAGATTTAGTAAAAGTACAATTACCAAGCACTAAATTAGGACTCAAAAACTCTTATACATACAACATAACATTTAAAACTTCTAGATAAAAGATAAAACCAAGATAAGTCCTACAAAAATGAGAAATAGTTATTATAAAGACACATCTACTGACCTTCAGAGTCAATAGTAACATCTGTCCCTCCAGTGCAAATGCTTCGCAGCAGACTGTCTTCTTTGCTTAATGTCTGGACGGTAGTATAATGCAGCGAGCCACCCACATTCAACTTGACATACTTGCTCCCCAACAGACCCAGATATCTGTGTTCATCTGTGTTGTGGCAGGCAGGCTGGGGAAGAGCAGAGTCAGCAGCATGACTGCTGAGTGAAGCCTCCGCAGACATGGGGCCGTGGAGTTACTTTCTGACTGAAACACAGAATAATATGAGAACAAAGATTATCAGTGTAAACATGGATGGTTTAAACACTATTTTAATTGTCTCTGAGGACATGTTCACTATTATGGTTTATTTATTTAGATCTGAATCAGTTCCAAGTTAGTCAAGTTGCAGTTTTTTCATGTAGTTTGGTTTATTTTCACACATATATTTGGCTGATACTTGCAGCCTACACCTGGTAGTTGTGTCAGACTAAGATAGGATTATGCTCACACAATAAATGAATCTGGAACTGCACCAAGACCGCCTCCTCCAAAGATTCTCAGTACAGTTGTTCTGTTCTACACCCTAGTGTGATTACTGTGTTCACACCTAGAGACACAAACTGTGCTAAGGAGGAAAACAGTCTAGAACAAAATAAACACTAAAGGTAAAAACACACCTGTCAGGGCAAAAATTGAGTCTATTCTTTATCGTTTGGGAAGACTTAACATTTTAAGGACCTACATATGAAGTTATAGTCTGATAAATAAAAAACTGAACCCTTGAATTTGAAGAGTCCATTTTATCATTCATAGAAAAGGAAATCCGTGCAAATCCATACAACTGTTCTAACACACTACTGATTTTAGTGGTCTCCAGAATAATAACGCCACCTTAAAAAAATCCTGAATGGTTTCATCAGTTTAAAACTGACAGTCATCAAATCACAACTAAACTGAACTTCTACTAGACGCATCACCGTTATCAAAACAAAATGAGAATTATATGAATATAACTGTCAAAATATTGAAGCGACCATGATATCTTTTGGCCTAGAACTTAAATAAAACACTTCAATTTTTGGCATTTCCAAATTATTCAGCACATTTTCATGACTTTCCCCCCAATATATACAGCAGAAATACCATAAGTTACATTGCAAATATTGTAAATTATAAACACACCTAAAACCCACAGTGTATATATCTTTTAATACTAAATGCTACAGTTGACTTCTAGGACATTGCATCCTAAATACATTAGTTATTTGTTTAAGAAGCCTAAACACTTCACAAATAAACACAAAATCTCTAAAAACTGTACTCAAAGCTCATCCTTGGCACGTGAGGGTTGTACAATACTGTAAAACTAACTAACTAGCTTACAATAACATTTGTAAGTCGCTTTGGATAAAAGCGTCTGATAAAAATACATAAACAAACATAAAACATCAAGGACAACCCAGTTCCTTAAAAAAAATCAAGTCAGATAATTAGTCACATCATGCACGTACTGTCAATGATCTTCATGTTCTAAAATACAGCCATGTAACGAGTAGGAATATGAAGCCATTGGCTAATGACTAAAGGTAATAAATACGACCATATATCAAGCTTTCGCATTAGACTAGGCTACTTTTTATTTTAAATCATACTCACCACACTAAACATCCAAAGGTTTCTGCAAATGAAAGCTGAACGTGTAGCTTCAATTAGACACCAACTGATAATCACAGAAAACGAGCTACGAACAGGCTAAATAAGAAAAAAACACCCTAAAACGCAGCTTTCAACAGACATCACATTTTAACCGCAACCGCCTACCTAAAGTGGCTAACAATAACAGCTACTTTTTATACGCTTTAAAATAAATACCCTTTCCTTAAAAACTGAAAATTAGGGTAAAAATTCTAGAAGTACCCATCACAAATTTTGAAATCCTACATGAAAATATTATAATTCAACTGTCTGAAATGCTGATTATTTACTGACGCTAATGTACGAAGCTAAATAGGTCAGTCGGAAAGTAAATACACACTTCCGCTAATTTCTTCTTCTACGTTTGATAAGTTAGTGCGCTACTGCCACCCTCTGGTGAAACAACTACATTGCACAAGTAAAATGCAGCTGATGTTTTGATTTCTTGAATGTCCTTCAGTATAATAATAACCATCTGTTGACCTGCTTGTGTTTATGGACAAAAATAAACACATAAATATTAACTGAAAAAACATAATGTTTCACGTGATGACTGTTACTATAAATTTAACAGCATTAGACAATTTCCACACAAAAAATGAATATCCGAGGTTATGTATACTGATTTCTGCTATAACTATAACTTAGGCATGGCTTGCAGTATTAATGGATACCAGTGCATTTCCTACTCTTGTGAAAAATTAATCTTTACACTACCATTAGTTTTTATTATACAGTTTTTAACATATTTCTATAGCAGCTGCACTTCCAGCAGGAACATTGCAGTTTTTCTGCCAGATAGGCAATGTATATTTTAGTCTCCATATTTTACTGAAGCATGCTTTGAACTGAAATAAAACTAACCTAAAAATATGGAATTGTAAAAAAAAAAGCTGAACATTATTACATAATATTGTTTTATACTCATATTAATTATACTTTTTTTACATTATTATTTTTTACCTTTCATCAAAACTTTTTTTGCCACAGCTGGAAAGAAAAACACAGTTTTCATTTTTTTTCTTGGCGTGGAAGTTAAAGAGTTAAATGTTTATAAAATAACATTGACAAGAACCGCTGTGGTTTTTACAGTAAGGGATATGAGTTGTTCTAAGATCGTATATTGATCCACTTTGTGATATTTTTTCATTGATTCAGTCACTGTTTCTCCAGAGTGGATCATATGTACTGTATCTTGAATTAATAACTTCCCTTTGACCTTTGTATTTTACAGTGCATATTGCACTGTAATTTATTATCGATTGTTTTGTGTCATTTTTGTGTGTAAAGATAAAAAAACCCCACTCACACTTTTCTCACCATTCAACAAAGACTTTATTTTCAATTCAGCAAATGATTCACTGTCCTCAAAAGAGTGTATTTACGTATATATGAAGCAAAGAAATGCTACTGATGGCAAGAGAAGAATTAAGTCAACAAAGCAACAGTCTCCAGGGATCCCTCATATGGCACAGTGAATATACTACATTCACTGTTCAAACAATCATTTATAAATAAAGACATAATGCATCACATTAAGCAGCCAGAGTTTTTTTGTAATCAACATAGTGCATACAACATCAAAGTTTAAAACGATGATTCCTTTCAGTAACTATAATGATGATGATGGAGAGCATTAAGCAATATAATTTACAATCAGTGCATGCTCGAAGCGTAATGACATTCATGTCCTCACCTTTGTGTCTTACAGTGTGTGTAGCGCTGGGTGATGATCGCAGAAACAGCAATAATAAAAATTAAATACCGCCTTTGTAAACACTATTTCAACAACAGATGAAACACTAAAAGACATTAAATTATTCAACATCATATATTGGCACAGAATTTTCATTATAATGAAAATATTCGACCTCCTGCCACCATGTTTAAGTGTATATATATTTATATATTTGAGGCTAATCAACCTCAGCCAATATTAAGTCAGATAATATTTACATTCAAATTGTGTGAATTTGTTACACACAAAAAAGAAAAGTAAACAATCAACCAAAAGTAAGTGTTCTTTCCCTTTTCTGAGACTTTGCAAAGCATAATAAGAACCACTTAATAAATGTAGAAAGAAACATTCAGCATGAAGAATAAGGTCATGACTCTAACTTTTGATTGTAACACAAAGTATTGCCATGCTCTCTAATGTTTTGGCCTCAAATGACTTCACAAAAGAACAAATAAAGGAAAATCAGAATACATTTTCCTCCCTCCCCCCATTTCACACTTACTCCCCCACAATATGCGTTTTAAAAAATTTGTTGTCAATTTCTTATCCTTCATAAGGCACCAGTCCCAATAATACAGAACGTTAGACGATTAAGCAGGACTCACATTTTGGCAGATGACCTTTTCAGTGCAAATCTTCAAAATAAAGCATTTTGTTGATAAAAACAAACGGATAAACCTGATGATGTTAAAAACACAAAAATAGTCCAAAATAAATAGTACAGGGGGGAGTGAGGCCTTTTTCATACAAAAGACTTTGTCTTGTATAACTGAACCCATCTTTAGTACGTCTCATTGGAAGGTTCCCTCTTTATATGGAAACTTCATACTCCCGTGTGTCCTGTAACATTAAAACAGTGGACCAGCTTTAGTTTAAAAATGCTTTGTGGGATTTGAAAGAAATGAAGGAAACAAACCACCTTACTGACATAAAGGTGAAGAAAATATTGGCCTTTTACGTACCCCTGCTTCATAGAGAGGGTTGTTGAAGTCCGACTCGACTGTAATGGGACTGTAGGAGTGTGTGTGAGAGAGAGACTTCCAGAAGAGTGGTTTCCATTCTAGTCTGCAGATGCTGCGAACGACAAAAGACATGCACATCTGTAGCATTTCCTCCTATTTACCAGCTGTTGAAGTGAATGACAAGGACAACTGATTTTAGTTTGAGAATCAGACAATGGATCTTCACTGAGGGAGCATCCTTGTCCATCCACTCCTCTGAAGGTCCCAGTCACTGTATCCACAGGCCAGTGCTGTGAACAACATCATTATCCAAGTCTTCCTCGCTCAAAGGTTTGGCATACATACATGATGCCGTTGATCTCAATGAAAAGAGTCAGCAGAACTGGCTTAGGAACTGTTAGAGTAACTCTACGAGTTGTTTTCATGAACCTAACCTCCCACATCCAGGTGTCTCCAAAATATGGAGCAGCAGCAGGTGGATTGAAGCTGAACTTTATTCTCTGTCATGAAATCCTCCTGTGAAGGCTGCTTCATTGTCACAGGTAATCTCAACTACCTCTTTGACAATGAAGGAGAGCAGAAAGGCATCTGCATCCAGGTTCTCTAGGGGCTAAACTAGTGTTCCTCACACGTGTGCTTACAGATAAACTCCCAACCTTGGAGGATGCAGTCCTGTCAGTGTAGCTTGAACACTCACCTGGATGATGGAGTTTCTCATGTCAGTTCTTTATCAGCAGCTTAGTGATGTGACGCCCCGGGTCAAGGACAGTGAGGTGAACTGCCTTGACCTCGATGTCTATAGCCTGCTAAAGCCATCCTTCAACTCTCAGACTTATGAGATCTTTGTACTCTGACAAAGGGGAACTTTAGTGACTGTCTGATGGAAGGGACTGCTTAGCTTTACAAGCCTTGGCTTCTGATGAGAATGAATCTAGCTGAGCTCAGATCAGCTGACGCTGTTCTGTCTGCAGTAATGTAGACTAAGGCTGTCAGAATCAGGGGCAGCCACTTCCTAAACAGACCTCACAGTGTTTTGGATGAGTTCCTTCCAGGTGTGACGCTGCTCAGGGAAGGGGAGTTGTTAGTTACAGAGGCCCTAACCCTAACCCTTAATAAAGGTACGTTTTTGGTCACTGATGAGGCGCAGCCCTAGTGTTTGGTTTGACTGGTCTCTGGTTGAAATTTTCACAGGAAAATCAGGTTGTGACTGAGTGAACTAATGCAGAAAGTCTCAGGCCTCTGATGATGTGTTCTGAGTCAACCTCCAATACACTGCTGAAGGGACTGGGACACCCCGGCAAAATCAATGCATTCCAAAAAATAGCTAGGTAAAATTAAAAATGTACACAAAAAAAAACAACTGTGGTCACAAAACAGTTTTCTGTTGTCAGTCGACGTCGATAAACTCCAAAGACAATAAATATGATGGTTACCCAAAACACTTACTTTGTATAGTACATGTAAATTCCACCAATCAGGAGGATGACCAGGATGATGGGTAGGATTATTGCCAAGGCGATGTTTTCACTTAGGACCTGATGGGATGGCTCAAAGGACTGGGACACTGTAAACAAACAAACAGCAAACAAGCAGCTTGAGTATTACATCTAGTTAGCTTTACACACAACAGGAGGAAGGGAGGAGGAGTCACCTTCTGATTTGTGGTCATCCAACAGCTCCTCATATGCCACTGAATGAAAGGAAATAACACAACATTAGAATCCTCAGTGTTATTCAGTGTTAACTAAAACAGATTCACAGGAGTAAATTACTGAGATAAACATACTTGTAAATCAGTTGTTAGACACAAATAAATCTGATTAGGTTCCAAATAAAACGTGTTAAACTACGTTCCTGCTCTGCGTTCTTCAGTAAGGAATATATTTGAATAAGTTCAAGAACTTTTACCTTTGCAAAAGGGGGGAGGGCTGTTCCACTGAGAGGGATGGCCGGGAACACACGTGATAATGACCTCACCGATGAGCTCATAGCCCTCGTAGCAGAAGAAACGCAGAGTTTCTCCGGCCTGGTAGCTGTGCTTGTACAGTGTTTGGTAGCCATTGTCAGGGACTCCCGGGTTTGGGCATGGGTCATATTTCACTGTTTGGAATAAAACACATATACTTACTTGTAGTTAATTCTCAATGTGCAGTAAGAATGAAGATTAAAGGCAAAAACCATCAGAGATCAGGACAGAGAGACTTACAGACACACTTTGGGCTGCGGTCACTCCACTTGGGGGTGCCGGTGTCTCGTCCGTGGCAGGAGATTTGACTGGGACCTTCCAGTTGATAACCCTGGTTACAAGAGAAACGCACAACAGTTCCAACTGCAAAACCCACTTCAGGACGCACAGAGCGCGCTCCGTTCACCACCTCTCCTGGATCGGGACACTGCTGGACTGTGAGGGGTAAAGTGAGGAAAAGTTAAAATGCTAGGGCGCATTATAGCTTATTACGCAGATTTTTCATAGACATGTTTTGTCCAGATAAGATAGTACTTGTCAATCCTGTCAGAGATCATTTGAATTCCTCCTGTTCAAAGAGCTATTTAGGATATTGAATGTTTATAACTTGACTTCCAAAGAGCTGAATTAAGTGGTCCTGCTGCTTGTCTCACCTTTAACACAAGTGGGTGGAGCGTTGCTCCAGGACAGGTCCCACTGACAGGTGATGATGTCCGAGCCGCTGATGTCATATCCTGGTTGGCACTGATAGGTCAGCACGCTGCCTCTCACGGGGGAGGTGTGTGATGAGCTGATCCAGCCGAACTCGATTTGAGGAAGGGTAGGACAGGTGTCATTGGGCTCAACCTCTGCAGAACAGACACACCGAAATCAACTCAGGAAACAAAAAATGATAAATGAACCTTTCTGTGTGAACGATGAGATCAGAGATTTTAAATGTTATGAATTTGGAGATTCTGAGTCCACTCACCGCGATAATGAATGAGAAACCCTTGGCTCAGGATGAAACTGGAATCATCTGGATCACTCTGAAACTGAATGGTGACCTCTGACCCGCCGGACACTACCTTGAAGCGCTCTTTGGACCCCAAGTATTGACCGATCACATGTGACATGAGGTCACGCCCATCGAAGACTGTCAGCACATCGGTTTGGCGAATATTCAAGCTGAGAAAAAAAAAACAACACTAAATTTAGCTTTCACGTCTGATAGATTTGTGTGTTTTGAAGTAAAGCAGTCCACTCACCTGATGCATTATTTTAGTCAGTGATAGGTAACAGGATGAAACAACAACAGAGGAATAGATTCTCTATAACAAGATATTTATACTTCTTTCCCTTTGACAGTTTCATTTCATTGTAATTAAACATGATGTTGGTGTTTGCATGGTGTTTAGTGATGGATCTGATGGTGTGTTAGGATATAAACCCATTTAAAGTACATGAAGTACACTCCAAACTGACAGCTGGGCGCAGACGTGTCTCATGTCCCTATTAACCTGAAACTGAATAATGTGATCACATCTTACAAAGCAAACACAAAAAATTAACAATGCGCAGTTTTAATAAACATTTAGACATTCCTATGCATGTTTTTATATGAAACTCAATCACTGCATACTTTTTAATTCTATATATAAAAATTCAGTAGTACTTTAAAAATCTGTTTTCACAAGCCTTTAATGTCTTGTAAAATAATAACACTACAGCAAGATCTAAGTTCAGATCATCAATATTAATCAAATAACAGTAAGTGGGAATTGTGATTTCCTTCTTTTCCTTGATAAAACAGTTTCATCACAGAATTTTACAGCGGCCTCTGGTGGAGAGGAGTGGAAACTGCAGCACTTGTCAGCAGGTTTAAAATTCAGACTAGACTAGAATCTCACTTAAAACATTTATGAAGAAACTCAATCTTAAACAACGTTACCGTGTTTCCTAGCTGATGTCAGAAAATAGAGAATATTTCTTAAGGTCGATCAGCACAAGTATGCACATTATAGAGGGACGTAAAGAGAGCCAGCATGTCTCAATAAACCCATTGGATAATAACAAACAAACAAAAAGAAAGCAACGTCTTTAACATAATAATACTGTTTGATTAATACATATGTTAATATTGAACCCTTTTTATTCAGGTACAGTAAATATCTCACTGAAATTAAGAATCTCTTTTTTAAGGGAGACCTGAAAGGCAGTGGGGATTTAGTATTTTGCCCAAGGATACTTTGACACAAGGCCAGGAATTTAACCCGAGGCGCCCACATTAAAGACAGCCTCTCCTCCAGGCCACAGTCACCCAAATGAGAGCCGAATGGAAATTATGCAAAAATAAATATGAAGATATTTTCAAAGTGATTACGTGTATGTTTACTGTTAAAATGTTCCCCTGGTTAACTTGGTTTAACAGAGCTATTCACTTACAGATAATAATAAAAACTCACTAAGTGGTGATTATTAACAGTAAACCACTGAGTGAACCTGTCAAAAAGAAAACTGAAGTTAAAAACAACAAATTCAAGTTTTCTTTACCTGTTTTAATTCACGAGCTAATGGCACCTGGATGTCCAAGGCCAACGCAAACTGGACCAATTAACAGTTTATTGTGTCAATTTTTAACCCTTACACTTTTATATTAAATTAATTCTGCAATTATATAAAAATGCAACATTAATAAAAACTTCAGTCCTTAAACCTTCCACCAGAGGGCAGAAGACTCAACACTGCATTGTTCTGAGGAAAATAAAAATCGTGTTCAAAAGAGATGGCGGTAAAGGGTTAAACTTTGATCAAAGTTTTCTCCAAAATTCTACATCTAAATCATAAGTACGGTTTTTAGGTCATGACCATTAAAATCCAGAGTGTAAATATTCAGCAAATCTCCGTGAGCTTGTCTTTGGAGGGGCGGGGTGTTGCTGGCGGTGGAGCGCATGTGTCAACAGGTTTCTGTGGCTGTATGAGTGCAGCAGTGAAAGTCTTTAAAAGAAATGACTCACATCTGGACCTCCAGTTCAATGCGTTTCTCCTCGTTACCGTGGATTTGCCATACGCAGTCCAGACCCTTAGAGTAGCTCTGGGGCCAATCAGGGGACAGGATGGTACCCGACGGCTCGGTCAGCTCCCCTCCACACAGAGCTGGGAGCAACAGAGAAGAGAGGCTGAGGTTACCATGTGAACAGGGATAATAAGAAGAAAATGAAAAAAAAAACACCTGACTACTGATTTCTATTAATAAAAAGAAAACAACAGCAAACGGTTTCTGGTCTTATTAGCAAGAGCTTAAATCAATCCAACCTGTTTTCTGTGAATCTTCCAACCAAATAAACACTTTATTTACAATTTACTAATCACAGAATGTAAGAGATTATTACATCAAGTTAAGGGCTGAATAAACCGTTCTGATAGTTAATAGAACTTCACTTCTATATGAATCTACAATTTAACCTTTAAAGAATAATGTGGTAATGTACAAATGTGCAAAAACATAGAAAATAAACATCTGCACTCTCAGAGTGGCCATCCCAATCACAGAGACTGGTTCTCTCAAGCACCAGTTGATCCATCATTATTGTTTTTTGTTAGAGGAAAGCAGCATGAGATCCTCGATGGATGCTCAATCATTTTAAAATCTAAACATTCATTTGTCTGATTCACTGCAGGTGACAGCTGCTCATGCTTTTTTTTTGCAATCAGAAATACAATATTGTGCGTGGTTTTCAGTGTCGATCGGTCTCTGTAATAACGTTTGCCTGAAGTCACACCAGCTGTGTTTTCAGTGCAACTCCAGTTTTATGGCTCCCTGCTGCTGTCAGCGTCCCAACAGCTGACAACACCTTGATGCTTCAGACACCCGTTTACTCTGAATATTCATGGCATGAAAAGAGGAATTTGGGGAAATTATCTGGAGCGTTATCATTAAGTTCAAACTAACAACCCACCTCTGCACACAGGTTCACTGTCATTCCAGTGGGGATTGCCGGGGTCGACACACTCGATCGTCCCTGAGCCCTGCTCCATGACGTACCCTGGTGAACAGGTGAAGCTGACGATGGTGCCCAGCTGATAGGAGATATCGCTGCTGCTGAAATTCCCATGAGGCATGTAGGGCTCCCAGCAGTGCTCCTCATCAAAAGCTACAAACACAAAGAATTAAAAAAGATCCAACATAAGTTCATAAAAATACTGAGGCAAACATCCTTATGTAGGTTCTCCTTGCCAGAATAAAAAGACTTAATGTGACAGCGTTTACTGCATTGACCAGTAAAAAGTCTTTGGAGCCATTTTTAAACAACTTCAGGTTCTACACTCCAAATTGTCACCCTCAGATGGATGGGAATTGGTTTGGATGTTCAAGAACTCAAGCCTCACTGGACCGAAATTTGTAGACAAGTCAAATTCCTTCTGGAGGAAAGTTTTATAATCAGACAAAGCAAGGATCGAGCAATTTGACCACAATGACAAAACATATGTTTGGAGTCAAGGTGAGGCGTTCAAACCTAAAAACACGGTGCCAGCTGTCACAATGCAGCATCAGCCTCTGGTACTGCACTGCATATTAGAATAATAACTACCTACAAAGTCTTCAAATTAATCTAAAATCATCATCTACAGCCATGCTCCTCAAACCTTTCAGCATCCAACTTCTAAAATAATTCTAACAGAGCAAATATATGCAAAGGATGCATGTCTATATTTGAACCTGTGTACAGAAAGAAAATCCTTTTAACTGGGACTGTACTAAAGAACTAAAAAGGAACAAATAAAACAGAGGAAAAACTGTAAGCATCAAATAATACATTACCCAGCTTCTGAATGCTGTAATGAATCATAACTACATTTTCTTTTTCAGGCAAAAAGCTGACTCAGGTACTGAGTAGCACACAGTAATGAGGCTAGAATAGATAGATGTGCAGCTCTGCTACTGCTTCTCTGTTTTGCTGAATCTGGAAAATACCTCACATAAGCAAAAAAAAAAAAAAAAAAAGTGTGTATGTGTGTGTGTGTGTGTGTGTGTGGGGGGGGGGGGTGCAGACTCCAGCTCACCCTCATATCTCAGTGCCAGCAGCAGAGGAATAGAGGACGAATCGGCCGTGAGCTCCAGGTAAAACGTGGAGCCTTCGCTTAGCAGCCCACGCTCCGGGACGTCATCCAGATCGGAGTCAAAGAGCGGCGGGGACAGGGAGCTGTTCCCACTGCGGACAATCAGCCTATAAGGACGAAGCACAAACGTTACTGTTGATTAACTTGTTGACTTTTTGAGCACAGCTGGAACTAGAAATGTGCACAAAAAAACCCTCATGTTGAGAAGAAAATTTAATTAATAACTTTTGTTAATTATAATTAATGTCCTTCAATAAATAATGTTTATGAAAATTCAAGAAAAAAGGAAAATAATTGGGAATAAGTGAAAATATCACAATCTTGATGGCACTTAACTGGAGTTATTGCTTTCAAATGGTGTCATTTGAATCTGAAAGCTTTAAAAAGTGCAACAATAAGTGACAGGAAGTTAAAAACAGACGTGAGTCCTTCAGACCTGGATCAAATATTCAAAAGAAGCAGAACATTTGAGGAAATTATCAACATTTAACAAACATTTTGACATCAGTCAGTGATGTCAATGCAGGATTTAATAAATTACAACTAACTGAACTAATTTCCCACCTCATTTATTTTTATTTTGCTGAAAAGTGTTGACAACTATCAAAGCAAAAAACATAAAAAAGCTTTTAGCTATGATTATTTTTTAAATGAAAGATAAATTGCTCCATTGCTTTTTAATTTATTTGATTACTTTTTGTTTTTCTCTCATCTCTGCCTACTTTTTGTTTCATCATTTACTTTTTAAATAAATTATGACTTGATTGGACCAGTGGATAAGGAAGGAGTTTGGCTGTAAACTAATACATTAGTCATGTTTGAATTATTTTGACACATTGGAAATGTGCTATACAAAAAGGAAAAAAAAAGTTATGAAATTATCATACTAAGAAAATAAATAAAACGTGTAAATTGTGTAAAATATTTTAAAAAATAAATTTTTTTCCTGTGCATTGGGGAAAATGTACATATTTATCTGCTGACTGATGATAGTTACATATTTTATATTTATAGACAAAGGAAAGTGCCACCTAGTGGCTGATTCCAGTAATCACAAACTTACTTATCGTCATCTTCATCCAGTGCAATCCTCTCAAAGTGGAGGTGGAGTCTGTGTCCTTCCTTGGCTTCTATTAACCAATGGCAGCTCAGATTGTTACCATTACTGTGGTTGCTGACTGATGGAGGAGGCGGAGACAAGATCCGTCCCACAGTCGCATTACGAATCCATCCTCCACAAGACACAACTGAGGAAAGATAATAAATCATTTTGTTTTAGAGTCACCACCCAGTTTATCCCAGTTTCAGAGCATTTGGATCTAAATGATCCTACGAACCGACGCATCGAGGCTCGGGAGTGCTCCAGCGTGGCTGTGTTGTGTTGACGCATGTTGCCACTTCGTGACCACGGATCTGGAAGCCTGAATCACAGTGGAAGTGAGCCTGCCCTCCGGGATGGATGTCTGTCACTGTCACTCCTCCGCCCTCAGGCGACATGGGGAAAGGGCAGGACAGCAGAAAGGCTGTCGGTGAACAGAGGCAGTTTAGCTAATTTTATATTGGCAACATCTCATGTGACTGGTGATATTTTAATCAGCGCATGACGATCATCATCCTGTCTTTCATCCACACTTTGTGTGCTGTCATTCTTCGCAACCTTCACACATTCTTGTTCTAATCTGTTGGGTGTTGATCATTAAATCTGCTATGGAGATGTTGTTACATCTTTCTGTATCTTCCTCGTCGCCGTTAAAGCAGACAGATTGTCTGAGGTCTAAACGCTTGTCTCTTTATCAACAAGAGTATTGATCATCATCACGGGCTTCCATCATTTGTTTTTGACTCCACGTCCTTTCTGATGGTCTCCCTTTTATTTTGCCTATTTAATAAAATAAACTCAGTGTTGCTCAGCTGAACAAAAGATGTGCATCTTCGTTCATAAATAGAAAACTAAATGTTTGGAAGAAATGTATTGTCTTTTAAAATTTCCCAAGTGTATGGAGCACCAACTGTAAAGTAATACATAACAACTGTACTTGTCCACATTTACCTTTGATTATATAATTTGAAAAATAATTAGAATCAAATCCACATGTATACAAGTTTACCTATGTGATATTTGATAACTAAACTTTTAGCTGACACACAAATTAACTAATTACCCTACCAAAATAAAAGTGTGGTGAAGAGATCCCCGATCTAAGGTCTGAGCATCCCTTTGGTAGTCAGTCAGTGTGTGAGTCTATTTAAACATGAATCTTTATTAATGTGCAGTTAGAACCCAAATAATGTTGATAAATGATTCTTTCAAGGCAAACTAAGTCATTACAGGAGATCTGTTCACCATGCTTTTATTTTGATAAGCTAATTATTTAGTTTAAACTGTCATGTTTATATTTAGAGTTCACATTTAAATACAGCTTTATGTAATAAATTAGATTCTAAATATTTATTACTAACACAATTATTTGGGTTTATGTTTAAATGTTTAGAATATTTGTTATATAAATGTAGTGAAAAGTGTTAAAATGTTAAATGTGAAAAAATGGAACAGTTCATTTTGTAACATGTTATTTTACACTCAGTGCCCCATACAAGTCAGTCCAAGTCAAAAACAACAAACGTATTTAAAATAAATAGACTGGTTTTACGTACCTTGGTAGTGGAGGCTGAACGTGCCGTGGTTGGACTGTCGCAGGCTGCGGTAGTGGATGGACACCCGATTGGTTGTGCTACGAATCACCTGACCTGCTTTCATCAGCGTCTCATTGGCTAACAGCTCGGGTCCTGATCGTCCATAACCCAGAATCGTCAGAGACTCATCCTTTGAAAGGTTAGTCTTCCTCACCTTGAGAGGAAAACAGAGATGAACAAGACGTTATTAATTCTCATTTATCCAGAACATCCTCAAATAAACACAAAACTAAAGGCAACTGGACTTTTTCTTTAGTTTTACAACAACTTATAAACCTAACTGTTGAAGATAGTAATTATTTATACAATTTTTTATATTTTACATCTTTTTTTTTTGACACAATATATTCCAATAGAGACATCTTTAAATAGATTCAGGGACAAAATGGGTAAAAACATTTGAAAAGATGAATTGCTGAGTAAATCTAATTCACCTGAATTTCCACCCCATAACCTGGATACACGGTGATGCTGTAGGTGCATTCCAGAGGGGAGATTGATGACGATGATGAAGGATCTGGAGACTCGACAACATCCTCCATCGATGACAAAGTGGCATTACACTGAACTATAACAGAAAAGAAACAAGAGCAGAGAAAGTACGCTGAGAAATAAATCAAGAATAAGGTGGGCTTACTTGACTTTTAAAACTAGAAAGTCTATTTAACAATATTGCTGTTATAATTTGATCAAAGTATGTTCAAGACATTTAATTAAGACGAAAGGAAATTCTATCAGTTTGACTATCGACGAGGGGATCATTTTCTTTAAAGAAAAAAGGTTTTATTAGACAAATGTTATAGAGTCTGTGTCACTCGGGTTGTTTATCTCTATTTCCAGATTTATATTAGGTGGCTGCACAGGAGTCTGCCTAGTATTTAGTATGCTCTATGGCACCATGGTGTCTCAGCAGGAAGGTGAATGTCTTCAGAAACATACTTTTAAGATAAATTGTTGCTTTTTTTGTGCAAAGCAAAAAAAAAACCCAATCTGATATGGTTCATGTAGAATAGGTAACATTACATAACCAGATATGCCAGTGAAGGCACCGGGCGGGGCGACCCTCTCAGAGACACACAAACAGGTCACAGATCGTCCGTCTTGCGTGACATTTCTCTACCCACGTTGGGTGTAAATCAGCTGACTCTCCTCCTGCTCGGTCACATTTCGTCCACTCTCATTTGCTGAAGCTCTGTTTCACTTGCAGTGAGGGCTGAGCAGACACCTGCGCCGACAGCAGCTCTGTATTTATGTCTTAAGTTCATTTCTGACAACCGTTAACACACAAAGCGTTGTCTCAGATGAATAATCCAAGTCTCTAGCTGTTTGTGTGGATGCTCTTTCTTCAGTTCGTGCTCATTAATGAACTTTTATCTGTGAGCTTTGCTATAGCGACTACAAAAACACCCCACCGTTTGACTTTATTTGCAGGACTCTTTTGGGTGTAGACCTTTACATTTTGACTGCAGGACAACAGATGATTAAATTCCCTCAAATGTTTTTCAAAGCTTCACACCATCCATTTAAGTCCTGTCCTCTGGGACTCATATGGACTTTGTTCAAGGTAATAAGGCAACGAATCTATAATCAAATTAAACAGCTCGCTTCCTTTAAAGGAACTGATATCGCCTGCTGCTTTTCATAATAGAGCTTTAAATTATCATCATCATATGTTTGTTTTCCCTGTTTTTTAAATGTATGTTTTTGTGGTTTTTTGTACTTTCTGTTTTATTTTGGTGCACAACTCACTTCCTGTTTGTCTCCCACCTGTAACCAGTTCATAATGCTACAGTATATCCATCTGTGTTTCATTGCTTTCCTTGGTCTTCACCCTTTGTGTGAAGCATCCCAACCTTTGGTTGCAGATGATAAATTAAACCATATTTTAAAAGTTTACATACAGATTCTATATTTTCCTATTTAAAGCCTAAATTGTGCACACGGCTACATCAAAAAGCAAAGTTAAAATCACTAAACCGTCATCTCGTTTCAGTCTATATCCACATTCATTTGTATTTCTGCAAATGTTTAATGCACAAACCCTGAAGTGTAAAACAACAAAGCACTTTTTGCAGAAATCAGACCAGAAACAAACAAATGTGTCCATATTTTATACTGAAATAACAAAAATCAGCAACGTTCAAGCAATGAAGGTCAAGACTAAAATTTACTCAGAGTAATAAATATGTTTGATTTGGGGTAAATTATTTATAAATGACTTAATTTATATAATGGGCCAGTCAGCTATTATGATTAGGCCTCATAAAGATTAAAGAGGGCCACTTATTTATCAAAATCTCTACAAATCTAAAACACAATCATTTAAACAGTTAAACAGTTATTAACCTGTAGATATTTCCCTATATAAAATCAATATAATGCTTAAATTTGACTTTTTATAGCTAGATCCTGTTATTCTTTATAAAAAAGAGATACAAACTTGAAATAAAACAGTGGTCTGAAAGCGAGTAACCCATTGGGATTTGAGAGCTGCATTAACACAATGTGAGAACTCCTAAAGCTGCAGGGAAAAGTCTGAATAATTTATATGAACATCACTTTATTAGAACGGCGTTAGACTAATAAATAGACTGAAGGAAATCCAGATGAAGACAAACAAACAGGTACCTGGCATGTGCATTGTGGTGATGGTGGTGGTGGTGATCAGAGTGGTGGTTGTCTCCTCCTCTATGGGCAGCGAGGACATGGGACTCCTCAGTCCTGCCAGGCCGGCAGCTGAGGAGGGGTTTAAAGCTGTGGTGAGAAGACCTGGTGAGATAGGCGTGGCCGTCGACTCAGTCTGCCCGTGTCCAGGAACGGCTTGTGTCGGATTGGTGGTGGTACCTGCAAAGTTCAAAGCTTCAGCTGAAGGTAGGAAAACTGTTACAGATTTCTTCTGTTTCACACTTAAATGAATATTTCAGATCACCAAGTTTCAGTATCAAACAAAAAAACCTGAGTAAAGATAAAATCCAGGTTCTAAATGATGATTTTATTTGTCTCGCGCATTGCCTCAGTATCTTTCACTTATCTGGATCTGGGTTATGGGGCAGCTTCACAAGTAGGGAATCCCTCCAGTGGGACCTTAAGGTGTTCCCAGGCCAGCCCAGAGATCTACTTCCTTCATCGTGTTCTGGGTTGACCTGGGCGCCTCCTGGATTTGGGAAGGAGCGTTCCAAACCAACCTGACTGTGTGGAAAAAGGAATTTTCTCCTTGTCTCACTACCTAAACATAATTATTACCAGACCTGTATAAGAATCACATTATCTGTCCGACAACATCAAGTAGACTAAAATATCTAAAAAATCAACACATAATGCCCCAATCTAAGGATAATTGAGAACAGAAAAATCTGAATTACATCGAAAGCGCTGCAGGCCTGACTTGGTTAAGGTCAATAAGAAACATGATGAGAGCTCCAAGGCAAAAAACCCAAAACACACCCACAAAGGCCTGTCTCTCATTTGCCAAAAACATCTTGGTGATCCTCAAGACTTATGGGAAAACATCCTGTCAAATTATTAACTTCAGTTGAGGTCAATAAGAGTGTTACAACAAATAAAACTGCACTTTGTTTTCACTCAGTCAGGTCATCTTTGTCTCATATAGAAATGTGTTTGCTGATCTGAAACTGTTAACAGCAAAAACAGAGGAAAACTAAAACAGTTCACATGAGCAGTTACATAATGACCCTTTCTCCTACCTGTTCCGAGGTACTCCTTACTCTGCAGGGCAGCATGGATCAGGTCCTCTGGTGGGTAGGAGTCTGGGGACGCTGTCGGAGGCGTGTCAGGCTCTGGAGTCATAAAGCTCATACCTGAAACGATCAGGACTTATTTGTTATTTACACTAAAATGACAACATTATTTTCAGATGTGAGAATATGTTGTGCTAATGAGGATTACCTGACACCAAGTGGATCATGGTGACAGACAGCACCACAGCAAGGTGTGTGAAGCCCATGTTTCTGATGACCTGAAGGTTAAAGTCAGCACATCGATCAGCGTCTGGTTAGTGGCTCATATTTACAAGAGGCAGTGCTAATGAATAGGCTGCAATTTATCAGTCACCGCAGATCTGAGGCTGAGTCAATGTTTACATCAAGCAGGCCACAAATGAAATGAAGGGAATCATCTGGAATCCTCCTGCACAAATCTCAGCTCAGACGTTGCTTTATTTAGAGACTAGACATCAGATGCATTAAATCACACAGAATGAACACGTTATTAGGCTGATCCCCCTCCTTCTTCTGCATTTTCTCACCTAAATCTGCAACAACACGCTGGGGAAAAATGCGCTATTCAAAAAAAAAAAAAAAAGAAAAAAAAGAAAGAAAAATCAGCATAGGAGTCCGTGCAATCGCAGAAGGTGCGACGTTTTAAATGTTCCTGTCTCTAATCTATGAATTGTACTGTGTCAAAAAGCCGCTCCGCTGTTTTCCGAGGCGTTTCCTCAGTGAGTGACAAAACGACGGGGCTTTTCGAGGCTCCACACGCACCTCCCCCGGCCCTCTTTGTGCGGAGGACGGTTTTTGACACCAGCCTCTGTTTTTCCTCAGCAGCCATGAAAGGCGCCAGCTGCTTACCTGCCCGGACGGACTGCGTCCAGCGCCTCGCGGCTTCCTGCTGCTGTTAATCCCACGCTGCTGATCTTGTGTCCTGTTGCTCAAGGCCGAGAACGCGGCCGGGTTTGTGCTGGTGAGATCGCCTCTAGCTGGTTGCCGTGTGGTTGACGCATTCGGCTATGATGTGAGGGCATTTGTGTTGGCGCGTCAGGTGTGCCCTAGCGGCGGGACGGTGTAACTGCAGCCGCCACATTTTGTTTGTTGAGCGCTGCAGGAGCTGTCCACCAGCACGGTGCTGAAGCTGCCCGACTCAAGGTAATCTGACGGAGATGCGTGCAGATTGTTTTCCGTCTTCTTCTTTTCTAAAGCCTGCATGAGTCGAATGATATGCATGGCAAATAGGATGCTCTGGAATGGTGGAGGTTGGAAGCTAACATGGACAGTAAACATGAGCCAGGAGAGCTGTGGAGCTGGTGCAGAGCGGAAACCCCCCAAACAAAATGAATGCTGATTCTGCTGCAAGAACATCGTCCATGAATCATCAAACATCCTTTCTGCAGCGTAGTGACTATAGCCTTTAGGAGTAGCCCGTTAATCTCAAACATACACATGTGCAATGATGTGCATGTCTTCCCCTAACAGAGCGAAACACCAACATACAAACAACTCAAATCTTCCAAATATTTCAACAATGTCACTTCATCTAAATAGCAGCACGACAGTGTTGTGAACACAATTAAAAGCACCTCTCATTTATTTATATTTGCATTTAAAGCATCCAGATTTTCCTGTTATCTTTTAAAGTTCTTCTTTGGGCTGTTGCATATTTTCTAACATTACAGACTTTTACCTGCAGTCACTATTATTCAGTGTGTGAAAAAAGCAAAAAGGTTTCAAAATCTTCCTACAGCAAATGAACAGAATTAGAAAGTTATGTTTCTATTAGGAAGTAATAAAAACATTCAGCAAAAGCCTGGAACAAGTCCAGAGAAAAGCATTATTTTATTTTATACATTTTTGCAGGTTTGCAAAGAATCATTTCTCCATGAGATAGAAATATACTGATTTTAACACAAAATAATAAAAACAACAATTAAAAATAAATATGAAGTAGATACTGTTGGGTCCAGACCATTTTACCTGAAAACACCAACTTCCCCCTGGTCCTTTTGGCATACACAGTAGTCACCAAAAAACACCAAAATGAGCAAAACCACAACTTCTCCCAGAAAATCATCACCGTTTATTTATGAGTTTACAGAGTGGAACCCATCAGCTCTTGTCACAGCCATCATGTTAATCATCAAAGCATGCACACACAAACCCTGCCTTTCCCTCGGGTCTCATGGCGTCCTGAGTTTCTTCTCTGTTCTCCCCTTGTTCTTATTTTTCCCTCCTTCCAATTCACGTCATACATTGCAACACATGAACTTGTGTTCTTCTTTTCTTTTCAGTGCATGCTGATTCGTCCACACTGAATTTAAAAAATGTTACAGTAGAGAAGATTATTTCCTGTTTACAATTTAAACATTTTTGTTGATTTGAAAATGAATAATTCCTTTACTTTGCCATATTGAATGCAATTTGTTTCTCTTTCAGTTTTTCATAAAGCTTTAAAGGATGCACTGGTCAATGAACACACTGCCTTTGCCTCAGTATGTTGAGCTGGGTGTCCATTCACTGAGTGGCCTTCTGTGGACTCTACTGCTCCTGTTTCTGTGGCACTGCTACCGGATCGGGTCAGACCTGCCGATCCCAGGCCACGCTCATGCAGGGAAGCTCAAGTCGAGCTCGAGGCGTTCCATGATTTCTCGAAGTGGCATCTGCATTGGAACAAAATGCAACGCTCGGTCCAAGCTTTCTAGGATTGATCAAATTACTCCCTTTATTTCCATGGAAACCATGAAGGATAAGGAGCAGGGGCACAGCTACCTCACCCCGGTGCTGAGTCATGCCTTGTTCCCTGCTCAGGCATCTGCAGAAGCCAAGAAGCTGTATGCAGCTCTTCAGGAGTACGCTAAACGTTACAGCTGGGTGGGCATGGGCCGCATCCTCAAGGGCCTACGGGAGCAGGTAAGAGAAAAATCAGCTGCTGCAGAAAAAGAGATAACAGCAAACCTTGTCACCAAAATATCACAAATTTGTCACTTTTTAGGTCAGACTGAATGATCTGTCCACAATACAGCGGCCCCATCTCTTCTTCCTGCCAGATGTCCCAAGTGTTCCTTTTTTTCCACGTGATGCCCATCGACATGACATCGAGGTCCTGGAAGCCAACTATTCTGCAATCTTAGCTGAATTCCTGGCTGTTTACCAGCGAGGCATTGACTCAAAATCAGGCTGGACCTGTGTGGGACCAAAGGTACTCAATTAAACCTCTACAACTCTCTGTAGGGATGGTGCAAATGATCACTTTGATTTTTAGGTAGCAAAACAAACTATGTTCTTGGAACAGTCTGGCGTCAGTGGTTTAAAATCCTGATACTGATTTATAGGTTACAACTGTATTCTGGGAGCTGGATTATTTGATTGAACGGACAAAAAAAAAATAAAAGGTCTTTCAAACAACTCTTTACTAGTGAAGAGCTATTTCAGAGCTGAAATAACTACTTCAGGATTTTTTCATGGTTCCATCAATCACAGCAAGTCATCCAGGTCCTGAGGCAGCAAAGCAGACCCAGACCATCACAGTCCCACCACCATGTCTGACTGTTGGGCTGATGGTTTTCTGAAATGCAGAGTTAGTTTTACACCAGCTATAAACAGACACACACCTTCCAGAAAGTCCCACTTTTGTCTCATCAGTTGACAGAATATAATTCTTGGGGGATTTTTGGGAAATGTGAGATGGGCCTTTCTGAGTCCTGTTGTTTTGGGTTCTTTAGAACAGTGCATGATATCTTGGTTTTTGAGATCTTTTAGCCTATTTCATGTTGTCAGACAGATCTACAGACAGAACCTACAGATCTGACAGTGACCTGACCTGTGTGTGACTAGAGATGAACAGCTTTCTAAACAATATTTAACAAGGGGTGTAATAACTTTTCCACATAAAACCAGGTTTGAAGAGCTTTGTTCCCTTAATAAATGAAACTGTTATTTGAAAACTGCATTTTGTGTAAAGTCAGGTTATCTTTGTCTGATGTGGAACATTTATTTGACCTTTATTTTCACAGCACCATTTGTGTGAACTTCCTCAAAATGTCCCTAAAACCTCTGACCTCCATGTAACACACACATGGACATGTAACACACACATGGACATGTAACACACACATGGACATGTAACACACACATGGACATGTAACACACACATGGACATGTAACACACACGTGGACATGTAACACACACATGGACATGTGTGTGACATTGGAGTTCATTCTGAGCCATGAGTGCAGGCCATTCTTCTCTTTTCAGGGCCAGGCCGTGTTTTCCTTGTACAGCGCCGGCGTTTGTGTGGCGGGAAACTGCCGCTCCTGTCCGTGCACCTACCGCACACTTCTTACTCTGCGAACGTTCATCAACAGCAACTCGTTGGGGTCTGCAGGTTTTTGGCTTCTGGTGCCTGGAGCCACACTGGGGAGCTCATATGGACACACCAACACTCGCCTTCGCTGTCATCTTGGTATGTGAACGAATGGTGTTCATGTCATTTACATACTAACTAATTTAAAGCAGTCTGAAATATATTTCTTACTAAATATACCTATGTTTAATTAGGCAAATTCATGCATTTACCTCAACTTTTTTTTACAAAACATTTCATAAAACTTTAGACACAACGTGACTGTAAATAAAAAAATCACCTAAGGGAACATTTCCCCCAAAGTTACATAAATGACCAGGGATGCTTTAACAAAAGGTTGAGGTTAATTTCTGTTTTAGTTCGTTTTGTACTTGGACCCATCTGTCGTTAATCCTCTTGCTTTTAAAAGCAGACACAACGGAAGCTGAACTGTATCTTTGCAGGTCTGCAGATCCCTCCTTTGTGTGAGCTGGTGGTGGGGGGGGAGCCTCAGTGCTGGTCGGAGGGACACTGCCTCCTCGTTGATGATTCCTTCTTGCACACCGTCTCTCATAAGGGTTTGTAGAGACACAAAACCACTGGAATGTCACTATATGATCATTTTAATTAATAATCACGATTTGTGTTTCTGAAGGTTTTCCAGAATCTGGACCCAGAGTCATTCTGAGTGTGGACCTCTGGCATCCGAACGTGGCTGCAGCAGAGAGACAAGCTTTGGACTTCATGTTCACCCCTGACCTTTGAACTTATCCTGTGCGTGACACTGCAAGGGTGCCTTAACTTAGCCCTGCTCGTCCCGGGTCATGCTTCTCATTCCAGCCAATGAATCACTGTGTAAATCTGAACTAGACAAGCCATCAGCCACACATTCACCTCGTGCTGGATGTTTGGTGGAAATACCAAAACAATGCAGTATTTTGCTGTTTGACAATGATTCATGCTTCAAACTGACACCTGGAAGCTCAGATCAGGTGTCAGCTAACAGGAGAATCAGGATGACATTTATCACTCTGCAGTGTTTGCATGTGAAACATAATACCTGTTGTTGTTACTGGCTGCTGTTGCATGAACTCATGCTGTATTTGCCTTCTGGAAGCCATGGCAGAGTTTTGGATACTCTTATTTTGAAATATGGTGAGATTCCTAATTGTTCACCCTCCCAAAAAAAGAAAGAAAAGGAACAAAACAAACTGTGAAAATGTAATATTTACATAAAGTTAGACTTAAAGTTTATTTTTGTCTCCTAAGATTTATTCCAAACAAAAACAAAACTAATATACTGTGGTTCATTTATTTCTTGTGAAGTGTCTGTATGCTGGAATGTTTCTATATAAAATAATTCTCTTACTATACATTTTTTTTGTCCTTTATTGTGTCCCCATTATTGTCTTCTTAGCTGTTGTTTGCAGATATGCTGTTCAAGCAAAAAGGTTTTAGATCTTTTTCCATTTATAACCTTATAAATTGTTGAAAAAGCCAAAAAATTATAAAAAATGTCAAAAATGGAATAAATCAAAGAATATTAAACACCTTTAGAAATTTAAAATAATAAAACATAACATAATATGACACAAAGTATTCCATCATAGTGTCAAACGGGGGGAAACCCAGATTGTAACAAGATTTAAAAGTAATTTTGGTCAGACTCTTATGGAAAACACTATAATATTTAACATTTTACTAGAGAAATTGATCAATACTCCAAAAAATCTAAATGACTCGGGACTTCAGGTGAAGCTAGCGCTGAAGAGGACCACTTATTAGCAGTTTAGTTTTTAGTTTAAGGTTTTTTTAAGTTGGCTCTTAAAATGGACATTGACACAAACATAGACTTAGAATAGAATAGATCAGAAATAGCCTTTATTGGCTCTCAGTGGGGATATTTGGTGCTGTTATGGAAGTTTCTTATCAAGCAATGAGATATCAGTCTTAAAAGTTTTAAGAAAGTTTATTACTTGTTAACAAGGAGACGTTACACCACAGAGGTCTGAGGAATAAGGTCTGACCACAGCAGTTCTGAGTCTGCTTTTAAAACCCTCCTCTTGTTCCCCCCTCCCCTACCCACCATAAATCCTACCCATCCCAAAAAGAGTGGAATTCTATGTTTTAGCATCTGCCCCTAGGGGGTCTCTTAGAGGTAGAGGAATTTACCCCTCCCTGACAGGAGACGAAGACATCTGTTTACTACCCCCCTGATAAGAACAGGAGATGGCCCCTTCACCACAGGAGGCTGAGACTTTGTTATACTGCCCCCCCCCTGATAAGGACAGGAGATGGCCCCTTCACCGTAGGAGGCAGAGACGTGTTATCAGCTGGATTCCAACAGGCTGGCATTTTGTTTGTCATTTAACTAATCATTATAGAAAAAGAAAACCTATCATATAATTTTACTAAAAGTAACTAACAAAATTCCACTACAGTGCACAGCAGCAAACTGACAGGCAAGACAAATCATACAGATTCACACAAAGGTAAAAAAATATGTATATATAAAAAATAGAAAATAAGACTAGAGAATGTATATAAGATAACACATTTACTGGATAAACAATATAAAACACCAAAAACTGAATGGAATTAAGATCTGAGTAGAAAGAAACAAGTACCGCATGTGCAAATATACTGTATTTGTGCATAAAAAGAAAAAGAAAGGAGAGCTTTTCATGTGCTGTATTAGAGATTTGTGATCATACAGAAGGACAGCAGTGGCTGTATCTCAAGACAGGAACAGTTCAAGTTTTATTTTGAATTATTAAAGGGGCTAACTCAGCTATAGAGACTTGTTTTACAGTATGTCTGACACAGACACTAGATAATGGCAAATGTGTGAAACTACAAAGAAAGGTGAGTGCTTATTCGTCTGATTGGGGGGGGGGCATTCTTTTCTGTATAAATCTTTATTTTGTCATTCATAACATTTTGCTGTGACGTATTCTGGGGCAAACAACAGGATAAGGGTGGGTCTTACATATTTTTTAACCCTTTAAGTCAACCCCACCCACCCAGTGATCTTATGACGATGACATAAAGGGAAGGATAGCTGATAAAGTTTGGATCATGGCATAAATATCAAGGCAAACACAGACGCAGATAATAATTTATAGGATCAGAGGATTCTGGACTCCCAGTAAGATGGCAAGGTTGAAATGTATTTTTATGACTGTTGGGAAAAAATGATCAAAATAGAACATGAGCTAGGTATTAAACATACAGGAAACTTTTAGGAAAATATTGGGTCCTTACATGAGTTCAACACTGAATGACTGGCTGGAAATGAAACTTGCAGTATTTTGGAATTTTATAGTACTAGTGTGGACTGAACTAGTAGGGAAAATCCACTTACAATAATGATGAACTCTAGAAAGGCGAAACCTGTATAAAGTCTGTAATTGGCCTTTATTATCACAGCAGGCTCTCCCCTCTGATTTAGAGTATCATGCAGAAAATTAATTCATCCCATGTCTGCAGGTCCTTTCTGTCTATTTTTACTTTGTTTAGACAGTAGATGAGAATTAGTTTGCTGATTTTGTCTTATCTGCCATCTGTTCATCTGAGGGTCCCATGTTGAGGATTACAGAATCAGACGTAATCCAGGCCAGAGAGGCAGATTATTCCTGAGATGGTCGACATGTGCTCGTATGTATTTCATCATGTATGACTGATCTGTGTTAACCGTTCAGAGCGTGTGAGATCTGATGGGAGGCAATAGGTTTACTACTCACATTCATATGGAAGCTATTCACCAACACAAAGATGTTCATATGAATATCTAAATACATATGATGATATGAATAAAACTCACATTTTAGTCTTTAAATAATAACTTGAATTTATTGTTTATTGTGCAGCTTTTTAAATTATTATGCAACAGCATTAGTAAAAATGTGAAATGAGCACGCTGCTTAGAAACAAAATCCATTATTACACCAGCAATCTGTCGTTTAAAAGCGCTATGACACCAGTCATCTGAACTGGGATTAATGTGCTGGGTTTCAGCTTCTAATTAATCCAGGTTTATGTTTAGTGACTCCATGTATTTGTGTCTGGATGCATAAAATAGCAGATTTGGAGATAATAACCTAAATCATGAAGTTTAATTTTTGAAGGTTTTTGTGCAAAAATCTAAATGCATACACTCACATGAAATTCTTTTCTGTATACTGACGATTTCACATCACATTCAAATTTGACACGTTGGTTTTCCTCATTGGATATCGTGGCCAAACTGGAAAGCAATCCAGATTTGATACTTTGAAATAAAATGTTGACCAGTTGAACAGATGGGCCTACAGTTTCCAGAACCTCATCATTAAGATGTAATCTGCTCACAGACGGACTCTTCATCGTGATGTCTGCAAGGGAAATTCATGCTGCTGCTGCATCAGAAATCAGACTTTTTAATTATGATTCTGATAATTATTTTTACTTTGCAGGACATTTTAAAAATAAACATGAGGAAAAACTAAGGAAAGACACTGAATATCTTATTAAGAAACTCCTCGCAGATTACACAAATAAAAGCCACAACAATCTGAGAAATACTTTATTTTCTAAAATCTGCAATTTTTCTTTTAGAAGAAGTAAAATGAAAGTGGAAACATTGAGAATGAAAAAGGCAAATTTGAAGAAATACAAGTATTCTCATAAAATGTATGAATACTGACAAAGAAAATGAGAAAATAGAGAAAATGAAGAAGTGAAAGAGAAGCAGACAGCAGAGGACACTTTGTCTTGATGATCCTGTCCTCTAGGTGTCACAAAAGGAACACATTCAGTCGGTACTTCATTATCTACCACAGTGAAAGGCAAAAACAACCAACAGGCTAAAAAACAACAGCTCATCAACGAAGAGCTTAGCCACAATCAGTGCATTCTGGGAAAAAATAACAGCTGTTCAACTTTTAAACAAAACACAGTCATAACAATCAGACCTCATTTTAAAATCCTAGTGTACAGAAATCAGGAAGATTAAAATTTCTTCTTGAATTTGTTTTATCATAAGACAAGTCAAAAACACAAAAGACTTTAATATTTGTGCTAATTTAAAGTGAATTAAATGACGTTCATGCAATATTTTTATCGATAGCTTCATTAAAGAGAAATCCAGGGAGTCAGTAATGAAACGGTAAAACCTTTTAACACTCTAAAGTCTCTGATGGGTCAAAACAAGAATTCAGTCATAGCAAAGGCGCTCTCATATTTTAAAAAAGTACTCAATACGTGTATTTTTGTGCAAGTTTACAGTCAACGAGCATACATACATATACCACGCTCTCATGTCATATAAATACCAAAAACTATATTTGGTTTAAGCTCTAGTTTCAGTTCATGAGACTTGCTTCCTTTAAAAATCATTCAATGCTCTTGACTTCTGGTAAAACACAGATTACCAGACTTGATCTTTTTAAACTATTACCTAAACTGACAGTCACTTGGACAGATCTGGACAATAAAAGGTAAAAACAGAGAATACTGTAAAACAAAAACATCCTACTTGAGTTGTTCAGGGCCCTCGGTGTAAAAACTATTAGTCCTAATGAACGAGTGTTATATGATATCCTGTTTTCATTCTTCTGTCCTCACTTCTTCGACATCATTGTCACAAACTCTGTGAAGAAAATCAAGAAAAATGTGATCATTTTTTTGTTTTAATAAACTGAGAATCAATTCCACACAAATGCTTAAAACAGCTCAACTGTTTTAAATCTAACAACAGTCATTATGTTTTACATAACTATTTGTTCGTAGTTTATCCTCGAGCTCCGTTAATTATGTAATTTTACAGAACAATCCTGTAACCCAACAACAGAAGCTTACGTAAGCCTCCTCTCTCTAAATTTATCTCACCCTCAAAGTCAACTTTCCCGTCTCCGTTGTTGTCGACTTCTCGAACCACTTCGTCGATCTCTTGTTTGCTGGTGTATTCTCCCAACAGCTTCATCATGGCAAACCTCAGCTCCTCAGACGTGATAGCACCATCACCATCGATGTCAAACTACAGGAAATAATGTCGTTTAAGCAAAGTGTTTCCATTTTTATTCATGAAATGTTTTGATCAAACTTACCTCTCTGAAAGCATCTTTGAGTTCTTTCAACCCGATCATCCCTGCAGTTTCATCCAGAAGTTTGGGGGTCATCAAATCCACAAAGTCTTCAAAGTCCACCCGTCCCCCTACTGTGAATCAGACAGAGCAGTGTACGGTTCATTTAACATGAAAACATAGGAATTCAGACTTTAACTTGAGCAATCTCAGGTCATTTAAAGACAACAGGTCAGATATAGATTGTTCATAAAGTTTAGAAACATCTGAACTTTAAGTCTGATTCATTTTCATGTTTTTTTGAAGAAACTCACAGTTCATATTAATCATTTGGCTGAGTTGAATCAGCTCCATTTCAGTCGGCATGTATCCCATCGTTCTCATCAGGTTCCCCAGGTCTTTACAGGTTATGTAGCCGTCCTTGTCCTTATCAAACTCTATAAAAGCCTCTCGTAGCTCTACACAAATAAAAGAAAGAGGGAGGCATGTCAGCCACAGAAGTTTCATAATAAACATATTAAGAACAGCTGAAAACATGAAACTCTATTTACCATCTATCTCATCATGTGTGAGTTGTCTCGGCTGCAAAACAGAGAGAAACAACTATGAACATACATTAGACATTTATAACTTATCAGACACATTTAAATGATACATTTTCCTAAATCAAACACCATGTTGTCTGTAGGCACTTGACTTCACTATGAGAAATACACTGAGTTATTTTCACTGTCCTTCTGCAAAGAGCTGAAAGTTAAACCCCCTTTTTTCAGTCTTTACAGCTATTTTACAAATTTCACAATGAATCACTGAATGCACCATATAATACATTATCATATGTCTGCTTTATCTTGTTTCTTAAAGATTAAATAGGTACAATAATATGTCCTAGTTTAGGTGGTTGCCTGCTGAATCAAGACATTAGGATAATTTGACTATCACTATCAAATAATCATGGTGCAAATGTCTGAATTAATGAACGTCATAAAAAGCAGAATTGGAAAAAAAAGAAAGGATTCTAAGCAAATTTAGTTTATAAACTACAGAGAGTAACAGGGTGTTGATGCATTCCACAAATGCACCAAGTAAGTAAACCCAAATGAAACAGAACATGACATCTTTTCTATGTTTTAATTGAAACTGCTCCTCAAAAAAAAGAGGATGGGTCAACTGCAGAGCTACTATTTCCCTAAAGAATAAATAAAGGATTCATTTATTTTTAGTATTTTTATTTAAATACTCAGAATTGCCATGAGAAGTCTGAATGAGGAGCTACACCAACTAAAGTTTCTTTCTTACAATTAATCTAAAAAAAAACTCCAACACAAACCATAACTTCAAAAACATTACTGTGATCATTAAAGCTATAATAAGACTATAATAAATTCTAATTATGCTTAATTAATTTATGACACAGAAAGCTGAAGCACACACAATAATCAGATAAAAATGCTAAATGATCAGTCACTCACTTGTCTCCTCTTCCCTCCTCCTCTGAGAAAGATGCAGGGCTGTTTCACTTCCATGATGTGAGGCTTGGATTGAATCCTGGTTTTTTAGGCCTTTAGAAATACTTTAAACTATGATAAAAGAAATGTGGTGCCGTACATGTCCTCAGTCTCTGTCTGTTGGTTTCTGAGGGTCTGTCTGTTCATAGACTGAGATCAGAAGTGAACTGTACAACGCAGCGTTGGGATGTGACGTCCTGAATGGATTATCTCTCCAGCTTTGGTCCGGAGAGGAAAGATAGAGCTAATACTGTCATAATGTCACATATCAAACAGTAGCATTTAAGAAGGCATAAGGTTTAAGATAGGCTTTCATAAAAAGTGTAAAATATTAATGTATTTATATGCATTATAGTACCTAAAATAAAGATATTAGCCATTACAAGTGGAAAAACTGCAGTTTTAAGTCTAGTCTTGTTTTGCATTGAAGAATAAAATAAATGAGCCTATTATCATTAACTCCAAATCAACATATTATTGGAATTGTGTCATGTATTAGCTAATGCCACACATTACATATAATAAGTCTGATCCTGCTAATAACTAGATTAAAGGAAAATCATCCCTATCCTGCTCCAGTCACTTCCTGATTCTTTTATTAAAACTGATGATATTAAATCATCCAAGTGCTCCACTGATGAGGTTTGATCCATAAAAACACACATAGAACAACAATAAATCAGTGATCTACAGCGAGAAAAGTTGTTGTAGATAAATTTATCCTGAAATGATCCTGGTGACCTGTTAACTTTTTGAATATATTCTTGATCACCTGTCAAATATTGGTTTTTAGGAAAGACATTTTACAGATTCTCATTCAGCCAATCCACACTCAATCATATTAGGAGTTTGATTAGGAATACCCTCAGGAAAAGCTTGAGAAGTTGTAATCAGATAACCTGTATTGGATCACGTTAGCGCACAGATTCATTTAAATGGGAACAGCTTTGTTTAATATCAGTGGGACCATCAGTGGAAATTTGGATTTTAAAATGTTCTTTTGATCATTTTCCTTTCTTGTTCAAATCCTCACACATGACAAATTGTTATGAACATCTTTCTCTGTCTTTTAGTCACCAAAACAAGTGAGAATAGAAGAGCAAAAGAAACGGAGCCATCAATTCACCAGAATCTACAATAAGAGACAAAAAGCTGTCGTCAGTGACTGCCTGATTCTCACTAAACCTCCACCCAGCCAACCGTCAGCTCACAGAACCTCTAGGGGGAGATGACGACTGTAGGAACCTGAAATTAACGGTCTGCTATTTTAGTGCTTCAACAGCTGGAGGGTTTTTGGGCAGATGTGTTTTTTCTATCTTTGTTCCTTGAAGGACTAAAGCGTTGTAATCCGTCAGGTTTAATGGCAGGCTGCTGCTGCTGACTGGTTTCTGACTGGGAAAAACCAGATTCATGTGTTCAACTGTAATATGTTAACCATGTTGCTGTTTTTATAATACCCTCTAGAGCATTATAACAGTAATTACATATTAAAGTAAAATATTAGGAAAGAGATTAGCTAAATCTGGAGTTGCATAACAAAAGAAAACCTCAGGGAAGAGCTGAAGAGTTTCATTCTAAATTCACTTCAGTTTCCCTTCAGTTCAGTGCACACGGCCCCTTTTATGTAAATCGTATTCTGAGATATAAACACCCAAATAGTTGACGACAGTTCACAAGTACATCCCATTTTTGGAGCTGTATTTGGGCTGTTTGATTTGACGCCATCAGGCTGTTTTCAGCTCTGAGAAAGACTTTAACCAAAAAGAGAGTCGGCACAAAATGAAAACCCCCCACATCTGCAGTTTATTATTTATAACTATCATTCATGGTGAGAAAAACTGTTCTTTACCACACTGCTCTTTGTTTATCATATAAATGAGGTTTTTGTCTCTTCATTTCAGGAGTCTTCAGTGAGATCAGACTGGATCAGTCTCCCTCTGAGGTGAAAAGGCCTGGAGACTCAGTGAAGATGTCCTGCATCGTATCAGGATCAGACATGTCTGGTGATTTTCTTCACTGGATTCGACAGAGGACGGGACAGGAGTTTGAATGGATCGGGAGGCAGTCACGGTCCTACGAGGAATATTCTCAATCCTTTATGACACGCTTTACTTTTTCATATGATGTCTCCACCAGCACCACGTTCCTCTCTGTCCAGAGTCTGACTGAGGAAGACTCTGCTCTTTACTTCTGTGCTCATACAGCACAGTGACTCAAATCAGCAGACCAGCTGTGCAAAAACCTCCGCAGACTGAGCAGCTCTGATTTCAATAAAACATTCAGAAACTTATAATTGGATCTATTCAAACATCTGACTAGAGTCAGCCTGATTTATTATGGCTGCCACAGGAACTCAACACTCACATGCTGATGGCAGTGAGCTGCATTGTAGTCCCAGCTGACCTGGGTAAAAGTAGCTGCTGTACAATCGGCACCACCATGTCCTTCTGACCAGCAGCAGCAGGACACATGGTGAAGTGTCTGGAACAATGAGACAACAACAAAGTAACCCAATCAGAGCTGGGATCAAACTCATGACCCTCCTGTTGCCTCACAGCCACTGTTGGACTACAGGGGAGGATTCACGTGTCCAGGGACGCCTATAGGCTACCAGATCCAAACCAACATAATGTGGGACTAAGAGCCTGTTAGGTGGAGACAGTGTGTTAAAAACTAAAGAATTATCAAGATTTAAACATTGTACCTAAAAATATCAACTAATAATAATTTATTAATAATTGACTTTGACACATGCCCAGGCCGGGACTCAAACCCAGGTCTCCCACATGAAAGACAGTTTCTTTATCTTTGGTACAATTGCTTTTAATTTGTCCTGTTTCTATACATGAACATCACGTGTCACGTAACGCCAGTCAAGACAGCAAAAACTCTGTGTTTTGTGGGCCAGATCAGTTTAAGAATATTTTTGCATGTAAACTTAAATAAAATCATGTATTTTTTACTGACCAATGGGGGTCTCAGATCACACGAGGCCCCCTATAGGCTCAAGCCGTAACCTGTGCATTAATCAAAGCCTGCTGAGAGTCATTCACACCATAAACTCTAAGCACTGACTGATCTCTTGAAGTTTAGTTTTAAACTTTGACATTAAATCATCTACAGTATGTGCTCATATTTGATCTGTTTCAAAATGTGACACAAACCAGTGGACAGATTTGAGTAAAGTCCCCAGAAAGTGGATGTGCATTTTTACATCCAGTGCAAGAGACTGTGCATGACATTAGTATTAAGATTTGACCAAAATGAATAAAAATCCACATTTTTTCAGCACAAGAAGATCTTAGTTTCAAATTGTGGCATGAAGGAGAAATACACATGGAATACTGGGGCTCTCATTTGATTTCATTTATAAGATCCGTCATAACACACTACAACACTGACGCACATCATCATTTCCTTAAGAGTAATATTTATTTTTGTTTTTAGGACATCACCAAGGTGAAACACCTAAAAATGTAAAGGAGCAAAGTGAAAGAAAGTTGATGTTTAGTATTAAACCTGCAGATTTATGATTTAGGAAAGAAATACTAGATTACATAAACGGTCAAAGTTAGGATTCTATTTGAAGTTCATGTTTTTTCTTGGCTCAAATTGTTTTTGCTCTGCGTGACAAACACAAGCAGCAGGTGCATCACCACCTGGGTTAGGTTATTCCCAAACCCTCATTTTCAGTTCTCTTTTCAGGAATGTCTGTCTGAATGTCTGTCTGTGTCTCTCAGTAGTTTTTCTTTTATTTAAAAATTATGGATTTGTTTTTGATAAATGTTAACAAATCTTGGCCAACTGTTGTTTTTGCAAAACATCACTAAATTGACTAGTTTACATTTGTGTTTGAATCTCCTGTGATTTTGTTTTAACTGCTGTCTGCTGCAGGTAAGATACTTTCTACTCATAACTTCTTCACAGAAACATTAAATGCAGCATATTCTTTTTCACTTTATTTGATGATTAAAAACAAGACAGTGAATCTGTTATTTTAAATGTTAATTATAATACAGAGCCCTTTACACATCAGTGTAGAAGAGGTGTTATGTTTTTGTCTGTGGGTTTGTCACTGTGGTGGCCAGGAGGCTATGCACTGTGAAATACCTTCATACAAAAAGTCATCAGGAAAAACAAGACAATAAAAAAGAAAAGAAAAAACAAAAAAGAGGAAAATGTCACTCATTTGTAAATACTATTTTAAATAGAAATAATCATTTCTCTTTTTGTGATTTCTTGTGAAAAAACTCATGAAAAATATTTAAATGTTTCACTTCTGGATGTGATTGAAAGAGCTGAAATTAAATTAAAACATTACAGATTTAAAAGATGTTTGACACTGCTCTGGAAACACTTGTGCTGATGTTTGTGTGTTTCAGCTTTTATTATTGGTGTGTTTTCTGCTGCTCAGGGTTTTTGTTAAAGCGGTGAGTGAAGACACAGCCCTGTGATGCCTACGATTACTGGGGCGGAGGGACCCGGCTCACTGTGACTACAGGTACACTGCATTTAGATAGAAAGTTTAAAAAATATTTTACAATTTTTAATGTAATTTTTAAATAACAGTGTATTAAGATGATTGTAGATGGAAAACACAGGGTTTTGGGGGGATGGAACATTGGAGAAAAGTCTCAGACGTTCTGAAATCAATGTGAAAAAAAGTTTTTAATTTTGAAAAATGTTAAACTTAAAAAAAGTTTAAAAATCCATGACTTAAATAGACAAATTTAAAATAATGACATTATAATATATACTATATTCTGACTTTTCTATCTTATAAATTTGCAAAAGAACATCTGAACATTTTCTAAAACAAACTACATGAATGTATAAAAAACAATGGTCACAACGTTAGAAAATTATTATAAATTTATGCTTTAAAAAGCCGAAATGTTTAAAATTTTTATTTTTTAAACAAATTTAAGACTTTCTAACATTAAATAATTTAGTTTTCCCAATGTTAAAATATGACATTAATCTCAACATTTTTGAGATGTCACCCCCAGCTTTGATAGTTCTTTCTAAATTCTCAGATTTATTTAAATTTAAATTCCATCCTTTTTTTCCACGCTGTAGCTTATTACAACAAGATAAGACTTGTACTGAACAGAAACAACTTGTAAATGAAAACAGTTGTGTTTTTTAACTGTAACTATGGAGCATAAAGAAGATTACAGCTTGATTTGAGGAGAAGTCTTTATTTGTCTCAGGATATAAAACGTTTCTTTAACAGAACCCCCTTTGCCACCGACTCTGTTCCCGTTGGTCTGGTGTGATTCTGGAGCTGCAGATAAACTCACTCTCAGCTGTGCAGCTCAGGACTTTTATCCAGCGGGTCTCACTTTTGAGTGGAGCGACTCCAGTGGAACCAGACTGGATCCTGTACGTTACCCTTCAGTCCAGAGCAACAACAAATACACAGAAGTCAGTTTGATCGAGGTGTCGAAATCTGAAGGGGATTTAATGTCTTATCGGTGTTCAGTGACTCATCCTGGTGGCAACAAGAACACGACTGCAAAAAGTATGTAGTTTATTTATTTGCCCTTACAAATTCTGGAATGCCCTTAAATTAGATTGTCTTTACATCTAAATCTTTAAGATGAATTTTAAATGTAAGCTTGTCTTTTTATTTCTTGCTCTCTTATTTAGACATTTGCACAAAGCAAACTGTATTGAAACCTATCAATTTTAAACTGTCTTAAGGGGGTCAATGCAAAAAAATACTACCGGTATTCTGATTACAATCCTGTCAAAATGTTTGTCCATTTTCTACATTCTGCAGCTTTGAATAAAGGAAGCTTTCAGGTGACATCTGGCACGACACCCTTCAAAATGACCTTTTAAACATGTTTCTGCTCTCGTTTTGTTCAGGAGCATCAACACTGACTCTGGTCTCCGTGCCAACTAGAGCTGGACAGACCCTGGTGTGCACAGCTGAAGATTTCTTTTCTGAAAACCTGTCAATCAGATGGAAAACCAATGGCGTTGAGGTGTTTGGACAGAAGGACTGGCTTAACAAACAGCTTGGAGGTTTGTCTTCAGCTATCAGCGTCCTAAAGGTCAGGAGTGCAGACTGGGACAGTGGAGCTGTGTTCACACGTGAAGTGACTCACGTTGGAAAAACATTGACGAAGAAGATCTCAAAAGGTAACGGCCTTTATCACAGCTGAGAGGATGTAGGTAGTGTATTTATTTATGCTTCTGATCTTGATGTTATGTCACACCCTGCTGGTTTATCTTTTATAGCTCCGATCTCAGTGACGCTGAAACCTCCAAGTCCTAAAACAGTTTTCACCAACAAACAGGCGAAGCTGGAGTGTGTTATCACTGGACGGGACAACACCGTCGTATCAGGGACTGAAATCACCTGGCAGATTAACGATGAGCATGTAACCAGTAACGTTAGAGAAGTAACACAGTTTCAAGACAACCAGTTCTATAAAATCAGCAGTGTGACTTATGATTACACTGACTGGATGAGAGTGAACACAGTGAGATGTTCTGCTGCTGCAGAAGACATGGCACCACTTATCAAAGACCTGAACATCCAGAAAGGAGGTACTGACTAGAGGAGGATAAAGTTAGCATTTTGTTTGAGGATCCTCATGAAACATGTCTTTCAGGTGTGACAGAGCCCAAAGTGATGGTGCACGTTCTCCCAGAAGATGATATCCGCCAGGACGCATCAGCTGAGGTCACTCTGGTGTGTTTGATCTCCAGTTCTGTGCTGCAGGATTATTACATCGCCTGGTCTGAAAATGTTGGAGAAAACACCTCAAATTATGACGATGGCATCGACTCTCCCCAACAAAAGACCCAGAACGGCTACTTGGTTACGAGTGTTTACACCACCACAGGGGAAAAGTGGAGCTCTGGCTCCATCTTCCACTGCCACGTGTGGCCGGCTGGAGGTGAAAACCACATGACATCCAGAGGAGTGTCTAAGGCTGCTGGTAACTCAGCTGAATGTGGATCAGAGATTCTGTTTTAAATGTGGAGTCGAGTCAGACATGTTGTGCTGTCTTTGTGAAAGCCGTGCGCTCCGTGATGTCATTGTAAAAGTCTGTAAATGTTCACAATAGAGTCCACATTTTTGTTTTGTCTATCGGTGTTAGATTCTCTAAAATCATTCAGCACCGTCTCTGTCTAACAGCTGCTTTAACTGTTTAAATAAATGTTGCATGGAAATACATTGTGAATGAATGAGTTTAACCAACAGTCAATAACTTCAGAATTATCATTTGAAGAAAGATGGGAAAAGATCTTGAAGATTACATTAAAATCATAAAGGATAGTTCAGATCTTTTGAAGTGGGCTACTGTGATTATCTGACATTTAGCCAGCTCTTTGAATGTTCTGAGTTTGGAGAAATAGAGATGAATTCTGATCAGACTGAACAGTTAGTCACATTAGAGTCAGCTATACAACGAATCACTGCCAACTTAACTCTGATCTCTGAAATATCCACAGGCTTATAAACATTTACAGTCGTAAATGTCATTTATGATTGTTGTGATTGTAACAGGCCTCTCTGTGAACAGCTGTATTAACGTTAGTCAGAACTCATCTAATGGAGCTCAATCACAGAACTACCTCCAGCCATCAACAGATAACTAGACCAGACATCTTTGCCTCCTCTGTCTGAGTCTGTGCTCACAGGATGTGGAGGTTCAAGTCCCACCAGTTATCTGCACACAATTGTTCTTTTTTAAAAAACATTTGATTATTTATTATGACTAAATATGGAAGAAAAATCAATGTTTGAACATGAACATTTATTCTTTAGGCCAATGTCCCCTCCCTGGAGGGGGCGGGATTTAAAACTGCAGTCAAGCTCTGTCTTCTTCTTCTGGATCTGGATTCAATATACAGTAGTTCTATGTCTGCAACATGTACGATCACTCCCCATGACCTTTCTACAGAAACTTACTTCAAAAGATCTGAACATTTTGAGTAATGGCTTAAAAGAAATGTTAAAAACTATTGGAAAACAGAAAACTATCAAAGGGAAAGATCAGAAAATGAAGCCATTGCAAACATTGTTTGCTGTACAAACACAAACCTGTTTCCTTTTTCCTCACGTTTGTATTTGGTTTTCCTTCAGAGTCAAACCTGACTTCAGCTCTGAGCTGCACAGATGATGATGATGAAGATGAGATCAGCAGCCTGTGGTCCACAGCCTCCACTTTCATTTTCCTCTTCATCCTCTCCCTCTCGTACAGCTTAATGGCCACTCTGGTGAAGGTAACTCATGTGTGCTGGAGCCAGTATCTCAGTGGGCTGTGACTGTTTGACTCGATGCAGATACATTAAATCAGTGTTTGACAAACTTCAATTGGAAACGTTCTATCAAATGTCTCTCAGCCCAGTGGAATACAGGCCTGAACTAAAGCATTGGACTGATGTATTGAGAACATATTAGTTTAGAATTACAGCACAATTTTTC
This sequence comes from Callopanchax toddi, assembly GCA_006937965.1. Taxonomy (NCBI): domain Eukaryota; kingdom Metazoa; phylum Chordata; class Actinopteri; order Cyprinodontiformes; family Nothobranchiidae; genus Callopanchax; species Callopanchax toddi. The sequence goes on along the minus strand of SSNR01000107.1, from coordinate 116,294 downwards.
TACATGTTTACCTGAAAATTCTGTGTTCAGATTTTGAATTTATTTGTATTTTTTTCAGATGAAGAGAAGAGAGCAGAGGAATTCCTGACAGAGGGATTTTTGATCTTTAATGATAATGGAAACATAATCCTTTGTTATCTTCAGTTTGCTGTAAAATTGCTTTTTTGAGTTTTCTTTAAACATAATAATAATTTTATATGCTTTATTAACTTCTGATGTTGGTTCTGTCATACATTAAAACAATGAATGTACAAGTATAATGTCCAGTGTTAAAGTCAGAGATGATGAGGAAAGCTACACTTTTGTAATTTTTCACTCAGTTTTTGATCATTCAGTGATTGTTTACATATGATGTACAGACAGCTTTTGAGGATTTTGTTGCCAGCTTAGACAAGGTTTGTTATTTAAATAACAGTCACCATTCAGTGAATTCCAGTTAGAATAGGATGGTTTACAGTTTGTTCCTCAGAAAATCACTTCCTCTTTTTTCTGTTGACCTCTGGGAAAACAGCTGCAGCTGCGAAACTTGAAACCGTGAAACCAAAAGAAATATAAATAAACTTTACAGATGCAAATAACATCTCACTGCATACATTTACAAATCAGCTGTTGTTCAGACTCAAAGTGGGTCATGCTCTGTGCATTTACATTCTCAGATAAAATAAAGACTCTTTTTTTAACAGCGAGTCGAGTACTCAATATTTAGTGAACCTCTGAGCAGTGAACTATTCTAATGTCTTGATGTCAAGAAAATGTTAGTTTAGAAGAATTTCAACAAGAAAAGTACAAAAAAACCAAAGTTATGTTAAAATGATGGAACTGTTTTTGTCTCAGTCATCGTTACACCTGAGAATTAAAACTCTAGGATCAGTTTACAGCAGATAAACTCTTCACAACCTGGGGACCTCTAAATGAAAAGAAATGAAGTTCAGATGATGTTTTGTAGCTGGCTGTAGATTCTGGCTTTGATAAAAGTCTTACTCACCCTGGAACTCGACCCATGACACTTTTAAATGACAACAATCACATCACACATTTATGCATAACTCAGAGAAATAACACTTTTTAATATTGTTATACTGTCTAATATATACTTTCTGAAGTAATTCACAGTCAGTTTTACTGAGCGATATTAAGCCTTATAATCATTTTGTTGAATTAATACACTGTTTTGTTACATCTTTACAGATAGTTCCAGGAACTGAAATAATGACTTCTAATGGTAAATGTCTAGTATTTATAGAGGACTCTCTACACTTCCCAAAGCGCTGTAAAACAGGCATTCACCCACACACACACACTGGTGGTGTGCCCTGGGACACACTGACAGAGGATGTCATGCTCCGACACCACCAGGTCCCTCTGACCACCACCAGTAGACAAGGTGGGTGAAGTGTCTTGCTTAAGGACACAACAATGTGAACCAGCGACCCTCTGATTGTCAGACCAGCCACTCTACTGAGCTACACGCCACCCTGCTGCTGAACAAAAACCCCTCAGAACCTGAACTAATCAACCAGAGGAGCTCTAGAACCAAAATGAGTTACCCATCAGAACAAGTCCCTCCCCTGATGACCAGTATGATGCAAGTCTCTAGTGTGTTCATGAACTTCTGTCCTGACTGATCTTGTTCTCTGTGTGGATCTTCATCAGCTTCATCTTCATCCTCAGGATGATGAACATGTTCCTTCTGTCTGTCCTGTGAGTGCTCCTGCTTCAGACACTGGTAGATTATTGATCAGTGGGACCAGTGAAGCTTCTCAGATCACCATCTCACTGTTTTCTGATGATTTCTTTGTATGTTAATAGGTTGTACAGGTCAGAGAATGGAGTCAATTCCCTCTAGTCCAGTGGTGAAAAGACCTGGAGAGACTCTGAGTCTGTCCTGTAGAGGATCTGGGTTCACATTTAATTGTTGTTAAATGTTCTGGATCAGACAACGTGCAGGAAAAGCCGTGGAGTGGACCGGGCGTGGTGCATCTGATTCTAATAGTAACAGCTCTTCCAGCAGTGTGAGAGGACGTGCAGAGGGTTAGGGTTAGGGTTTAGCCTAGATCAGCAGAGATGACAGTAACAGCATGGTGTATCTGAGACTGTCCCACCTGGAACCAGACGACTCTGCTGTGTATTAAAGAGCCTCAGTGACACAAACCATCTGCAGAGCTGGACAAAACCCCATGATGTAATATTAATAATCATCCAGAGGAGGCACTCTTAGACCACTAAAGATTTTAGGACAGTCCAAAGTTATGCTGTATGATGTTTTATGTTTTATGATGTTTTTATCTTTTGTGTTTTCTATGATTGTTTTATTGTGAAGTTATTTGACCTGCAAAAAGTGCTAAAGGTTCCTCACTAAAGTCTGTGAATACTGATGATAACATTGGTTTTATTTGTAATTAAAAACTGTTCAGATGTTTGATGTTTTGTGTTTAGTTATATTTTGCCACATAATGAAACTGTAAGCTGTTAATGAGTTAAACCTGTAACAGAGTTATCTGTTCTGAGCTGGAGATCGAAGATCTCTTCGCTCCTGAAGGAGTCGATGCAGAGACCTTGTGACAGAGGACACTGAACACTTAATTTATAAACTGTGAAACTGCTAAAGGTTTTTCTGACATTCTTTACAAACTGAAAGAAATATCACCAACATTAACAATAGCACAACTTGTTATGACCGCTGGAGATAGGCACCAGCTCCCCTGTGACCCTCTGTGGAGGATGAAGCAGGTATAGAAGATGGATGGATGGATGGACAACTTGTTATAAAACAGTCAGGAAAATTATGATTTTTATAGAACCATTTTAGAGTTTTCTGTTAAAATCTCCTCATTTCTTCTCAGTAGATGTTTTTAGTTGCTTTAAAGCTGTCAGTGTTGACGTCTCTATGCAAAGTGAACTTCCTCCCTGCAGCTATAAGAACCTGAGAGTCTCAGTCAGTCCAATCAGACCTTCATCATGTTCTCTGGAGCTCTGCTGCTGCTGCTGCTGGCTGCTGGATCCTGTGAGTCTCACTGACACAGAAACTGATCCAACTACATGAAATGTTTATAGCTTTTCACTGATTTACAACCTGTTTCATCCTCAGGTGTGAAGTGTGAAACCCTGACTCAGCCAGCCTCTGTGACTGTGCAGCCAGGTCAGAGTCTGACCATCAGCTGTCAGGTCTCTTATTCTGTTGCTGATTATCACACTCACTGGGTCAGACAGCCTGCAGGAGAAGGACTGGAGTGGATCGGAGGAGCTCGCAGTGGATATACATCATACTACAAAGATTCACTGAAGAACAAGTTCAGTATTGGTTTAGACTCTTCCAGTAGAACAGTGACTCTGAATGGACAGAACCTGCAGCCTGGAGACTCTGCTGTGTATTACTGTGCCAGAGACCCACAGTGACACAAACATCAGAACATCTGAACAAAAACCCCTCAGTCTGAACACTGTAGTATTATTATCATCCAGAGGAGGCGCTCTAACATCACTAATGATTCTAGAAAAGTGCCGGAGTCTTTGAATGTGTTTAGTTACTGTATATTTTACCACATATGACACTGTAACATGTTAAACCTCATTTATAGGTTATCTGTTCAGAGACCTTAGATCTCTGCTCCTGTCTTGCAGTGAAACTAAATGTTAAATCAAACAACAACAAATCTCAGAGTTATACCTACAATACTGAAATATAAACAGACATTTTAAAATTTTTTTCTTAGTATTATCACTTTTTAAACTATAGTTGCATATCAGATGCAATATTCAGTTTTGCCTGAAAGCTATTTAATGTTGAGCTGCATAAATGATACTGTGTTGACTAGAAACAGCAACGTGGATTTAGTGAAAGAATGACAGCTTCAGGTCATGAGTAGCCCTGCTATAGACGGTAGACCGGTATGCAAAGTAGATCAGTGACAAAAGGAACTGGTACACATGCATTATTTTGGGCGCTCATGCACACTGTGCAGTTCTTATGTTTACTCCTGTGTATAAATACAAGATGTTTTTCTGCTCCAACACACCTGATTTGAACCATTGGGTGATTAACAGGATTCTGCAGTACTTGAGGAGGTCAATCAACCATTGAATCAGGTGTTGAAGCAGGGAAACAACTAGAACATGCAGAACGGAGAACAGTAAAGACCTGAGTTGGAGGTCTCTGATCTACAGGTCTTCATTAGGCATGTTCTGTTATTTTTGACCATTTCAACAAACGTTAAAGTTACTTTAAATGCAGACAATAAGCATCCTGATATAATGCTTCCTATGAAGCAGAATGACACAAAACCTCTGAAGGAGTGAATACATGATCCTCAGAGTCTGGAGACTTATAGCAGGAAGCTACCTGAGGAGAAGACGACAGATCTCTGCTGATGTAAATCCAGTTTATGGTGGGAATGGGTTTCATCTTATTTCTCAGTGCAGTATTAGAATGTACTTTAACAGGAAACAAGATTTTCAAAAAACCATGTCATTATGTAGGATTATAAAAAATTCAGTTTTAAAACTGGGTTAAAAAACGAATCACATGAGCAGCTGTCCTGATCAGTGTTACTGAAATATAATGACATGAAGTTGATCAACAGCTTTGTATATTTTAAACTTGCTTTTAGGATTTTACCCTTTGAGGTTTGTTATTCTTTGAAATGTAATTTAGAGTCGGTCAGACTCAGGCTCCTCCTTTCTGCTCTAAAGGCTCTGATCAGTTTATGGAGCTGAGTTCAAAGGATGCTGCTTTCTTCAGTCAACATGTTTTCTGCAGCTCTGCTCCTGATCTTAGCAGCTGGAGGTTTATTCACTTTGATTACAGTCAGGAGTTTAATTTTTGAAAAATGTCTTGTTGATTTGTAACAAAACATTTTTCCTTTTTTTTCAACAGGTGTGAAGTGTGAACAGCTGACTCAGCCGTCCTCTGTGACTGTGCAGCCAGGTCAGAGTCTGACCATCAGCTGTCAGGTCTCTTATGATCTGAGCAGCTACTGGACCAGCTGGATCTGTCATGAAACCCGCTCCTGCTCTCTGCCCCTCCCTCACCTGCTAATCATCATCATTGTTTCCACCTGTTCCTCTGACTATTTAACCACAGTTCTACAGCTCCTCAGTGCGAGATCGTCTGTTGCAGTTTACCCTCACAGCCTTCAAGCCTTCTAGTTCTGTTCCTTGATCCTGATTCATGACCACAGTCTTCCGTCCCCTTACTACTGCCTCTAGCCTGATCCCTGTCGGACCTCGTTTGGATATTTTTGGATTTGACCTACCTTCCGTTACTGACTACCGACTCTGCCTGCTCCCTCTGGATTCTGCCTGCTCATCTCCGACCCGGACCGCCTCTGACCATCCCTTTTCTGGATCACGGACTTCCACTGCCCGCTGTGGTGAGATCCACTCCTCCTCGCTTTTCCCCTCTGGATTTATTCACCGGACTCATAGCTCTATTCCACCTCCCCTTTCCCCTTTACTATAATAAAGACTCTTATTATTTTGCATCCTGTTGTCTGGGTCTCGTTCTGGGTCTGACTTGCCACGGTCATTACAGGATCAGACAGGCTGCAGGAAAACGACTGGAGTGGATCGGTGATGCAAGCAGTGGTCAGGAGACAGACTATAAAGATTCACTGAAGAACAAGTTCACTATTGATTTAGACTCTTCCAGTAACACAGTGACTCTGAATGGACAGAACCTGCAGCCTGGAGACTCTGCTGTGTATTTCTGTGCCAGAGAGACACAGTGACACAAACATCATCAGAGCTGAACAAAAACCTCTCAGAGTCTGAACACCTGTTAGTCATGAGGAGCTCTCAGATCACTCATTCATTTATCTGTTGAACAATAAAATGGTTAATTCAGGAAAATCCATTAGTTTTCAAGAGGACAGTCCTGTGAGGACATGGAAGACAAATATGAGCATTAAAAATGTTTCTGATGTCATCCAGGAACTATGATGGTTTCAGTTTTCATTAATCCAGTATTTAGATGCAGCCTTGATTCAGGTGATTTCACAACCAGTCATCTTCTGAAACATGTGATCAATAAAAACTTTAACTTGTGAAACAGAGACCTGACCCACAGGATGCAGATGGGTCAGGAGATCATGAGTGACTTCCAGAACTTTCTGATCAACGTGAATGTTCACAAACGCTTGTTAGACTGAGACTCACCATCAGCAGAAGAGGTGATCCACAGAAGTGACAGCAGACAGTATTCACCTGAGACTGCAGGAAAATGACAGCACAGTGGAAAAGTGATACATTCTATGTTCATATTATTGAGGGCAGTTGTGATTTTAGTGAGATTCTCATGGTTGTGTTTAGTTCTAAACATCCACAGGATGTCACCCTGGAGCAGAGGAAGCTCAGCCAGAAAACAATCAATAGAAGAAAGAGAAGAAACGTCATTCTTTCCTGTACACAGAAGAGTTTTATTACTTCATAGTTATTTTTAACAGGAATTTACTGTTTCTTATAAAATGCACACCAAACAAGCCAAATGAATTTGCAGATTAGCATTTGCTTTAACAAAATGCTATTTGTTCATTTAATCAACCATGATTTAGTTTTAATATTTGTTAAAGGCAGAAACATTTACATTTCTATAATTATCTGAAATTTGAGATGCAGCATCTTCTTTGTTCTGAAAAGATGGATGTAATTAATTTTCCATCTAAAAGTAAAAAACATTCTGAAAAAGCAAGGAGTCATATATTTTCAATAAGTAAAAAAGTCTTTAGGGTTAAAGGGAGGGTCTATGAACACTCGTCGGACTTAAGTGTGTGACTGCAGCAAGTACGCCCTCTGCTGGTAAATCATTCTAAATCCTGCTGTTTGCTGCTGGATCCTGTGAGGATGACGACATAGAAAAATTAAATCAGGCTGAATATTTACAGTTTTTTTACGGATATTCAACATGTTTTCCTCCTCGGGTGTGAAGTGTGAACAGCTGACTCAACCGACCTCTGCAGCTGTGCATCCATCAGCTGTCAGGTCTTTAATTCTCTCAGCAGCTAGAATACAGGTTGGAATCAGACAGACTGGAGTGGATCAGGATGAAGAGGACTGGGTTCTCAAACAACAAAGATTTATTAAAAGAAGTTAGATTATTCTAATAAAACGGACTCTAACAGACAGAACCTGCAGCTGTGTTTTATTGTTCCAGAGACCCACAGAGACTCAAACATCAAGAACTGAACTCAACTCCTCAGAGTCTGAAGACTTGTTGCTTCAACTCACCACAGGAGGAGCCCTAGGACCAGTTTTTACTGGACTAGCTCAATGAAGGAAGATTCAATAGTATTTTTAATACTAAATGAAAACACAAACATTTTTATTCTTGTTTACTGACATTATGTTGTGAAAAAACTTAATTGATTTAATATTTCTTCCACTGATGCATTGAGTCATTTGGTTTAAGTAAAAAAAGAAAGAAAAGCCATAAAGTTTTTACCTAAAAGAACATTTCAGTGACTTTTATTTATTGTCTTGTTATGTTTCTGCAGAGTTGATTCAAACTGAACTTTATCTGGACCTGAATGTTACTGAAGCTGAAATGTGATCAAGATGATGACATCATTCAGCTTTGAGGGTTTGAATAAACTCTATGAACATGATGCTGAATGACATGATGAAACACATAAAGGTGTTCAGAAATAATCTGAATCATTCAAAAAACATAGAAAATATAAAACTGGGTGAAAACCATAAAGGTTTTTTTTTTAGTAATGTTATTATAGAATCACTGCTGATGTTTGCTTTTATTTATTTTTTACTTGTGAAGAAACAATGCTGTTTCGTCTTCCTGAATCTGTGGTTAATTTATATTTTAATTTCTGCTAAGTGAAGATGTAAACCCTACTGCAGCTTTAAAGTTTAAATCAAACTTGATACATTTTCCATCTGATCATCGCTGGGTGAATGATATAAAACACATTTTGGAGCTGTATTTCTTTACTTTGTTCTATTAAACTAGAAAACTGATAATATTTTAATATTGTGACAGGGGCCTGCGTTGAGAGTGTGATGGTGCAGAAACAGGTTTAGGTGAGGCTGATTGACACAAGCTGTGGTGTGTTTTTAATCAACTCTACACTTATCTGCAGCAGCAGGTGGAGGCGCGACTGGCAGACTGAGGCTGACTAGCTAC
>SSNR01000107.1:98126-108153 GCA_006937965.1 Callopanchax toddi | reverse complement strand
CTGCTGCTGCTGCTGCTGGCTGCTGGATCCTGTGAGTCTCACTGACACAGAATCAGTCTGGTCACACTACACTGACTGTTTACTGTTCGGACTGATTCAGGTTGATTATCTCCATCCTCAGGTGTGAAGTGTGAAACCCTGACTCAGCCAGCCTCTGTGACTGTGCAGCCAGGTCAGAGTCTGACCATCAGCTGTCAGGTCTCTTATTCTGTCAGCAGCTACTGGACTCACTGGGTCAGACAGCCTGCAGGAGGAGGACTGGAGTGGATCGGGAGGAAATACACTGGAGACTCTAACTACAAAGATTCACTGAAGAACAAGTTCAGTATCAGCTTAGACTCTTCCAGTAACACAGTGACTCTGAATGGACAGAACCTGCAGCCTGGAGACTCTGCTGTGTATTACTGTGCCAGAGACCCACAGTGACACAAACATCAGAACATCTGAACAAAAACCCCTCAGTCTGAACACTGTAGTATTATTATCATCCAGAGGAGGTGCTCTAACACCACTAATGATGTTAGAACAGTTCACAGGAAAAAGTCTCCTGATTGATTGATTTAACGTTTCTTGAATCTGTAATAAGATTTGATCAGATTGAGACCTCTTTATGACATTAAAACAAACTTGATGCATTAACTTATATAAAATAAATTCAATTAACAAACTGACGCCATGATTTTAAAGGTTGGACCCATGTTTTATTTAGAATTATTCATGAACGGCAGAGAAACACAAACAGCTGATTGAAGCAAAAGCCCAAATTAAAGTTTGACTTAACCTGATCCATCCTGAGAGGAGGAGTCGATGCAAAACTCCTAAACCTTCAGCTGTATTTATCTGACTGAGGAGACGCTGACAGAGAACTGTGAACACTCAGGTTAACAGGATGGATTATAGAACAGGGCTGCTGGTTTTCACTCTCTGCTGGACAGGTGCACATTTACACTGGTTGAAATGGGAAAATACATTTCTGCTGCCACCATAATGACTGATCTTAATTTGATGCTTTTTGATTTTGACAGGTGTTTCTAGTCAGACTCTGACTCAGTCTGAATCAGTGGATAAAAGACCTGGAGAATCCCACAGACTGACCTGTACTGGTTCTGGATTCACATTCAGAGACTACTGGATGGTCTGGGTCAGACAGGCTCCTGGTAAAGGACTGGAGTGGATCGCTTACATCAATTCTGCTGGTGGCAGCACAAACTACTCTCCATCATTCCAAAGCCGGTTCACCATCTCCAGAGAGAACAACCAGCAGCAGCTGTTTCTGCAGATCAACAGTCTGAAGACTGAAGACTCTGCTGTTTATTATTGTGCTCGATGGACACAGTGACTGAAGTCAGTGGAGCAGCTGAACTAAAACCTACAGCAGCCTTCTGAACTGGTCTGAGACTGGAATGACTTTGTGAGGACTCTACTTACAAACACTGTCATTACATGAAGGAATAAAATATGTCAAACAGGAAAATCAAATTAGACAGAAAGACAAAAAACCCCTATGATTTTATTATAGAAATATGTCAAAATGTGTTTCCTCTACAGAACAATGGAGGGAATAAAATTCTTTGCCTAAAAGTATCCCAAGAAAAGTGTCTCTCACAGCAAATGTAGTTTGTAAATGAAGGAAGTGACTTCATCTGTTGCCTGGTGAAATGTTATTTCTGTCAGCAGCAGCAGGTAAACATGGACGCCAACCAGCAGGAAGCATGAAAACCAGCAGCTGTCTTCATGGTCTTTGGAGGCTTTTTACAATAAATATCATTTATTTTGAATAATTCCTGTCTTTATAAACATTATTTCACAAAACACATTTTCTTCTACATTATTACTCCTTAAAACAAAGTTATTGTTAACATAAAATGTTTAAAAGACATTAGTCTTCTCTTTTACATCACACACATTGTTTTATTTCAAGGCAATAAAACTGATTTATTTATTGATTTTTCAAAACAGGACCTACAAAAATGACAAGTTTTTATTTATAATTCAAATTGATTTAAATCTGCTTTATGTGAAAATGGCCTCAAAATCATTGAAGAAAAGTAAACAAACAGAACTAAAAGAAGCCAATAAATAAGAACCTAAACTAGAATCCTGACTCCATCGTCAAGTCTGATCAGGATATTGTTCCAGAGACCCACAGAGACTCAAACATCAAGAACTGAACTCAACTCCTCAGAGTCTGAAGACTTGTTGCTTCAACTCACCACAGGAGGAGCCCTAGGACCAGTTTTTATGAAGGAAGATTCAATAGTATTTTTAATACTAAATGAAAACACAAACATTTTTATTCTTGTTTACTGACATTATGTTGTGAAAAAACTTAATTGATTTAATATTTCTTCCACTGATGCATTGAGTCATTTGGTTTAAGTAAAAAAAGAAAGAAAAGCCATAAAGTTTTTACCTAAAAGAACATTTCAGTGACTTTTATTTATTGTCTTGTGTTTCTGCAGAGTTGATTCAAACTGAACTTTATCTGGACCTGAATGTTACTGAAGCTGAAATGTGATCAAGATGATGACATCATTCAGCTTTGAGGGTTTGAATAAACTCTATGAACATGATGCTGAATGACATGATGAAACACATAAAGGTGTTCAAAAATAATCTGAATAATTCAAAAAACATAGAAAACATAAAACTGGGTGAAAACCATAAAGGTTTTTTTTTTTAGTAATGTTATTATAGAATCACTGCTGATGTTTGCTTTTATTTATTTTTTACTTGTGAAGAAACAATGCTGTTTCGTCTTCCTGAATCTGTGGTTAATTTATATTTTAATTTCTGCTAAGTGAAGATGTAAACCCTACTGCAGCTTTAAAGTTTAAATCAAACTTGATACATTTTCCATCTGATCATCGCTGGGTGAATGATATAAAACACATGTTGGAGCTGTATTTCTTTACTTTGTTCTATTAAACTAGAAAACTGATAATATTTTAATATTGTGACAGGGGCCTGCGTTGAGAGTGTGATGGTGCAGAAACAGGTTTAGGTGAGGCTGATTGACACAAGCTGTGGTGTGTTTTTAATCAACTCTACACTTATCTGCAGCAGCAGGTGGAGGCGCGACTGGCAGACTGAGGCTGACTAGCTACAGTGTGGGAAGCGAACCCACAACCTCTTTTTTTTTTTTTTGCAAGGAAACGTTGCTAAGAACTGCGCCACCATGCAGTTTCTGAAAAAGATAATACTGTGAGTCCAGTTTATTTCTGCTAATAATCCTCCACTGATCACTGGTTGAGTTGAGTTCTATTTAAAATGTTGCAGACTGTTTTAGAAATGAGGCCAAACTAAATGTTGATAGAAGGTTGATGCTTGCTCTGCATGAGGAGCTGGTAGCTCTCATTATGCAAAGTAACCTTCCTGCTAGTGAATATAAAGACTTGGTGTTCAGAGAAGCTCCATCAGATCCTCTTCATCAGACCTTCATCATGTTCTCTGGAGCTCTGCTGCTGCTGCTGCTGGCTGCTGGATCCTGTGAGTCTCACTGACACAGAATCAGTCTGGTCACACTACACTGACTGTTTACTGTTCGGACTGATTCAGGTTGATTATCTCCATCCTCAGGTGTGAAGTGTGAAACCCTGACTCAGCCAGCCTCTGTGACTGTGCAGCCAGGTCAGAGTCTGACCATCAGCTGTCAGGTCTCTTATTCTGTCAGCAGCTACTGGACTCACTGGGTCAGACAGCCTGCAGGAGGAGGACTGGAGTGGATCGGGAGGAAATACACTGGAGACTCTAACTACAAAGATTCACTGAAGAACAAGTTCAGTATCAGCTTAGACTCTTCCAGTAACACAGTGACTCTGAATGGACAGAACCTGCAGCCTGGAGACTCTGCTGTGTATTATTGTGCCAGAGACCCACAGTGACACAAACATCAGAACATCTGAACAAAAACCCCTCAGTCTGAACACTGTAGTATTATTATCATCCAGAGGAGGCGCTCTAACACCACTAATGATTGAATGCTAATTACAACATGTGTCTTATTTGCAACTAATTCACTGTTTCAGTGTGTGATGGTTTGTGTTTAGTTATATTTTTCCACATATGATACTGTAACATGTTAACATGATAAACCTGGAGTTTTCTGTTCACAACCAGAAACCTTAGATCTCTTTGCTCCTGATGTCTTGAAGGTAAACTAAATATTAAATCAAACAACAACAAATCTAAGAGGTTTACATATAAACAAGATGACATCAGACACTTAAAAAAAAACATTTTTCCTAAAATATAATTTTATATCAGATGTTTCATGATTTTGATCCATCCTGTGAGGAGGAGTCGATGTAAAACTAATCAACCTTCAACTCTAATGATCTGACTTTTTTAAATTTATTTTTAAAAATTATTATTATTACTCTTTTGTGTTGTTGTTGTATCACTGTATAATTTGAGTTGTATCGACTCCAGGAAGAGTAGCTGTATGGATTGCAGCTAATGGAGTTTGAAATAAATGATAAAAAAATGATAAATGACTGACAATTGTGTCATTGTTTACTCCTCCAGTATATTAATTCTGACAGATTGTAGTGTTAAGTCTTAATTCAGGCATGTAGTGGTTTTCAGCAGGTGATCTGTAATAACTGGTGGACTGGAGGTCATTGTCTCATCTGAACTCTGGGGCTTCTATTCCATACATTATTAAACGTCTGAATAATACTTGGCTACCATAAGAGTTTCTATGTTCAATGAGGAGACAGAAAAGTATAAAATGCACAAGAAGAAGAAGGTATATTTATAAAGCACTTCTATGAATTAAAATCCCACTAAGATCACAAGATCACAGAGAGAAGGCACGCCAGACTATGGCCCCATCTTGGATTCCAGTGTAAGAACAAAGAACAGTCATCATGTGTTCCAGTGATCCGACCTTCTAGTTGGTTATTCTGTTTGAGTGTTGCTGAAGGTTGGAGCATTACAGGGTCTGAACCAGCTGTTAAAACACCTGGAGAGTCTCAGATTCATGCACAACATCTGGATTTGACTTTAGTGTCTCAGTGTAGATCAGAAGTCATCTTTAATGGATCTCTTTGGTGAACAGCCTGATATCATGGTTTTATTTAGAAGCTAAACTTAAAAAAAATACATATATCTATCATTGATACACAAGGAATTTCCAATATTGAGTTTTACCTGAAGGCTGTAATGAGCTGGGCAACTGATACTGTGCTGACTTGCAATGGTAACATGGATTTAGTGAAAGAGTTGCAGCTTCAGGTCATGAGTAGCCCTGCTATAGACGGTAGACCGGTATGCAAAGGAGTGTAGTGGCAACATGAACTGATATGCATTATTCTGGGCGCTCATGCTCTCTACTGTATTCAAGTAAAACTGACATTGACACTGACATTGGCAATCTGTTCATAAAAATGAAAGCAACAGGTCTAAATAATAAATATATTTGATATGTTTACATCTTTGTAAAGACAGATCCTTTTTATAATCACATAGCAGTAATCTCCTCCCTTTGAGGTGGAGTCAATGCAAAACTCTGACACCTTTAAGTCTTCCTAAAGTCCTGCAGAGAGGAAGACAGAGGTCAGACTCACAAGTCAACATGATGGACTTCAGGACAGGACTGATGCTGGTAGCTGTCTGCTGGACAGGTCACTCTTTATCTAACATTTGACAGTTTTTCTCTGTGACACACCTTCTCTGGTCTAAATGTGTTAATGTTCTGACAGGTGTCTCTAGTCAGACTCTGACTGAGTCTGAACCAGTGGTTAAAAGACCTGGAGAATCCCACAGACTGACCTGTACTGGTTCTGGATTCACATTCAGCAGCTCCCCTATGAGCTGGATCAGACAGGCTCCTGGAAAAGGACTGGAGTGGATCGCTTATATTAGCACTCAAAGTTCTCCAATCTATTACTCAGATTCAGTCAGGGGTCGGTTCTTTGTCTCCAGAGACGACCCCAACAGTCAAATGTTTCTGCAGATGAACAGTCTGAGGACTGAGGACTCAGCAGTTTATTACTGTGCTCGAAGAGACACAGTAAGAGACACAAACAGGAGACTGGTACAAAAACTACTTCCTCTATTTAGCACTGACCCTGGTAATATTTTGGTATCTATGTGACAGATATGATGTCACACTGCAGCTCTAAATGCAGTGAATCAAACTCAGTAATACTTCATAAATAAACTAACAGTCTGATTTGTTCCAGCTCATTTTCAGCTGACAGGATGTTTGATCATTAGAATATTTCAACTATAGACTGAAATGAACTTCAATCTGTAATTTAAACATTTAGTGATTAAGTCAATGAGGAATTAGGGATCTGATCTGATGATGGATTGGTTTATTGGAGAGATGAGATCTTTTTTCTTCTCTTTTTCTGCAAAGATTCAGGAGCTCAAATCAATATTTAAATGGAAAATGGAAATAATAGACAGGAGAATGAAGTTTTCAGTGCATTTTGTTTTAATCAACACCTGTGTACATAAAAGGATCTGTCATTATTAAATGAGTATTTATTACCTTTAACAGGCATGTAGGAGGCTCCATATGTTTAAGCAATAAGCAGGCGTTACAGACGTTTCATATTCCTCTATAAACCTGCAGAGGGCGCTCTATACAAACCTGTACTTCTATATAAACTCGCCGTCATCACATCATCTGACGGAGAACAACTGACTGATCTTCATAATCTGTTACACCTTCCTGAACTGTAGCATTCACTATGAACACTAAACAACCTCTGATCATCTGGAGTTTATTTCTTATTGGTACTTTCCATGGTAAAGTTTACATTTTACAATTAAAAAGTGTTTTTTAAAAGTGAATCATGGATACATGTGATGGTTTGTCTTTGTTCCAGGTGTTTGGGGTGAGATCAGACTGTATCAGTCTCCCTCTGAAGTCAGAAGACCTGGAGACACTGTGAGGATTTCATGTCTCACATCTGGGTACACTATGACTCAGTACAGCATCAGCTGGATCAGACAGAAACCTGGGAAAGCTCTGGAATGGATCGGCTGGATAAACACCCAAACAGCTGATTCTAGTAAAGCCAGTTCCTTTCAGAGTGGTTTCAGTCTGAGTCAAGATGTTCCCAGCAGCACTCAGTACCTGGAGATCAGGAGTCTGACTGCAGACGACTCTGCTGTGTATCACTGTGCTCGAGTCCCACAGTGACTGAAACCAGTGGAGCAGCTGAACAGAAACTCTGATGAAGTTTCTGCATGATGTGTTTGATCTGGAGAACTCTCATTAAGACCCAAATAACATGTTGTGATATTTTAAATATATTTACAGGGAAACATAAATTTATTGGTGGTCAAGTCAAGATCATATAATTGTAATGATGCTTAAAGCACAGGTTTCAGCAAAAATTGCAGAACAACAAAATATCTAAATCAACTTCAGATGTGGTCAGTTCATGCAGATTTAACCAAACCAGAGATGAAAATCCAACCTGCTTTTAGCTGTGAGGAGGAGTCAATCTAAACTCTTCATCGTCCACCTCTATAGTCTGACTGGAGGGAGTCTGACAGAACATCAGAGAACTGACAGTTTGACATGATGGGTTACAGAACACAGCTGCTGCTGCTTTCAGCTTCCTGCTGGGCAGGTGAAGAGGCTCCCTGACTCACCTGATCAGTTTTCATCAGTGAAAGTTTTTACCAAAACCATGTTTTACCAACTTAAAACAATTCAATTTCATTTGTTATTTTTACAGGTGTTGATGGTCAGACTCTGACATAATCTGAATCAGTGGTTAAAAGACCAGGAGAATCCCACAGACTGACCTGTACTGGTTCTGGATTCACATTCAGCAGCTACTGGATGTCCTGGATCAGACAAGCTCCTGGTAAAGGTCTGGAGTGGATCGCTACTGATGTTAACGGTGAACTTTACAGTGGTAACCAATACTCCCAGTCAGTCAGAGGACGGTTTATCGTCTCCAGAGACAACAACAGAGAACAGCTGTTTCTGCAGATGAACAGTCTGAAGGCTGAAGATTCTGCTGTTTATTATTGTGCTCGAGACCCAAAGTGAATGAAACCAGTGGAGCAGCTGAACAAAAAGCTGCAGAACATCAAGATCACAGGAAGATGATAAATAAAAGAAAGAAAAGAGAGTAAGATTGTGTTTTTTTAAATAAACCTAATTAAGCAGCTGACAAGAGTCTACCCCCTAATGCATAATTCAAAGTAAAGGACAGTTTTAACAGTTGATGGAACAGTTTAATAATAATAATTATTTTTTTAATGTAATGCATTTCCGTTAAATTTAAACCTAAATCAATCCGAGAACCGGAGCTTGAATATGAATAAATACATTAATAATAATAATAATAATAATAATAATAATAATAATAATAATAATAATAATAATAATACAGGTTTGATATTAAACTGTTTGGGATGTTTTTGCTGTAGTTAAATAAAAATTCCCCAAATTCTCCAAGTGAGAGCGTTGATATAAAAACGTTTCATCTTTTGGTGTTTCCAAATCTGTCAACAGTTCTAATTATTGTTCCAACAACAGATTTTTTTATTTATTATATTCAGCACTCTAGTTTTTTTTTTAAATGTTTTTTTTTTAAATGTTTGCTTTTTGGATTGGATGCTGCTGGGGAAATGACCCAACCAGTGTCAATGACTAGAATTAGAGGTCTCAAACTCACATCTTTGAAAGTCACCATCCTGCATGTTTTAGGTGTTTTTCTGCTCCAACACACCTGATTTGAACCATTGGGTGATTAACAGGATTCTGCAGTAGTTGAGGAGGTCAATCAACCATTGAATCAGGTGTTGGAGCAGGGAAACAACTAGAACATGCAGAATGGAGAACATTAAAGACCTGAGTTGGAGGTCTCTGAGGTTTTCATAGGCAGCTACCAGAGAGTGTGATAAATAGTTACACATTAAAGTATGAATTAGAAAACGTCCCCTGTTACTTTAAATGCAGACAAGAATCCTGATATAATGCTTCCTATGAAGCTGAATGACGCAAAACCTCTGAAGCAGTGAATAAATGATCCTCAGAGTCTGGAGACTTATAGCAGGAAGCTACCTGAGGAGAAGACGTCAGATCTCTGCTGATGTAAATCCAGTTTGGGAATGGGTTTCATCTTATTTCTCAGTGTGATCTTAAAATCTTCACAAAGCTGTCATTAATGTTTATACATTTTATATTATAAAAAAATTATAAACAATATATTATAAAATTGGGTTAATAATCAATCAATCAATCAATCAATCAATCAATCAATCAATCAATCAATCAATCAATCAATCAATCAATCAATCAATCAATCAATCAATCAATCAATCAATCAATCAATCAACAGCTTATCTAATCAGTGTTCAGCTCTACTGAAGTATAAAGTCAGTTATTGATCAACAGCTTTGTATATTTTTAAACTTGTTTTTAAGATTGACCATTTCTCCTGAGGCTCATTACTCTTTAGATTGTGATTAGTCGGTCAGACTCAGGCTCCTCCTTCTGCTCTAAAGGCTCTGATCAGTTTATGGAGCTGAGCTCACAGGATGCTGCTTTCTTCAGTCAACATGTTTTCTGCAGCTCTGCTCCTGATCTTAGCAGCTGGAGGTCAGTTTATTCACTTTTATTACAGACAAAAGTTCATTTAAAAAAAATGTTTCATGATGATTTGTAAATTATTTTTTACAGGTGTGAAGAGTGAAACCCTGACTCAGCCGTCCTCTGTGACTGTGCAGCCAGGTCAGAGTCTGACCATCAGCTGTCAGGTCTCTTATGATCTGAGCAGCTACTGGACCAGCTGGATCAGACAGGCTGCAGGAGAAGGACTGGAGTGGATCGGTGATGCACGCAGTGGTCAGGAGAAATACTACAAAGATTCACTGAAGAACAAGTTCAGTATTGATTTAGACTCTTCCAGTAGAACAGTGACTCTGAATGGACAGAACCTGCAGCCTGGAGACTCTGCTGTGTATTACTGTGCCAGAGACCCACAGTGACACAAACATCAGAACATCTGAACAAAAACCCCTGAGTTCCTCTGCAGCTGTTAGTCAC
>SSNR01000107.1:63168-75537 GCA_006937965.1 Callopanchax toddi | reverse complement strand
GGATCAGACAACCTGCAGGAAAAGCTCAATAAAAAACAAATATAGATCATAAAACATTAATAAAGATGGCTAAAAACCAATGAAAAACATAAAAATTGAAATAATTGGGTCTTCAGCTGCTTTTTAAAGGAGTCCAGACTGTCTATACAGCGTAAAACTAAAGGAAGGTCATTCCAAAGTTCAGGTTCAACAGACTGGACTTCTAAATCTGGTCCTTGGAGCTGTTAGTAGATTCTGGTCTGTGGACCTGAGGACTCGGGTTGGAGCTGTTAGTAGATTCTGGTCTGTGGACCTGAGGACTCAGGTTGGAACTGTTAGTAGATTCTGGTCTGTGGACCTGAGGACTCGGGTTGGAGCGTAGGTCTTTATCAGGTCAGTAACATAAAGAGGAGCTTGACCATGTAGGGCCCTGAAAGTTAGAGTCAGGATTTTAAAATGAACTCTACATTTAACAGGTAACCAGTCAGAGACCTCAGAATAGGAGTGATGTCATCTTTTCTGTTTGCTCCAGTGAGGAGCCTCGCTGCAGAGTTCTGGACCAGCTGAAGGCCATAAAGGGCTTTTTGGTTCAAACATGTGAAAAGTGTATCTCATCATCTTCCTCAGTTTAATAAAAGTGTACCAGTTTACATCCACAATATAAGAGTCCAGTTCAGTTCTGAAAAAATATTTTAGTTCTGATGATCACTTGTTGAGTTGAGTTCTATTTAAAATGTTGCAGACTGTTTTAGAAATGAAGCCAAACTAAATGTTGATAGAAGGTTGATGTTTGCTCTGCATGAGGAGCTGGTAGCTCTCATTATGCAAAGTAACCTTCCTGCTAGTGAATATAAAGACTTGGTGTTCAGAGAAGCTCCATCAGATCCTCTTCATCAGACCTTCATCATGTTCTCTGGAGCTCTGCTGCTGCTGCTGCTGGCTGCTGGATCCTGTGAGTCTCACTGACACAGAATCAGTCTGGTCACACTACACTGACTGTTTGCTGTTCGGACTGATTCAGGTTGATTATCTCCATCCTCAGGTGTGAAGTGTGAAACCCTGACTCAGCCAGCCTCTGTGACTGTGCAGCCAGGTCAGAGTCTGACCATCAGCTGTCAGGTCTCTTATCCTGTCAGCATCTGGACGGGTTGGATCAGACAACCTGCAGGAAAAGGACTGGAGTGGATCGGGGTGAAGAGCACTGGCTCTTCATACTACAAAGATTCACTGAAGAACAAATTTACTATAAACTTAGACTCCTCTAGCAGAACAGTGACTCTGAATGGAGAAAACATTCAGCCTGGAGACTCTGCTGTGTATTTCTGTACCAGAGGGTCACAGTGACACAAACATCAGCAGAGCTGAACAAAAACCTCTAACTGTGACAACACTACTGTAGTAATAGGAGCTACCAGAGGAGGAGCTCTAAGACCTTCATTTTTTAACAAAGTTTTTTAACATTATTATTATTATTATTATTATTATTATTATTATTATTATTTTACATTTGGATAGAGACTGTGTAGAAGTTCTAATGAATTTGGACAAACTGAAGATCAAATGTTTCAATAACCTTCTTTATTCTGGTGTTGTGTCAAAAAAAGAAAAAGAAAAGCATAAAAAAGCACTTGAATTTGGATCATTTCCTCTAAAAGACTTTTAGTAATAAATCATGATCTAAGGATATAAAATTGTTTAAATCTGACAAAGTGTTTGGCGTTTTAGTCCAGCATCACACACAAGTAAGATGGAAGTAACAGTCTCTGTAATTCATTCAGTTGTTTTCAATTCCTCTCAGTTGAATTCCTCCTTTTACTCATTTAGAACAAAATTTAAAATGTTTTTATTCCTTCTCCTAGCAGATGCTGGTCGTCAGACTCTGACTCAATCATAACCAGTGGTCATGATTTTTACTAACAAACCATGCAGATAAGATGCCTAGAGCTGACTGAGTAGTAGACGCTTGTAACCTGGTGTGACCCGCTCCAGTCCTTCTCCAGGAGCCTGTCTGATCCAGGTCTTCTAAACCCTGAATATGTATTGGTCAGGTTGTGGGATTCTCCAGGTCTTTTAACATGAGAGTTTTATCAAATGTATTTCTGCATCAATAAGTTGGCAGAGAAAAAAAAAATACAATTCCTGGATTTTAGATGAGGGACACACAAACTCAGTCTGAGGGTCAAAAACATACCAGCAGCATTTGGTGTCTTTGTGCTTTAAACAGTTATTAAAAAACATCTAAAAAGGTCTTAATCTGTGCTGAAAGTCTGTGTAATGTCCTCGTTTATTAACATCAAAGGAAAAACCTGAAGTAAAACAATAAAGTTGAGATTGTTTGGATGAAAATAAAAGGCTATATAGACATGAAGGAAGGAATGTTTTCCTTTAGCTGAATGTCAATCTGCTCAAATGATACATTTTAATAAAATATCATTTATACATCTGGGTTCTTGTTGGTGTGTCTAACTTGAATTATTGACAACCACAGATGAATCTAAAATAAAATAACGTATTAAACTCTAAATACATTTTACATAAACAACACCGCTCAGTTTAAATAACTTCTCATGTGTTTTAACATGTTATTAAAACATTTAAAGGATCTAAACATTCTAATCATTTACATAAAATGTAAAACAAGCATCATTATTTATAAGTTTGTTCTCTGTCAGCACTTTGAATGGTAGAAAATAACATATAAACTACTTAAACATTTCACAGTGAATAAATGTTGAAAAATAATATAAAAATGTCTCAATTTAACTGGAAAACAGCTTTTACAAAAATCATTGTTTACTGGAAATCTGGTAAATACGGGGGAGGGGGGGTTCAAAATGTGGACGTTTTTTAAAATGTTGATATTATTAAATTGGTGATTGGTGCAAATTGAATTGGAGGAAAACACTAAAAGCAGTGAAACTGACTGGATTTGGGTGAGATAGGATGAGCCTCTAATTTGATGCAAACTGTCAGCTCATACTCATACTCAGCTATAAAAGTGTCAGCAGAGTTCCTGTTTCATCATAAATCATGTTCTCTGTTACTCTGCTGCTGCTGCTGCTGCTGGCAGCTGGATGTGAGTCTCTAGATCTGATCAAGTCATAAATTCTACTTTGTAGTAAATCTGAGTTTAACCAACTGTTTTCTTGTGTCACCAGGTGTGATGTGTGCCCGTCTGACTCAGCCAGCCTCTGTTTTGGTTCTGACAGGTCAGCGTCTGACCATCAGCTGTCAGCTCTCTTATTCTGTTGGTGATCATCACACTCACTGGGTCAGACAGGCTGCAGGAGGAGGACTGGAGTGGATCGGAGGAGCTCGCAATGGACATACATCATTCTACAAAGATTCACTGAAGAATCAGTTCAGTGTAAACATGGACTCTTCCAGTAACACAGCGACTCTGAATGGAGAAAACCTGCAGCCTGGAGACTCTGCTGTGTATTTCTGTGCCAGAGACCCACAGTGACACAAACATCATCAGAGCTGAACAAAAACCCCTCAGAGACTCAGCACCTGTTAACTGAAGCCACCAGAGGAGGCGCTCTCAGAGTAATAACGAATTCTAAACAGTTTTTTATGTCTGCTGCTGAAATGTTTATGATTTTGATTTCTTCAGTTATATAAAATGTTCATAGATATAAGTTAAAACTTTTTGTGAAGCTTTATGAAATTTTTTACTAAGGAAAAAAAAACAATGTACTGGTTAAAAGTGATGATAAAAGGTGATTATAAATGTTCTAACTGGAACAACAAGGAGTCATTGAAGAACAACAGAATAAGTGGAGATCAAGCTGCAGCAGAACAATGTCAGAGATGTGGTCAGGATCACCTAAAGTCCATGTTTGTTTTGAATTCACTGACGTGTTTCAGCCTCTGGGGTTTTATTTAAATGTGCCATCATCTAACCAGGTTGTAAGTTTATTAAAATGATATTAAAATTCATGTGAAAGACGAATCAATGCAGTCGTTTTCAACTCTACATTTCAATAGAAGTGACCCATGCACAATGACAACCTGCAGACAATGAACAGAAACTCAAGACAAGATTAAAAACAAGTCAAACTCAGAGCAGACAGCCATCGTGATGTTTATAGGTCACATGTTTACATATTTACATGTAGTGGATGTGGGGCGTTGATCTTCTGGACTAAGATCTCTGAGGTGGTTCTGGGATCTTCTGGAGCCTCTGTCCCAGTCTGGGGTCACTGGACAGACCCCTAACAGAGGTCAGGGTCCAACCAGGAAGCACGATGACCTGACAGACCTGAGAAAGGTCACATATAAACAGTCATTCTTCTTTAAGTGAGAGACGCGACACCTACTGGTGAAACAGCCAGATGTGTGTGACAGGTACGTAGCTGTTCATGTAGAGCATCATGAAACTCATTTCATAAACATTTAATCAGCTGGAGAATGAGCTGCTGTGGTCAAATATTATGTTACTATAAATTATTAACAGGAACATAAAAAGCTAGATGTTTTCTAAGAGTTAGTTTGTGATGACACCTGTTGTAAATCATCAGAATGATCAGGATATAATAACAAATATTCTTTATGTGAGACGTTAAATTCATTCACATCTGGTGTTAAATAGGAGTCATTTGTTTCATTTCTTTAATGTCTTCAACTTTTAATAATTCTTGTGAGACTTTTGCTTTGAACAAAGAGGAAAATTGACTGGATTCATATTAAATTAAAACAAATAACTTGAATAATCAGGATTCTTCCTATTTTTAGATGAAAATTAAAAAGTAAAGTGAGAATCACGTTTTGATTAGTCAGTGATTTCTGTGAAGGTTTGACTCTTTACTAAAACATTGTTCAGTCAAAGCCTACAACCCTCTCATTTGGTTGCCAAGGAAACCAAGCTGAGTGTGTCTTCATGCAAAGTGACCAGTCTGATATAAACACATGATCTGACACAGTCAGAGGATGAAGAGCTGTCAGATCCTCTTCATCAGCATCATGTTTTCTGTAGCTCTGCTGCTGTTGGCTGCTGGATCCTGTGAGTCTCACTGAGACAGAAACTGATCAAATGACATCAAATATTGACAGTTTTTACACTGATTTACAACCTGTTTCATCCTCAGGTGTGAAGTGTGAAACCCTGACTCAGCCAGCCTCTGTGACTGTGCAGCCAGGTCAGAGTCTGACCATCAGCTGTCAGCTCTCTTATTCTGTCAGCAGCTACTGGACAGCTTGGATCAGACAGCCTGCAGGAGGAGGACTGGAGTAGATCGGGTGGAAATACACTGGAGGCTCTAACTACAAAGATTCACTGAAGAACAAGTTCAGTATTGGTTTAGACTCTTCCAGTAACACAGTGACTCTGAATGGACAGAACCTGCAGCCTGGAGACTCTGCTGTGTATTACTGTGCCAGAGACCCACAGTGACACAAACATCAGAACATCTGAACAAAAACCCCTCAGTCTGAACACTGTAGTATCATTATCATCCAGAGGAGGCGCTCTAACACCAGGTTTTATCAAAGTAGAGCTACGTCAACAAATGACTGACAGTTATAATAATAATCATTTAAATAAACTTTTTGATATAAAATAATCTACAGTTTGTGTAATTATTGAGTTAATTTTACAGTTTTTTCTGACATTAAGTTCACAGTTTAATGGTTTCAATACTTTCACTATTTTTCCAATTATTGATGCGCTGCAGTGTGAAGAAAAGTGGAAAAGCAAGAAGATTTTTCATCTAAAAGAATATTTCAGTGATATTTCTAATGAAAATGCAGACCTCCAGTCTGTCTGTCACACTTTGTTCACTCCTTCAGTTTGAAGATCATCTTCAGACTCTCTGTCCTGCTAACAGTGTTCACTCACTGACCTCTACGGTTCTTTATAGTTTTTCCATCTTTAAAACTTTTCACTGTTATTTCCTTCAGTCTGCTTGAACTCCTGTTTCTTTCTGAGGTTTTAACAATCAGACTCTGGGGTCCATTCCCTCCACCTCAGTGGTGACAAATCCTCTGGAAGTTCTCAGTCAGTCCTGCAGTATAATTTTAAATAATTTAATAAAGTAAAATCAAATTGTGATGAGGACCAGTTTTTGTAGGTTCAGAGGAGATGAGCTGTGTTTCTGTCTGAGGGGAGGAGTTGATGCAAACTGTCTTCACCTCCATCTTTACATGTGTGTTCCAGAGTTTAAGACTCTGACCAAATCACTGACAAACACACTGTAGACTGAACACAGACACATGGCTGCTGCAAGGATCAGAGCTGAGGTTGGGATGGTTTTACTCCTCCTGTCTGTTTACTGGACTGGTAAGAAGGAAACTGGTTTAACCAACATCTGGAGTGATGAATGCTGCAATAATAGAGTCTAATGAATCATCTGTCTGCAGGAGCTGAGGGTCAAACCCTGACTGAGTCTGAACCAGTGGTTAAAAGACCTGGAGAATCCCACAGACTGACCTGTACTGGTTCTGGTTTCACATTCAGAGACTACTGGATGGACTGGGTCAGACAGACTCCTGGTAAAGGACTGGAGTGGATCGCTTACATCAGTCCAGATGGTGGCAGCACAAACTACTCTCCATCATTCCAAAACCGGTTCTCCGTCTCCAGAGAGAACAACCAGCAGCAGCTGTTTCTGCAGATCAACAGTCTGAAGACTGAAGACTCTGCTGTTTATTATTGTGCTCAATGGACACAGTGACTGAAGTCAGTGGAGCAGCTGAACTAAAACCTACAGCAGAGTTTTCTTTTATCAGACAAACTTCTCTTTTTTATTGATACATTATCTCCACTTTTAGACTGGACTGAACATCTAGTTTCACATCCACTCCTTTGTCTGATTAACAAAATAATTAATATTAGTAAAAATTCTTTACTATAGGCTCCAGTTGTTATGTGTGTAGAGGAGGACCTAAGATGCCTAAAGAGTCAATCAGCAGTAAGTGCTCCAAAGGTTTAAATGACAAACTGAGGACTAAAGAACACAGGGTAGACACAGTAGGAACTAAACAGTTTATAGAGGGAGGGAGGGAGGAGCTAATCAAGGAGACGAGACACACCTGGAGGGAGACTGAGGAGGAACAGAAGAAACCAAAACCTACAGACTAAAGGGACAAAACAGGAAAACGGGGAGGAAACTGCTAACAAAGCTAAACACAGGACGCATGAAGGAGGTACAGAACACAAATGTTAAAGTAGTGATATTTGTACATATTAAGTTTCCACTGATAACATTCAACTTGTGACTTTCAGAATGTTAAACATCATTACAATAAAAAAGATAAATGAACTGAAAGTCTCTCATTTCCTCCAGTTGGACCGACTCTGATGCCTCCAATGTTTAATCAATGCTCTAAAAATTAAAGAGCTTTATGGTGATTTTGATCTAAAACCTGATGTCAGGCAGCCAGTGGAGCTCAAATCAGGACAGTTTGAAGAACAAACATGACCTGATTATTGATTGAAAGACCTGCTCATTTAGTGACAGACCTTTGTTGTTGTTCTTTTACTAGATGTGACGTGTGAACAGCTGCTGCTCTGACTCTGCTGACAGGTCAACATCTGACCATCAGCTGTCAGGTCGTTTCATGATTTAGACTCAGAGTTTTAACTTCAGTCTGAGGAGTTTTATTACTGTGCTAAATGTGCAGCTTGTTAAAAGACTAGAGAGAGTATTTAGACCAGCAGGAGGCAGTAAAACATAACAAGTTCACCCTGAGAGAGCATCAATGTCAATATGGACACATTAAAGCATCCAGAGAGAGAACAGCTGCTGTGGTTTATCACTTCCTGTTTCTCTGAGCTACCAATCATTTAGGAGTTTGAATGAGGAAAGGAGGAGGAGTCAATGTAAAACAGGTATCTTTATATCTCTGGGAAAGTGATGAAAAGCTATTATCTGTGTCTCATTTTGACTAAAAGCTGCAGACAAATCAAAGGAAAATGACTTTTACCAGGACCAGACCAGTTCATTTGGTTTTTCTCATCCTGGTTTGTTTCCTAACTGGTAAGAACAAAAGATTCTATCCAACACAATGTGAGTCGATATCAAGTGATTGTATAAATGAACTGTTTTTATTTCTGCAGGTTCTGAGGGTCAAACTCTGACTGAGTCTGAATCAGTGGTTAAAAGACCTGGAGAATCCCACAGACTGACCTGTACATATTCAGGGTTTAGTGGTCATTACTGGAACGCCTGGATCAGACAGGCAGCTGGAAAAGGACTGGAGTGGATCTCAACTATAAGTGATAACAGTAACAACATCTACTACTCTGAGTCAGTCAGAGGCCGGTTCATCATCTCCAGAGAGAACAGCAGAAATCAGGTGTTTCTGCAGATCAACAGTCTGAAGACTGAAGATTCTGCTGTTTATTATTGTGCTCGAGAGTCACAGTGACTGAAGTCAGTGGAGCAGCTGAACAGAAACCTACAGCAGAGTTTTCTCACTGGAACTCGTCATGGATCAGACTCATTTCTCTTTTTGTTACTAATCATTTCTTCTAGTAAAAAGTATCAACTTCTCTTTGCAGGATTCTAATTTACAGTTTTTTACTGTCGTTCACCCACTAAAATTAAAATTTCCACACAATTTTCAAACAGTTTACTCCAATGAACCAAACACCTCCACAGGTTTGCACAACACTACACAATGTCTGCTTCACTCTCCTTGCAAAACGTTACACAGTGATTTTTCAAGTTGAACACATTTTCATAGCTTAGACACAGAGAAGGATTGTGACATCACTTCCTGGTCGTTACAAAGCCCTGGACTGCCAACGACTACACTAATGAACAAACTGGATAAACACATCCACCAGGTGTGGAAACACACAGGAGCAAAGTAGAAAACGCAGCATTCAGGTGTGTTATAATTTAAAGTATAAGATAAAGTCCATGCAGCACTTCTTGCCCATGTCATCAACCATGGACTGACTCTGGTGGATTCATCACCTGAGGAGATTCTTCCAACATGAAGACACCTGATCCTGATGTGATGAAACCTTCTGTCCTGATCCAGACAGACGGACAGATGATGAAGAGTTACAGGATTCTTGTTGCTTTACTGTCGTTTTTCTTCAGATTCAAAGTGTTTGTACTTCATGCAGTCATTTTTATTTGTCTACAGAATTTATTTGTTTCATTGATTTCATTGTTGGTTGATTACTGATTATGGTCAGAAATCCTGAAAGTATTGAAATAAATACTTGACATATTCAGTCAGCAGCATCAGTGTTGTTCAGCTCTTGGTCAGTTTAGGTCTATTTGTCTACATTCTGTCTAGATCTCATGAAGACTGCTGTGGGTTTGTCACTATTTTTGTTTTTCATCTAAATGATCTCTCACATAACAATGTCTGGACTCAAATCTACGACGTTATTTCCTAAAATTAGTTTTTTGACAAATGTGTTTTTATTTATCACATCAGAATGAAACTGGCTGCAATGGTGTCTGATCACTGAGAACTGTGTTGGTCACATGACAACTAATACCATTTTTACAAATGTGTATATGTTTTGACTGAAGTTTGTCATTTTGAAAACAATCACAGAATTATGCAAATTGAGTGTGGTGTTTAGATAACTGTAACTAGATTTTGAAAATCAAAACCCAAGTCTTAAAATCGTGTCTAAACGATAGTAAAAACCTGTAAGAATCATCAGAGAATCGCGTGATGGAAAAGAGATGAAATGGTGATATCTCTTTTAAATTCATTACATAAATGTTATCATATTCAAATGTTTTCATTTAGATTTGTCATGTTTCTTGTAAAGCAGCATAAAATGTTCTGGTTCTGGGTGATAGTTGATCTGATCAGCTGGCGTAGCTCACAGTCAGGTCGTAGGTCAGAATACTTTCTGTTCTGTAGTCGAAGTTGATCTAAAGCTGCAGAGGTCAGTGAGCCTGATCACCTGATCATCAGCTCCGCTTATTTAAATGTACTAGGACGGAATCAGTTCAGGAACTGAATGCATTTTATAATAAATAATCAATATTTTGAACATTTTTCATGTCAGATGTGATCAAAATGTGTATAAAAACAGTATAAAGGTCAAAGTTTTAGGTGCAAAAAACCGACCTGTAAACATTTGTCTTTTGGATTTTTGGAATCAAACTTATCTGATTCAAACCTGAAAGTGTGAACAAGTGAAGATGTGTCAACAAAGATTAAGGAGCAAAAAAAGAAACAACAAACGTGAATAAATTCTGATTCCTGCAGGAAGCCTCCTTTCTACAATACAAAGAGCTTTGATCATATTCAACTCAATGGTTAAACTTAACTTAAAACATGATCATGAATCTGAGATTGAAAAGTTTTTATTTGTTTCTAACAGTTTCAGTAGAGAGGTAAATCAGGAGACTGCTTCAAACTTTAAATCCTGTGAGGAGGAGTCGATGCAAAACTCCTAAACTTCAGCTGTATTTATCTGACTGAGGAGACGCTGACAGAGAACTGTGAACACTCAGGTTAACAGGATGGATTATAGAACAGGGCTGCTGGTTTTCACTCTCTGCTGGACAGGTGCACATTTACACTGGTCTTAGGAGAAAAGATTGTTTTGAACCAAACATAAGGATTACATGTCATTTTTGTGTCTCTACAGATGTTTACAGTCAGACTCTGACTCAGTCTGAACCAGTGGTTAAAAGACCTGGAGAGTCCCACAGACTGACCTGTACTGGTTCTGGATTCACATTCAGAGACTACTGGATGGGTTGGGTCAGACAGGCTCCTGGAGAAGGACTGGAGTGGATCGCTGCTATTGATACTGGTGGTGGCAGCACATACTACTCTGAGTCAGTCCGAGGCCGGTTCATCATCTCCAGAGAGAACAACCAGCAGCAGCTGTTTCTGCAGATCAACAGTCTGAAGACTGAAGACTCTGCTGTTTATTATTGTGCTCGATGGACACAGTGACTGAAGTCAGTGGAGCAGCTGAACTAAAACCTGTGGAAATAAACTAAAAACACATTTTATAAAATCTATAACATAGACAAGGCATCTATTTATCATACTTACATAAAAATGGGAAAACAGAATCAAGACCTTGATCACAATAATCCACACATGCTTTGTCTTTCTGTAAAAAAACAACACAATTATTTTTATTAGTTTTGCAAATTCTNATTACTGGTCTGGGCCAAGTCTAATTACTGGTCTGGGACAAGTCTAATTAGTGGTCTCGGACTGGTCTAATTACTGGTCTAGGCCAAGTCTAATTACTGGTCTTGGTCTGGTCTAATAAGTGGCACGGGCCACGTCTAGTTACTGCTCTGGGACTAGTCTAAATACTGGTCTGGGACTAGTCTAATTACCGGTATGGGCCATGTCTAATTACTGGTCTGGGACAAGTCTAATTAGTGGTCTCGGACTCGTCTAAATACTGGTCTAGGCCAAGTCTAATTACTGGTCTTGGTCTGGTCAAATAAGTGGAACGGGCCACGTCTAGTTACTGGTCTGGGACAAGTCTATTTAGTGGTCTCGGACTGGTCTAATTACTGGTCTTTGCCAAGTCTAATTACTGGTCTGGGACAAGTCTATTTAGTGGTCTCGGACTGGTCTAATTTCTGGTCTAGGCCAAGTCTAAAAACTGGTCTTGGTCTGGTCTAATAACTGGTATGGGCCACGTCTAGTTACTGGTCTTGGACTAGTCTGAATACTGGTCTGGGACTAGTCTTATTACTGGTCTGGGCCAAGTCTAATTACTGGTCATGGCCAAGTCTAATTACTGGTCTGGGCCAAGTCTAATTAGTGGTCTCGGACTGGTCTAATTACTGGTCTAGGCCAAGTCTAATTACTGGGTTGGGAATAGTCTAATTACTGGTCTTCGTCTGGTCTAATAAGTGGCATGGGCCACGTCTAGTTACTTGTCTGGGACTAGTCTAAATACTGATCTGGGACTAGTCTAAATACTGGTCTGGGACTAGTCTAATTACTGGTCTGGGCCAAGTCTAATTACATATCTGGGACTAGTCTAAATACTGGTCTGGGACAAGTCTAATTACTGGTCTGGGCCAAGTCTAATTACTGGTCTAGGCCAAGTCTAATTACTGGTCTTGGTCTGGTCTAATAAGTGGCACGGACCAGGTCTAGTTACTGGTCTGGCACTAGTCTAAAAACTGGTCTGGGACTAGTCTAATTACTGGTCTGGGCCAAGTCTAATTACTGGTCTCGGACTGGTCTAATTACTGGTCTAGGCCAAGTCTAATTACTGGGTTGGGAAAAGTCTAATTACTTGTCTTCGTCTGGTCTAATAAGTGGCATGGGCCACGTCTAGTTACTTGTCTGGGACTAGTCTAAATACTGGTCTGGGACTAGTCCAAATACTGGTCTGGTACTAGTCTAATTACTGGTCTTTGCCAAGTCTAATTACTGGTCTGGGACAAGTCTATTTAGTGGTCTCGGACTGGTCTAATT
>SSNR01000107.1:48474-61469 GCA_006937965.1 Callopanchax toddi | reverse complement strand
GAGTTAGTTTGTGATGACACCTGTTGTAAATCATCAGAATGATCAGGATATAATAACAAATATTCTTTATGTGAGACGTTAAATTCATTCACATCTGGTGTTAAATAGGAGTCATTTGTTTCATTTCTTTAATGTCTTCAACTTTTAATAATTCTTGTGAGACTTTTGCTTTGAACAAAGAGGAAAATTGACTGGATTCATATTAAATTAAAACAAATAACTTGAATAATCAGGATTCTTCCTATTTTTAGATGAAAATTAAAAAGTAAAGTGAGAATCAATTTTGATTAGTCAGTGATTTCTGTGAAGGTTTGACTCTTTACTAAAACATTGTTCAGTCAAAGCCTACAACCCTCTCATTTGGTTGCCAAGGAAACCAAGCTGAGTGTGTCTTCATGCAAAGTGACCAGTCTGATATAAACACATGATCTGACACAGTCAGAGGATGAAGAGCTGTCAGATCCTCTTCATCAGCATCATGTTTTCTGTAGCTCTGCTGCTGCTGGCTGCTGGATCCTGTGAGTCTCACTGAGACAGAAACTGATCAAATGACATCAAATATTGACAGTTTTTACACTGATTTACAACCTGTTTCATCCTCAGGTGTGAAGTGTGAAACCCTGACTCAGCCAGCCTCTGTGACTGTGCAGCCAGGTCAGAGTCTGACCATCAGCTGTCAGCTCTCTTATTCTGTCAGCAGCTACTGGACAGCTTGGATCAGACAGCCTGCAGGAGGAGGACTGGAGTAGATCGGGTGGAAATACACTGGAGGCTCTCTCTACAAAGATTCACTGAAGAACAAGTTCAGTATTGATTTAGACTCTTCCAGTAACACAGTGACTCTGAATGGACAGAACCTGCAGCCTGGAGACTCTGCTGTGTATTACTGTGCCAGAGACCCACAGTGACACAAACATCAGAACATCTGAACAAAAACCCCTCATTCTGAACACTGTAGTATCATTATCATCCAGAGGAGGCGCTCTAACACCAGGTTTTATCAAAGTAGAGCTACGTCAACAAATGACTGACAGTTATAATAATAATCATTTAAATAAACTTTTTGGAAAAGAATCTACAATTTGTGTAATTATTGAGTTTATTTTACAGTTTTTTCTGACATTAAGTTCACAGTTTAATGGTTTCAATACTTTCACAATTTTTCCAATTATTGACGTGCTGCAGTGTGAAGAAAAGTGGAAAAGCAAGAAGATTTTTCATCTAAAAGAATATTTCAGTGATATTTCTAATGAAAATGCAGACCTCCAGTCTGTCTGTCACACTTTGTTCACTCCTTCAGTTTGAAGATCATCTTCAGATTCTCTGTCCTGCTAACAGTGTTCACTCACTGACCTCTACGGTTCTTTATAGTTTTTCCATCTTTAAAACCTTTCACTGTTATTTCCTTCAGTCTGCTTGAACTCCTGTTTCTTTCTGAGGTTTTAACAATCAGACTCTGGGGTCCATTCCCTCCACCTCAGTGGTGACAAATCCTCAGGAAGTTCTCAGTCAGTCCTGCAGTATAATTTTTAAAAATTTAAATAATTTAATAAAGTAAAATCAAATTGTGATGAGGACCAGTTTTTGTAGGTTCAGAGGAGATGAGCTGTGTTTCTGTCTGAGGGGAGGAGTTGATGCAAACTGTCTTCACCTCCATCTTTACATGTGTGTTCCAGAGTTTAAGACTCTGACCAAATCACTGACAAACACACTGTAGACTGAACACAGACACATGGCTGCTGCAAGGATCAGAGCTGAGGTTGGGATGGTTTTACTCCTCCTGTCTGTTTACTGGACTGGTAAGAAGGAAACTGGTTTAACCAACATCTGGAGTGATGAATGCTGCAATAATAGAGTCTAATGAATCATCTGTCTGCAGGAGCTGAGGGTCAAACCCTGACTGAGTCTGAACCAGTGGTTAAAAGACCTGGAGAATCCCACAGACTGACCTGTACTGGTTCTGGTTTCACATTCAGAGACTACTGGATGGGCTGGGTCAGACAGGCTCCTGGTAAAGGACTGGAGTGGATCGCTGCTATTGATGCTGGTGGTGGCAGCACATACTACTCAGAGTCAGTCAGAGGACGGTTCATCATCTCCAGAGAGAACAGCAGAAATCAGGTGTTTCTGCAGATCAACAGTCTGAAGACTGAAGATTCTGCTGTTTATTATTGTGCTCGAGAGTCACAGTGACTGAAGTCAGTGGAGCAGCTGAACAGAAACCTACAGCAGAGTTTTCTCACTGGAACTCGTCATGGATCAGACTCATTTCTCTTATTTTTTTACCATTTATTTAATCTATTAAAAAGTATCAACTTCTATTTGCAGGATTCTAATTTACAGTTTTTTACTGTCGTTCACCAACTAAAATTAAAATTTCCACACAATTTTCAAAAAGTTTATTCCAATGAACCAAACACCTCCACAGGTTTGCACAACACTACACAATGTCTGCTTCACTCTCCTTGCAAAACGTTACACAGTGATTTTTCAAGTTGAACACATTTTCATAGCTTAGACACAGAGAAGGATTGTGACATCACTTCCTGGTCGTTACAAAGCCCTGGACTGCCAACGACTACACTAATGAACAAACTGGATAAACACATCCACCAGGTGTGGAAACACACAGGAGCAAAGTAGAAAACGCAGCATTCAGGTGTGTTATAATTTAAAGTATAAGATAAAGTCCATGCAGCACTTCTTGCCCATGTCATCAACCATGGACTGACTCTGGTGGATTCATCACCTGAGGAGATTCTTCCAACATGAAGACACCTGATCCTGATGTGATGAAACCTTCTGTCCTGATCCAGACAGACGGACAGATGATGAAGAGTTACAGGATTCTTGTTGCTTTACTGTCGTTTTTCTTCAGATTCAAAGTGTTTGTACTTCATGCAGTCATTTTTATTTGTCTACAGAATTTATTTGTTTCATTGATTTCATTGTTGGTTGATTACTGATTATGGTCAGAAATCCTGAAAGTATTGAAATAAATACTTGACATATTCAGTCAGCAGCATCAGTGTTGTTCAGCTCTTGGTCAGTTTAGGTCTATTTGTCTACATTCTGTCTAGATCTCATGAAGACTGCTGTGGGTTTGTCACTATTTTTGTTTTTCATCTAAATGATCTCTCACATAACAATGTCTGGACTCAAATCTATGACGTTATTTCCTAAAATTAGTTTTTTGACAAATGTGTTTTTATTTATCACATCAGAATGAAACTGGCTGCAATGGTGTCTGATCACTGAGAACTGTGTTGGTCACATGACAACTAATACCATTTTTACAAATGTGTGTGTGTTTTGACTGAAGTGTGTCATTTTGCAAACAATCACAGAATTATGCAAATTGAGTGTGGTGTTTAGATAACTGTAACTAGATTTTGAAAATCAAAACCCAAGTCTTAAAATCGTGTCTAAACGATAGTAAAAACCTGTAAGAATCATCAGAGAATCACGTGATGGAAAAGAGATGAAATGGTGATATCTCTTTTAAATTCATTACATAAATGTTATCATATTCAAATGTTTTCATTTAGATTTGTCATGTTTCTTGTAAAGCAGCATAAAATGTTCTGGTTCTGGGTGATAGTTGATCTGATCAGCTGGCGTAGCTCACAGTCAGGTCGTAGGTCAGAATACTTTCTGTTCTGTAGTCGAAGTTGATCTAAAGCTGCAGAGGTCAGTGAGCCTGATCACCTGATCATCAGCTCCGCTTATTTAAATGTACTAGGACGGAATCAGTTCAGGAACTGAATGCATTTTATAATAAATAATCAATATTTTGAACATTTTTCATGTCAGACGTGATCAAAATGTGTATAAAAACAGTATAAAGGTCAAAGTTTTAGGTGCATAAAACCGAACTGTAAACATTTCTCTTTTGGATTTTTGGAATCAAACTTATCTGATTCAAACCTGAAAGTGTGAACAAGTGAAGATGTGTCAACAAAGATTAAAGAACACAAAAAGAAACAACAAACGTGAATAAATTCAGATTCCTGCAGGAAGCCTCCTTTCTACAATACAAAGAGCTTTGATCATATTCAACTCAATGGTTAAACTTAACTTAAAACATAATCATGAATCTGAGATTGAAATGTTTTTATTTGTTTCTAACAGTTTCAGTAGAGAGGTAAATCAGGAGACTGCTTCAAACTTTAAATCCTGTGAGGAGGAGTTGATGCAAAACTCCTAAACTTCAGCTCTATTTATCTGACTGAGGAGACGCTGACAGAGAACTGTGAACACTCAGGTTAACAGGATGGATTATAGAACAGGGCTGCTGGTTTTCACTCTCTGCTGGACAGGTGCACATTTACACTGGTCTTAGGAGAAAAGATTGTTTTGAACCAAACAGAAAGATTACATGTCATTTTTGTGTCTCTACAGATGTTTACAGTCAGACTCTGACTCAGTCTGAACCAGTGGTTAAAAGACCTGGAGAGTCCCACAGACTGACCTGTACTGGTTCTGGATTCACATTCAGAGACTACTGGATGGGTTGGGTCAGACAGGCTCCTGGAGAAGGACTGGAGTGGATCGCTGCTATTGATACTGGTGGTGGCAACACATACTACTCTGAGTCAGTCCGAGGCCGGTTCATCATCTCCAGAGAGAACAACCAGCAGCAGCTGTTTCTGCAGATCAACAGTCTGAAGACTGAAGACTCTGCTGTTTATTATTGTGCTCGATGGACACAGTGACTGAAGTCAGTGGAGCAGCTGAACTAAAACCTGTGGAAATAAACTAAAAACACATTTTATAAAATCTATAACATAGACAAGGCATCTATTTATCATACTTACATAAAAATGGGAAAACAGAATCAAGACCTTGATCACAATAATCCACACATGCTTTGTCTTTCTGTAAAAAAACAACACAATTATTTTTATTGGTTTTGCAAACTCTTTTCTTAGAGAAAACTAAAAACTTGACACTGAAGTGGACTTCTGGACAGAAGTGATGACATCACAGCCCACCATGTTCAGTCTGCAGGAAAAAGACTGGAGAGAAACTCAGCAGCTCAACATACAACATGCTACAAACACACTGCTGTGTGTTACTGTGACAAAGACTCACAATGACACAAACCATCAGCTGACCGTAACACAACCTGTCATGTGTTAAAAACACCTGGAACATGAAACCAGATGAGTGTCTTTAAACAAACCTTTAAAGCAGTCAGAGAAACTGCTGACTCAGCTATTTAAATATCACAATGTAAAGATAACACATGCTACCTATGAACTGATTAAAGTTAGGAAAAACTAACTGAGGAAAACTCAAGTTTATCCCAAAAGAAAACTTCCCAGTTTCTGCTGCTGCTTTGATAAATAAATGCTTTACTGCCTTTAACCTGTAGAGGGAGCTCTCTGCAAACTCCTCTCCTCATATAAACTCATCAGCAGCTCTGACAGCTTAGACCAAGAGTTTGGATCATTTAGAGACGTGGGTCTGAGACACTGATCTCTAGTATTTTATAACAGAATGAAACAAACAGTCATCTGGAGTTTGGTCTTCATCGTTTCTATTCATGGTAGGAAATCATCATTTTCTTCACTTTTTGGGGGTTTTGATTGTTTTTGATTGATAATGATTACATTCTGTTTTCCTCCAGGAGTCTTTAGTGAGATCAGACTGGATCAGTCTCCCTCTGAGGTGAAAAGACCTGGAGACTCAGTGAAGATGTCTTGTGTCTCATCTGGTTTTACAATGACAGATTACTACATCAGCTGGATCAGACAGAAACCAGGGAGAGCTCTGGAGTGGATCGGGGAGATGAACGCTGGTTCAAACGCTCCCAGCTACTCCAGTTCTTTTCAGAGTGGTTTCCTGATGACTGAAGATGTTCCCAGCAGCACTCAGTACCTGGAGATCAGCAGCCTGACAGCTGAAGACTCTGCTGTTTATTTCTGTGCTCGAAGAGACAGACACAGTGACTGAAACCAGAGGAGCAGCTGAACTAAAACCTCCAGACAACAAACATCTGGGTTAGCTTGAGTTTTCTCAACTAGTTTTGTTCCTGAGGAAAATATCATAAAATAGTCTGTAATCAATTATATGTTATAATTTATGGGTAGTTATTACTCTAGCACTAATATATACTGGATAATTATTACATATTAGAAAAAAAAAAAAGTTTATATAATAAAGAGATTAAAACCAGTATTCCTAGTCTACCTGTAGGCTGAACTTTTTATTTGTATTTATTCCATCCTCTGGGACACTGTCAAAGTGATAAATGTAAAATATGTCTCTCTAATAATCAGCTGATTAATACAATGAAATAAAAACTTACATGTACACCAATAATTTACCAGCTTTATCAAGAACAAAATCAGACCTAGCTCATATAAAAAGGTCCAAACAGTCAAATTACAGAAACAAAAAAATAGAAAGTTCTGTCCTGGGTCATAAATGAAATCATTTAGATCATGTTAGCTGTAGGTTTTGTTTACTGGTTTATTCTGGTTGTCTAAGAAAAGTCATCAGATCCCAACAGTTGGACATATTCATATTTAAGAGGAAGAAAAAGTGTTTTATTTATAATGTTCTATAATGTCAGTGAACAGACACTTCAAAAAGATTTAAAAACAAACCAGGCTGAAAACCTGATTGTGTCTTTACTGTGTGTGTTGAGTCAATTCTAGTTGTTTTTTTCTTTTTACAGTAAAAAAACATTTTTTCATCAAAGGTGCAAAAACCTAAAGAGCAGAACTGGAGTTTTCTAGAATCAATTTGTCAGCATGTGATATCAACATGAAAATGATGTATATAATAATGTTTTAAAGACTGTTAATATAAGGACCAACAGATGATGGATCACTGATAACACTGTAAATATTGACCTGTAGTTCCATTGTATACCTTTAGAGGGCAGCCAAGGACTGGTTCATGTCCTCTTTGTTCTGAGAGTTACAGTCATCACATCCCATCACGACTTGTTGTGAGAATTAAGGAGCCTATTTAAATAAAATAAACAGTAAATATTATTTGTGATTTTTAAATTTTCTTTCATTTATAAAGCATTTCCATCAGGATGAAGTCTGACCTTTAGGCCACTGCAACACTGAAGTCAACGATCATCCTGTTTCAGAACACGAGGCTTCAGCTCTGACTCTAGAATCTGTTGGTCTAGAACCCACAGTCAGGTCAGTGACAGCATGGTCCAAACCATCAACCTCCACCACCGTGCTGACAGCTGCTAAAGATGGTGCTATGCATTATGGGAAACCATCTCTACTTTGGACTCGTCTGACTAAAGGACAGTTTGTCCAGAAGTGTTTTGTTCCTTCAGATTCACCTTCTAGAGTTCTTTTTGTTGTTGTTGTCTTTCTCCTGGATCATCCACACTTAGAAGATTCATCAACTAACTGGATCATTTCTCTCACTGGAGACTGATGGAGTCATTTTATTGTTGCAGAAATGTGTTTATTTCTGTGTTTATTCATTTATTAGACGCTTTGTTCAAAGTGACTTACTTAAAGAGCAAATTGAAAGTTCTTTTTTTTTTCTGATAAAATTCTGTCCAAAAATACTATTTGAAATGTTTATTGAGGGTATTTTGTTTTACAATGCATTTTTTAAAACAAATTTTCTAGTCAAATGTGCCCCTTTTTGCAAAGCTTCTAAAAACGCTTTTTTTTTTTTTTCATATGTGGACCTGTGACGTCACCTAAGGGAGCTCCTAGCTAGGTGGCGCTGCTTACAGTGTTGTCAGATGTAGATAAATAAAGTATTTGTAGGATAATTTAACACTCTGTACGATCAATAATCCCATAAATATGATCATTTGAGCCCTTTGTTGTGTGGAGTTTGTGTAACAGATGCTTGTTTCAATCATTGTGTTAGATTTTTTAAAGCTAAACTACTTTAACATCTCAGACTGGCACCGCTCTAGTCTGCCAGCTGCCTGCTCGCTGTCAGCGATGAGTTGTTTGTTTTAGGTTAGAGCGCTCTTTAATCGAGTCGGTGTGAATTCATTTTAATAAAAAATGCTAAATTATTATGTTTGTGAATTATTCATGCATATATAGAAACACCTGCTCATTTAATGTAAATACTGACAGAGAAAAAGCTTCTGATTCTCAAAGACCTTAATGCTGGTTATGATAAATGTAACCCTCCTGTTATGTTTGGGTAAATTCTGACTGATTTACAACTTAAAACACTCAGAAACATTGTGTATCACTTCTGATTGGCTCAAGGCCTATAATGATATCCTTCACACTATGACATATAAAAGTGATGATCACTGCTTTCATTGAATTTTGAGTGTTTTAATCAACTTTGTTACACCTGGTGTTCCCAGTAAAAGTGAGTGCCAGCATATTACCCAGAATGGAAACATTAAACTCATTTTCTGTGAATTTGGTCTCTCAATATGGCTGTATTTACTGATGAAAAAAGATATTTCTATGCAAATGCATGCAACAATATGCAAATATGGTCTATTCAAAGGGAAGTGAGGTGTGTGTGTGTGTGTCAGTCAGAGGAGGATCTTCATCATCAACCATGTTCTCTGTAGCTCTGATGCTGCTGCTGACAGCTGGATCCTGTGAGCAGATTTCACTAAGAATCACTTAGAAACACTCAATATTCAGATGAATGATGGAGATCATGTTGATTTGTGTTTCCAGGTGTGTTCAGTATTGATCTGATCCAGCCAGACTCTAAGGTTGTGCAGCCTGGACAGTCTGTCACCATCACCTGTCGTCTCTCTGGTTACTCTGTGACTGACAGCTATGGAACAGGTTGGATCAGACAGAGAGGAGGAAAAGCACCAGAATATATTTTCCATATGTGGGGAAGCAATGGAAACTTTTACCAAAATGATGCTCTGAAGAACAAGTTCAGCTACAGCAGAGACGAGTCTGCAGGATCAGTGACAATAACAGGACAGAACCTGCAGCCTGAAGACACAGCTGTTTATTACTGTGTGAGGATGAGACACAGTGATACAGAACACTGAGAGACCTGAACAACAACTGATTAGGTGGAAGAATACTGTCAACTATGGGTTGTTATTGTTAACCTTTACTCTAACAGAAACAACAACCATTGCAGCCAGATTCATTCTGATGTGATAAATAAAAAACACATTTGTCAAAAAACTAATTTTAGGGAATAACATCTTAGATTTAAGTCCAGACATTGTTATGTGAGAGATCATTTAGATGAAAAAAGAAAATAGTGACAATCCCACAACAGTCTTCATGAGATCTAGACAGAATGTAGACAAATAGACCTAAACTGACCAAGAACTGAACAACACTGATGCTGCAGACTGAATATGTCAAGTATTTATTTCAATACTTTCAGGATTTCTGTTCATAATCAGTTACAGTAATCAACCAACAATGAAATCAACGAAACAATAAATTCTGTAGACAAATAAAAATGACTGCATGAAGTACAAACACTTTGACTCTGAAGAAAAACGACAGTAAACGCAACAAGAATACTGTAACTATTCATCATCAATAAAAATTAATAAATTAGACTAGACCAAATTCAGGAATTAGACCACAACCAAACCAGTGATTAGACTAGGCCCAGACCAGTAACTAAAACAGACCCAGGCCAGTAACTAGACTTGACCCCGGCCAGTAATTAGACTAGTCCCAGACCAGTATTTAGACTAGTCCCAGACCAG
The DNA here is from genome assembly GCA_006937965.1 of Callopanchax toddi. Lineage (NCBI taxonomy): Eukaryota > Metazoa > Chordata > Actinopteri > Cyprinodontiformes > Nothobranchiidae > Callopanchax > Callopanchax toddi. Next base: position 51,799 of record SSNR01000107.1, on the reverse strand, counting down.
TAACTAGACATGACCCGTGCCAGTTAATAGACCAGACCAAGACCAGTAATTAGACTTGGCCAAGACCAGTAATTAGACCAGTCCAAGACCACTAATTAGACTAGTCCGAGACCAGTAATTAGACTTGGCCCAGGCCAGTAATTAGACTAGTCCCAGACCAGTATTTAGACTTGACCCAGACCAGGAACTAGACGTGGCCCGTGCCAGTTATTGGACCAGACCAAGACCAGTTTTTATACTTGGCCCAGAACAGTAATTAGACTTGGCCCAGACCAGTAATTAGACTTGTCCCAGACCAGTATTTAGACAAGTCCCAGACCAGTAACTAGACGTGGCCCATGCCAGTTATAAGACCAGACCAAGACCAGTTTTTATACTTGGCCCAGACCAGTAATTAGACTTGGCCCAGACCAGTAATTAGACTTGTCCCAGACCAGTATTTAGACAAGTCCCAGACCAGTAACTAGACGTGGCCCATGCCAGTTATAAGACCAGACCAAGACCAGTTTTTATACTTGGCCCAGACCAGTAAGTAGACTTGGCCTAGACCAGTAATTAGACCAGTCCGAGACCACTAATTAGACTTGTCCCAGACCAGTAATTAGATTTGGCCCATGCCAGTTATTAGACCAGACCAAGACCAGTTTTTATACTTGGCCCAGACCAGTAATTAGACTTGGCCCAGACCAGTAATTAGACTTGAACCAGACCACTAATTAGACTTGTCCCAGACCAGTAATTAGACTTGGCCCAGACCAGCATTTAGACGTGGCCCGTGCCAGTTATTAGACCAGACCAAGACCAGTAATTAAACTTCGCCCAGACCAGTAATTAGACCAGTCCGAGACCACTAATAAGACTTGTCCCAGACCAGTAATTAAACTTCGCCCAGACCAGTAATTAGACCAGTCCGAGGCCACTAATTAGACTTGTCCCAGACCAGTAACTAGACGTGGCCCGTGCCAGTTATTAAACCAGACCAAGACCAGTAATTAAACTTGGCCTAGACCAGAGATTAGACCAGTCCGAGACCACTAATTAGACTTGTCCCAGAAGAGTACTTAGACTAGTACCAGACCAGTATTTAGAATAGTCCCAGACCAGTAACTAGACGTGGCCCGTGCCAGTTATTAGACCAGACCAAGACCAGTAATTAGACTTGGCCTAGACCAGCAATTAGACCAGACCGAGACCACTAATTAGACTTTTCCCAGACCAGTAATTAGACTTGGCCCAGACCAGTAATTAGACTTGGCCCAGACCAGTAATTAGACTAGTCCCAGACCAGTTTTTAGACTAGTCCCAGATCAGTAATTAGACTTGGCCCAGACCAGTAATTAGACCAGTCCAAGACCACTAATTAGACTAGTCCCAGACCAGTAATTAGACTTGGCCCAGGCCAGTAATTAGACTAGTCCCAGGCCAGTAATTAGACTAGTCCCAGACCAGTATTTAGACTTGACCCAGACCAGGAACTAGACGTGGCCCGTGCCAGTTATTGGACCAGACCAAGACCAGTTTTTATACTTGGCCCAGACCAGTAATTAGACTTGGCCTAGACCAGTAATTAGACTTGTCCCAGACCAGTATTTAGACAAGTCCCAGACCAGTAACTAGACGTGGCCCATGCCAGTTATAAGACCAGACCAAGACCAGTTTTTATACTTGGCCCAGACCACTAAATAGACTTGTCCCAGACCAGTAACTAGATGTGGCCCGTTCCACTTATTAGATCAGACCAAGACCAGTAAGTAGACTTGGCCTAGACCAGTAATTAGACCAGTCCGAGACCACTAATTAGACTTGTCCCAGACCAGTAATTAGATTTGGCCCATGCCAGTTATTAGACCAGACCAAGACCAGTTTTTATACTTGGCCCAGACCAGTAATTAGACTTGGCCCAGACCAGTAATTAGACTTGAACCAGACCAGTATTTAGACTAGTCCCAGACCAGTAACTAGACGGCCCGTGCCAGTTATTAGACCAGACCAAGACATGTTATTAGACCAGACCAAGACCAGAAATTAGACTTGGCCTAGACCAGTAATTAGACCAGTCCGAGACCACTAAATAGACTTGTCCCAGACCAGTAACTAGACTAGTACCAGACCAGTATTTGGACTAGTCCCAGACCAGTATTTAGACTAGTCCCAGACCAGTAACTAGACGTGGCCCGTGCCAGTTATTAGACCAGACCAAGACCAGTTTTTAGACTTGGCAAAGACCAGTAATTAGACCAGTCCGAGACCACTAAATAGACTTGTCCCAGACCAGTAACTAGACGTGGCCCGTGCCAGTTATTAGACCAGACCAAGACCAGTTTTTAGACTTGGCCTAGACCAGAAATTAGACCAGTCCGAGACCACTAAATAGACTTGTCCCAGACCAGTAATTAGACTTGGCAAAGACCAGTAATTAGACTAGTACCAGACCAGTATTTGGACTAGTCCCAGACCAGTATTTAGACTAGTCCCAGACAAGTAACTAGACGTGGCCCATGCCACTTATTAGACCAGACGAAGACAAGTAATTAGACTTTTCCCAACCCAGTAATTAGACTTGGCCTAGACCAGTAATTAGACCAGTCCGAGACCAGTAATTAGACTTGGCCCAGACCAGTAATTAGACTAGTCCCAGACCAGTTTTTAGACTAGTGCCAGACCAGTAACTAGACCTGGTCCGTGCCACTTATTAGACCAGACCAAGACCAGTAATTAGACTTGGCCTAGACCAGTAATTAGACTTGGCCCAGACCAGTAATTAGACTTGTCCCAGACCAGAATTTAGACTAGTCCCAGATATGTAATTAGACTTGGCCAAGACCTGTATTTAGACGAGTCCGAGACCACTAATTAGACTTGTCCCAGACCAGTAATTAGACATGGCCCATACCAGTAATTAGACTAGTCCCAGACCAGTATTTAGACTAGTCCCAGAGCAGTAACTAGACGTGGCCCGTGCCACTTATTAGACCAGACCAAGACCAGTAATTAGACTTGGCCTAGACCAGTAATTAGACTTGGCCCAGACCAGTAATTAGACTTGTCCCAGACCAGTATTTAGACTAGTCCCAGATATGTAATTAGACTTGGCCCAGACCAGTAATTAGACTAGTCCCAGACCAGTATTTAGACTAGTCCCAGATCAGTATTTAGACTAGTCCCAGACAAGTAACTAGACGTGGCCCATGCCACTTATTAGACCAGACGAAGACCAGTAATTAGACTATTCCCAACCCAGTAATTAGACTTGGCCTAGACCAGTAATTAGACCAGTCCGAGACCACTAATTAGACTTGGCCCAGACCAGTAATTAGACTTGGCC
>SSNR01000107.1:11114-23325 GCA_006937965.1 Callopanchax toddi | reverse complement strand
TAAGCTATGAAAATGTGTGTTCAATCTGAAAAATCACTGTGTGTAACGTTTTGTAAGAAGAGTGAAGCAGACATTGTGTAGTGTTGTGCAAACCTGTGGAGGTGTTTTGCTCATTGGAGTAAACTGTTTGAAAAATGTGTGGAAATTTTAATTTTAGTGGGTAAGTAGTCATCCTGTTCTTGCCTCAGTTTGTATTTTTGCACCTTTTTGTAATAAATCCTGTTTGAGTTTTACATCTGACCTCCTCCGTTCCTCATCCTGCATCTGGGTTCACCACACGCCTGCACACCTGACACATTCAGTATTAACCTAACACTATATTTCTTTATACAGTAGCTGTAGCAGCTTCCTGATTCCAGTCCAGCTGAATCCATCCTGTGAGGAGGAGTCGATGCAAAACTCCTAAACCTTCAGCTGTATTTATCTGACTGAGGAGACGCTGACAGAGAACTGTGAACACTCAGGTTAACAGGATGGATTATAGAACAGGGCTGCTGGTTTTCACTCTCTGCTGGACAGGTGCACATTTACACTGGTCTTAGGAGAAAAGATTGTTTTGAACCAAACATAAAGATTACATGTCATTTCTGTGTCTCTACAGATGTTTACAGTCAGACTCTGACAGAGTCTGAACCAGTGGTTAAAAGACCTGGAGAGTCCCACAGACTGACCTGTACTGGTTCTGGATTCACATTCAGCAGCTGGATGGACTGGGTCAAACAGGCTCCTGGTAAAGGACTGGAGTGGATCGCTTATGTCAGACATGACAACAGCAGCATTTCCTACTCTGAGTCAGTCAGAGGCCGGTTCTCCGTCTCCAGAGAGAACAACCAGCAGCAGCTGTTTCTGCAGATCAACAGTCTGAAGACTGAAGACTCTGCTGTTTATTATTGTGCTCGATGGACACAGTGACTGAAGTCAGTGGAGCAGCTGAACTAAAACCTGTGGAAATAAACTAAAAACACATTTCCTCACATTTGATGAAATGATAAAATCGATTACATCAGCAAAACGTTTATTCCATCATACACAGATGAAAATCTTTAAAAGGTTTTATATTTTGATCATTTTTGATCATTTTTATTCCGATTCTTTAAATGCTGGCTGAGTTTTTACATTAATGATTGATCTGTAAAGTTTACTAAAACACTTTTCCTCATCAGCCATGGTATCACTAAAATGATTTCAGACATATTTAACAACCTCTTTACATCTTTAGAAGACTTTTCATTGGCTATTTTCTACGTTTGTCTTGAGATCTGTTGAACAAATTTTAGCTTTGATTCTATGCAAACTCAGGCTCCTCCTTTCTGCTCTAAAGGCTCTGATCAGTTTATGGAGCTGAGTTCACAGGATGCTGCTTTCATCAGTCAACATGTTTTCTGCAGCTCTGCTCCTGATCTTAGCAGCTGGAGGTCAGTTTATTCACCTTTATTACAGTCAGGACTTCATCTTTAAAACATTTCTTGTAATAAAATTTGTTTCTGTTTCCAGGTGTGAAGTGTGAACAGCTGACTCAGCCATCTTCTCTAACCGTGCAGCCAGGTCAGAGTCTGACCATCAGCTGTCAGGTCTCTTATTCTATCAGCAGCTACTGGACTTACTGGATCAGACAGGCTGCAGGAGAAGGACTGGAGTGGATCGGTGGAGGATGCTGTGGAAGCTCCACAAGCTACAAAGATTCATTTAAAAACAAGTTCAGTATCTCAACAGACTCTTCCAGGAACACAGTGACTCTGACTGGACAGAACCTGCAGCCTGGAGACTCTGCTGTGTATTACTGTGCCAGAGACCCACAGTGACACAAACCATCAGCAGAGCTGAACAAAAACCTCCAGATCCTCAACACCAGTTACATCAAACCACCAGAGGAGGAGCTCTCAGACCTCAGATGATTTCCAGACTATTTTCTTCATAGAGCAATTCACCATGTTTGATTACTTAAATCTTGATGCCAACACAAACCTAAAACTTCAAAATAAATGTTTTCTAAAAGCCCTAAAAAACTCACACGTTTAAACATCACATGTCCATGTTTTTCACTGAGTCTTTTAAGAGTTCTTTAAATGTTTAACAGGGAATCTTTTTATTTATCAACTAAAACAAAAAAAACACCACACCTTTAAATAAATCATCATAATATCCAAAACATTTTTCTCTAGAAGTTATATTGAATTATTTCTGCCTTTTCTATATTTTAATGGATCAGTTTAGATTTTGTGTCATAATACAATATTTCACATGGATGACACAGCTAACTCATGGATGACTAAACCAGCTGTTTTGCTGGTCATGCTGGGTAAAACTCCCTGTCACAGTCTAATATGTAAATGAACATCTCCACCCTTCCTGTTGGAGCTTTAAACATCCTTCAGTTTCCTCTCTGAGTCTCAGTCGTCACCATGAAGCTTCTACAGAGTTTCTTCCTCTTGGCTCTCATTTCAGGTGAGTGAAGTTTGTCTCCAGCTGAGGAAAAGAAAAGCTCCTCCTGACGTCTGCTGTTCTCTAAACTCTGTGTTCCTTCAGCTGCTCGGGGTCAGTCCCTCACCTCCTCAGAGCCAGTGGTCCACAGAGCAGGAGAAGCAGCCTCTTTGTCCTGTAAAGTCCAAGGACTTCCTCTCTCCTGGCTGCACTGGATTCGTCAGAAACCAGGAAAAGGACTGGAATGGATCGGACGCATCGATGGTGGAACTGGAACAATATTTGCTCCAAGTGTCCAAGGCCAGATCTCTATCAGCAAAGACACTTCCCAGAATGCTGTGCATCTGTCTGTGAAGAGTCTGAAACAGGAAGACTCTGCTGTTTATTATTGTGCACGAGAGACACAGTGACACAAGAGGCAACGACTCCGTCTAAAAACTGAATCCCACTGATCTCTGAGAGGCAGTGGAGTGAGTCGGCTCTGAAAACCAGTTTAATCCTGAAGAAACATGAGGAAAAACACAATCAGCTCCATGAACAACTGACTGATGAGTTTTCATCCATAAAGTGAAGCAAAGTTAACCAGTGTTCACTGTGGGTTCAGTTAAAGGACAACTGGACTTTTTTAGATCCTCAAAGACGTTTCTCTGAACCCACTCAGTTTTACCATGAACTGAATGACTGTGATTTGTAGAGACACTAAAGACATTTTTATTTGAAATACATTTTTCAACATGACTGTAATGACTGACAAAACCAGAAGTGATTTCAACACAAATATATGCAAATAAATGATGTTTAAAAGGAAGTGAGGTGTGTGTGTGTGTGTGTGTGTGTGTGTGTGTGTGTGTGTGTGTGTGTGTCAGTCAGAGGAGGATCTTCATCATCAACCATGTTCTCTGTAGCTCTGATGCTGCTGCTGACAGCTGGATCCTGTCAGGAGATTTCACTAAGAATCACTTAGAAACAGTCAATATTCAGATGAATGATGGAGATCATGTTGATTTGTGTTTCCAGGTGTGTTCAGTATTGATCTGATCCAGCCAGACTCTAAGGTTGTGCAGCCTGGACAGTCTGTCACCATCACCTGTCGTCTCTCTGGTTACTCTGTGACTGACAGCTATGGAACAGGTTGGATCAGACAGAGAGGAGGAAAAGTGACGGAGTGCATTTCTTACATGTGGGGTGGAGGAGGTTTTTACCAAAATGATGCTCTGAAGAACAAGTTCAGCTACAGCAGAGACACATCTGCAGGATCAGTGACAATAACAGGACAGAACCTGCAGCCTGAAGACACTAGCTGTTTATTACTGTGTGAGGATGAGACACAGTGATACAGAACNCCACATATTTACACACCCAGACCCCAGAGAGGTGATGGAGAGATGAAGAGTTCCAGGAATGTTTGAGGATTTGTGTCTCGATCTCAAAGGAGGAGGAGTCAATGCAAAACAGGTATCTTTATATCTCTGGGAAAGTGATGAAAAGCTACTTTCTGTGTCTCATTCTGACTAAAAGCTGCAGACAAATCAAAGAAAAATGACTTTTACCAGGACCAGACCAGTTCATTTGGTTTTTCTCATCCTGGTTTGTTTCCTAACTGGTAAGAACAAAAGATTCTATCTAACACAATGTGAGTCGATATCAAGTGATTGTATTAATGAACTGTTTTTATTTCTGCAGGTTCTGAGGGTCAAACTCTGACTGAGTCTGAATCAGTGGTTAAAAGACCTGGAGAATCCCACAGACTGACCTGTACATATTCAGGGTTTAGTGGTGATCCTCACATAGGCTGGATCAGACAGGCAGCTGGAAAAGGACTGGAGTGGATCTCTTGGATCAGATATGATGGTGGTGAGATCTCCTACTCTGAGTCAGTCAGAGGCCGGTTCACCATCTCCAGAGAGAACAGCAGAAATCAGGTGTTTCTGCAGATCAACAGTCTGAAGACTGAAGATTCTGCTGTTTATTATTGTGCTCGAGAGTCACAGTGACTGAAGTCAGTGGAGCAGCTGAACAAAAACCTACAGCAGAGTTTTCTCACTGGAACTCGTCATGGATCAGACTCATGTTGCTACTATTTATATCATCTGTCTGGTAAAAAGTATCAGCTTCAACCTTCAAGTCCCAGGTTTCTGTGTAAAACTTTAAAATTTAGATTCTTTTTTTGTAAAACCAACATCATGAAAAGTAAAAAGTTCTATATTATAATGAAGAGTGTAGAAAATGAAAACCTGACAAACATGAAGTTTAAATCCAGGCTGAACATTTTGCTGACACTGACCAACAACATGATTCTGTTCTGACAACATTTCCAGTTACATCATCGTTGTTCTGGTCTGAGGAGGTGAAGAAGGAGTTCAGTCAAAAGGTGAAGCTCTAGATTTACTAGTCTGTCCACATTCCAACCATCACCTCTGGTCCTGAGCTCTGGATCAGGATCAAAGGAATCAGATCCCTGAAACTGGTTCCTCTGTAGGGAGTCTGAGCTCAGCCTTAGAGATGAGGTGAGGAGTTCCTTCATCCAGTGTGGAGCTCAAACCAAAGGCTCAGCCTCCATTCAGTGTTTTTGTTCAACTGTCTCACAACATCAAACACATGCAGACCAGTTAATGGAAATCACTTTTTGGTAAAACTGTTAATAAAAGGAACAACAGAGTCTCATTAGCATTGTGTTATATCTAGGATTAGTTGTAGGTCCACTTCAGACCTCTAGAGGGCAGCTGAAGCTTTTATCACACCTGGAACTTGAGAACAAAAACATTTAAAAAAAAGATCATCTGCAGAGACAACAGAGAGCAGCTGTTTCTGCAGATCAACAGTCTGAAGGCTGAAAATTCTGCTGTTTATTATTGAGCTCCATTCTCAGTGACTGAGACTCTTTGAGCAGCTGAACAAAAACCTGGAGTTTTACAGATTCTTCACCTTCAGAATATTATGAATCTATTGTATGATTGTTTGTTTTCTGGGACAACAATGATGCTTCATATTAAGAGAAGAGTTTGGGTTTAAAATCATCTCTGACTGTGATTATGTTCAACCTTCAAAACAACAGCAGTGAATCTAAACAGACATGGATCTAAATGTAAATCTTCATGTTTGAACAGAAAAACATTTTGAGAGTTTGTTTCTCAGTTGTTGACAAGATGTTTTTGTTTAGTATGTTTGTGAGTTCAAACACAGTCTGAAAAATGATCAAAGTAAACAAATCTAGAACTTTATCAGGAAAATCAACAGAAACAACTGATTTGTTGTTTAGTTACTAAATGAAACCTCCCTCTGAAAACTGAAACAAGGAGATTTAAAGCAACGTTTTAGTTTTCATCATATTTAAAGAATTAATCCATGTAGTGTCGTACACTATGTAGTTAAACCTTGTAGTGTGTATAAAAGCTATGTTTTATTACTCACCTTCTGCTTTATCTATCACAGCCACCGAGGAGTTAAAACCGAGTCTGTATGCTCTGGATACCTGGGTTTGAACAACTGGTTGTGATAAAAGCAGGATTATTCTAGATTCTGTTTAGTTGCAGGGAGTAGTTATGTACCTGTTATTTGACGAATGGAAGCTGAGTCAGGAATAAATATATTCAATATTTATTATAAAAGCTGACGAACATTTGTAAACAGATTAGCATTTGAGGTAGCAAGTTGATAAGCATTCACTAAGTGATAGATGTTATGAAATTGATCTTCTGAGTTTAGAACTTGAGTCTCGTGTTGATATTAAGACTAAGGAGTTAGCTTAAGGGTTTGGTTATTAGGGATAAGGTGGAGAGGTTACTTTGATGAGCGGCCTAGTGGTATAGGGTTAGCATTATCAAAGTAGCCTGCTTTACCAGGTCATGGGTAGTTACTGAACCTTGTTCCTGGATCGCGTCCGGCTGCTGGAGTTCGACGAGGAAGCGGAGATTCCCCCTCGGTCGATCTGGGGGCCTGACAGGTCGTGGACCCGCCGGCCAAGCGGAGACGTCCGTGGATACAGCGTCAGTGGAACCCATGGCTAATGAGCTGGTAGCTGGCTATCTTACCCATTCTGGTTGAGTTAGAGAGGCAGGTGGATGTTTCCTGCTCTCAGGGGTAAGAAGCTTCTTCGACTGCCACGGGGCTTGACCCGTTACNAAGAATACATTAATAAACTCCATTTGATGAGCTGTTTTACTCGGATTTTACATCCAGAAAGTGGTCAATTCCCCCTGATGCATGGCAGCGCCGCTTGCCAGCTTTCATTGACTTCAGCCAGAATCATTTAGCGCTGTCACATCCACTCCCTGTAGGTGACTTCAGCTGAGAAATTCAATCATTCCAGAGGAGTTAGAGGCAGAGGCTTTGGGAAAATGGGAGCGTTCAGTGAGAGGATGCAGAGGATGGTGAGGCAGGCAGCAAGAGAACAGGATAAGTGACAAATAGGAGAGAGGGGAACGACAGCGTTCTTCGAAAAATGGGGAACTTGTTTGTGTCGGTGGAGAATGCACACAGGATTTTTACTGCAGTACTGTGCAGGCACATGGCTCAAGATCAAACAAGGACAAACATTTTTTTAGTTATTGCAAATAAATGACAGCAGTCTATCAAGTTCTGTTTGAAATTTATATTTTTTATTGTTAACATTGAACATAAATGTGTCACGGTTTCCCCTCCTTCTGACCGCTCCTCCCGCTAAGACTCCATTTCCCATCATCCCTCTGGCTTCACCTCCTCTATAAATGACCCTTCACCCCACACACCTGTGCTCAGTCATCGATTCATTCATTCATGCTACGAGCTTCATCTAAACCTACCAGGCTTCCGAGCTTCATCCTCAACCTACCAGTAAGTCAGTTTTACTACTTACTTATCGGAGTAGTCCCGCGGTCTCGCTTCCATCGAGAACCGCACGGCTGCTCCGAGATTAACTGCGTGTACGCGAACGCTCAGCGCTAATTACTGCCGCGTTTGAGCCGCACACACGCTACACTCAAACTCACAGAGGTTTCAGCCGATCCGTTCTGACACAACCATGTTCTCTGTAGCTCTGATGCTGCTGCTGACAGCTGGATCCTGTCAGGAGATTTCACTAAGAATCACTTAGAAACAGTCAATATTCAGATGAATGATGGAGATCATGTTGATTTGTGTTTCCAGGTGTGTTCAGTATTGATCTGATCCAGCCAGACTCTAAGGTTGTGCAGCCTGGACAGTCTGTCACCATCACCTGTCGTCTCTCTGGTTACTCTGTGACTGACAGCTATGGAACAGGTTGGATCAGACAGAGAGGAGGAAAAGTGACGGAGTGCATTTCTTACATGTGGGGTGGAGGAGGTTTTTACCAAAATGATGCTCTGAAGAACAAGTTCAGCTACAGCAGAGACACATCTGCAGGATCAGTGACAATAACAGGACAGAACCTGCAGCCTGAAGACACTAGCTGTTTATTACTGTGTGAGGATGAGACACAGTGATACAGAACACTGAGAGACCTGAACAAAAACTCATCAGATGGAAGAATACTGTCAACTATGGGTTGTTATTGTTAACCTTTAAGAGGAGTCCTCCAGGACTGGAGTCTGACTGATATGTCTGAGACTCAGAAAGAGATCTGACTTCAATCTGAGGAGCTTGTTGTCATTTACTGTGGTAAATGTGCTGCACATGTTAAAGCACTACACAGAAGATTAAATATATATGTGTGTAATTAGACCAGCAGGAGGCAGTAAAACATAACAAGTTCACCCTGAGAGAGCATCAATGTAAATATGGACACATTAAAGCATCCAGAGAGAGAACAGCTGCTGTGGTTTATCACTTCCTGTTTCTCTGAGCTACCAATAATTTAGGAGTTTGAATGAAAACATGTTGAAATAAAACTCAGTAATAATTTAAAACTCATCATCACTCTGAGAGACTCGTGTTTTGATCACATTCTTTGATTGATCACCACATATTTACACACCCAGACCCCAGAGAGGTGATGGAGAGATGAAGAGTTCCAGGAATGTTTGAGGATTTGTGTCTCGATCTCAAAGGAGGAGGAGTCAATGCAAAACAGGTATCTTTATATCTCTGGGAAAGTGATGAAAAGCTACTTTCTGTGTCTCATTCTGACTAAAAGCTGCAGACAAATCAAAGAAAAATGACTTTTACCAGGACCAGACCAGTTCATTTGGTTTTTCTCATCCTGGTTTGTTTCCTAACTGGTAAGAACAAAAGATTCTATCTAACACAATGTGAGTCGATATCAAGTGATTGTATTAATGAACTGTTTTTATTTCTGCAGGTTCTGAGGGTCAAACTCTGACTGAGTCTGAATCAGTGGTTAAAAGACCTGGAGAATCCCACAGACTGACCTGTACATATTCAGGGTTTAGTGGTGATCCTCACATAGGCTGGATCAGACAGGCAGCTGGAAAAGGACTGGAGTGGATCTCTTGGATCAGAAATGATGGTGGTGAGATCTACTACTCTGAGTCAGTCAGAGGCCGGTTCACCATCTCCAGAGAGAACAGCAGAAATCAGGTGTTTCTGCAGATCAACAGTCTGAAGACTGAAGATTCTGCTGTTTATTATTGTGCTCGAGAGTCACAGTGACTGAAGTCAGTGGAGCAGCTGAACTAAAACCTACAGCAGAGTTTTCTCACTGGAACTCGTCATGGATCAGACTCATGTTGCTACTATTTATATCATCTGTCTGGTAAAAAGTATCAGCTTCAACCTTCAAGTCCCAGGTTTCTGTGTAAAACTTTAAAATTTAGATTCTTTTTTTGTAAAACCAACATCATGAAAAGTAAAAAGTTCTATATTATAATGAAGAGTGTAGAAAATGAAAACCTGACAAACATGAAGTTTAAATCCAGGCTGAACATTTTGCTGACACTGACCAACAACATGATTCTGTTCTGACAACATTTCCAGTTACATCATCGTTGTTCTGGTCTGAGGAGGTGAAGAAGGAGTTCAGTCAAAAGGTGAAGCTCTAGATTTACTAGTCTGTCCACATTCCAACCATCACCTCTGGTCCTGAGCTCTGGATCAGGATCAAAGGAATCAGATCCCTGAAACTGGTTCCTCTGTAGGGAGTCTGAGCTCAGCCTTAGAGATGAGGTGAGGAGTTCCTTCATCCAGTGTGGAGCTCAAACCAAAGGCTCAGCCTCCATTCAGTGTTTTTGTTCAACTGTCTCACAACATCAAACACATGCAGACCAGTTAATGGAAATCACTTTTTGGTAAAACTGTTAATAAAAGGAACAACAGAGTCTCATTAGCATTGTGTTATATCTAGGATTAGTTGTAGGTCCACTTCAGACCTCTAGAGGGCAGCTGAAGCTTTTATCACACCTGGAACTTGAGAACAAAAACATTTTAAAAAAAGATCATCTGCAGAGACAACAGAGAGCAGCTGTTTCTGCAGATCAACAGTCTGAAGGCTGAAGATTCTGCTGTTTATTATTGAGCTCCATTCTCAGTGACTGAGACTCTTTGAGCAGCTGAACAAAAACCTGGAGTTTTACAGATTCTTCACCTTCAGAATATTATGAATCTATTGTATGAATGTTTGTTTTCTGGGACAACAATGATGCTTCATATTAAGAGAAGAGTTTGGGTTTAAAATCATCTCTGACTGTGATTATGTTCAACCTTCAAAACAACAGCAGTGAATCTAAACAGACATCGATCTAAATGTAAATCTTCATGTTTGAACAGAAAAACATTTTGAGAGTTTGTTTCTCAGTTGTTGACAAGATGTTTTTGTTTAGTATGTTTGTGAGTTCAAACACAGTCTGAAAAATGATCAAAGTAAACAAATCTAGAACTTTATCAGGAAAATCAACAGAAACAACTGACTTGTTGTTTAGTTACTAAATGAAACCTCCCTCTGAAAACTGAAACAAGGAGACTTAAATCAACGTTTTACTTTTCATCATATTTAAAGAATTAATCCAGCAGCTGATAGAGTTTAAAGCTTATTAATCAGTAGCTTTTTGTTTATGTTTATGTTTTTAACAGACACTTTTATCCAAAACAACTTACAAATGATGATGTAACCAAGAAGTTCCCACTGAGGCTAACAACAAGCTACTGAGACAGACGAACACTAGTCAGTCTCTGCCAGAGGTGACAGGGATGACAGTGAATCAAAAGAACACCAGCATAGAGGGAAGAGCACACAGAGAGGACAGTAGAGCAGGAGGAGGAGCTGCTGGTTTAGAAGATGTTCTCTGAAGAGCTGGGTCTGCAGGAGTTTATGAAGATAAACAGAGACGCCCCTGTTCTCTTTGTTTCTTCAGTTTAACTGTTTGGATCATTCTGTGGTAAACTAAGAAAAGTTCACAATGAATTTTAATAATCCTCCCCTTTTGGTTCTTTATGCAAATTCTGTGTTTTCCCTTGACTTAAAATCAGACTTGAAGAGGATCAGAATCCCTTCAGCTTGAAGTCAAATCATGTTTTCTGTCTCTCTGCTGCTGCTGCTGCTGGCAGCTGGATCAGGTAAGTCTCTGTGTTTGTTACCTAAACGGTTCCTAATGATTTGTTGTGTTAAACCTGATGATGCCTGTTTTTGTTTCCAGGTGTGAACTGTGAACAGCTGACTCAGCCAGCTTCTCTAACTGTGCAGCCAGGTCAGAGTCTGACCATCAGCTGTCAGGTCTCTTATGATGTGGGCAGTTAAAGGACACACTGGATCAGACAGGCGGCAGGAGAAGGACTGGAGTGGATCATTGGAGGATGCAGAGGATGCACAACTTACTCCAAAGATTCATTAAAAAACAAGTTCAGTTTCTCAACAGACTCTTCCAGTAACACAGTGACTCTGACTGGACAGAACCTGCAGCCTGAAGACTCTGCTGTGTATTACTGTGCCAGACAGTCACAGTGACACAAACATCAGCAGAGCTGAACAAAAACCCCTCAGATCCTCAACACCTGTTACATTAAACCACCAGAGGAGGAGCTCTCAGACCTCAAAGGATTTCCATCCAGTTTCCTTCATAGTGAAAGTGACCATGTTTGATTACAGACACTTTAAACCTAATATGCAACCTAACCCTGAACTTAAAAACTCATAAATCAAAACTCATAAATCATAACTCATAAATAAAACTCAAAGGTTTAAACTTCACCTTATTTCAGTGAGAGTCCTTTGAAGGGTTCTAAACTTCTGAACCAGTTTACTTCATCGTGCAAGTGACTCTATTTGATCACTCACACACTTCAAATCTTGATCTGGAGCCTAAACCTGAAACTTTAAAAGAATGTTTTCATTTTAAAGTTAAAAACTCAGAAACAAACAAAAAGCCTGTCTTAATAGCCCCAAACCTGTCAGAGGTTAAACATTTCTATGTGTTTCAGTGAATGTCCTTTTTGAAGACGTGCTGCAGGAATGTGACAGATCATCGTTCTCGTGCACCAGGACATATTCAAACACAGCCAGTCTGCATTAGCAAAGATCTCCAGACATGTTTCAAACATGCTGCTCCACTTTATTCTGCCTGGATTTAAAAGAGAAGCAACATGTTGAAGGTCCAGCTGCCTTTATCTGAACCATCAGTTTACTGGATGAATGTCACCATCATATTACTCAGGATGGAAACATTATACACATTTATAGGAATTTGGTCTCTCAATAAGACTGTAAACACATGTGAGAAAAGCAATTATTTATATGCAAATGTATGCAACATTATGCAAATGATATCACCTCTAAAAGAAGTGAGGTGTGTGTGTGTGTGTGTGTGTGTCAGTCAGAGGAGGATCTTCATCATCAACCATGTTCTCTGTAGCTCTGATGCTGCTGCTGACAGCTGGATCCTGT
>SSNR01000107.1:0-10928 GCA_006937965.1 Callopanchax toddi | reverse complement strand
TCAATATTCAGATGAATGATGGAGATCATGTTGATTTGTGTTTCCAGGTGTGTTCAGTATTGATCTGATCCAGCCAGACTCTAAGGTTGTGCAGCCTGGACAGTCTGTCACCATCACCTGTCGTCTCTCTGGTTACTCTGTGACTGATAACAGCTATGCAACAGGTTGGATCAGACAGAGAGGAGGAAAAGCACTGGAATGGATTGTTACTATCTGGTATGATGGGAGCTCAAGCAAAAATAATGCTCTTATTAACAAGTTCAGCTACAGCAGAGACACATCTGCAGGATCAGTGACAATAACAGGACAGAGCCTGCAGCCTGAAGACACAGCTGTTTATTACTGTGTGAGGATGAGACACACTGATACAGAACACTGAGAGACCTGAACAACAACTCCGCAGTCTGCAGAGTGCTGTAAAAAATATGCTGAAAATGGGATCATGAAGTCATATTTTAGAATGTTTGAAGCAGGTAATCCTAAATTCATCTAATTATATATTTTAGGAGAAAAAAACTCACTTTAAATGTTCTTAATCAGTTTGATTTGTTGCGAATGCAGAAGGAACAAAATCACCAAAATAAAAAAAAACTCAAGAAAGTGGTAACAATAACACGAGGAAACGTATGTACATACCAAATATACCGTATTTCAATGCAAATTTTAATTAATCTTAAACTTTTTGATCCATCAATATTTGGTCTAATTTGTAGAAGAGTTTAATCTTTGAATGCTGATGTGTGTCGTATCAATTCTGAATGAGATCAAGGCCTTCACCAAACAGTTTGAGATGGAATCAAATGATCCTCCCCTTTAGGGTCTTTGTGTAAAGGTGTGGTCTTCTTCATCATGCAGACATCAAATGAAATCAGGTCAAGGTGGATCAGGATTCCTTCAGAAACCATGTTTTATGTCACTCTGCTGCTGTTGTTGGCAGATTGCATGAGTCTGTAATAATTTGTAGTATTTTTCTAGAGGTTCAGGTGTGAACAGAGATGACTCAGTCAGTGTCTCTACATTCAGGTCAACATCTGACCTGCAGCTGTCAGACCTCTTCATCTCTGGGCAGTTACTGGATCAGACAGTCTGCAGGGAAAGACTGGAGTCTGTTAGTAGAGATGGATACATCAACAGAACAAGTTTAGCATTAATTTAGAGTCTTCCATCTACAGAATGACTCTAAACGTACAGAATCCACAGCCTGAAGACTCTGCTGTGTCTTACTGTGTCAGAGAGTCACAGAGACACAGACCATGTCTGTTAGATGAAGTCACCACCTGGGGCCCTCAGACCTCTAATGTCTTGTATTTTTGGCGGACGTGGTGAGACATGGCACAGTTTATTATTTTATCTTGAGACTAAAGAGGAGGAGTCAAAGTCAAATCTGAGCCTCCTCCATCTTTATTAATCTCATCAGGAACCAAAGCACCAACCAGATGTTCAACTAGTTTCTACAATGACTTCAACTCAGTGTGTTTCTCTTCTCCTGCTGTTAATAATTCCTGGTGAACGTCACACTTCTTCTCTCTTCTCCTCTCAGGTTTTCTGTTGCTCTTTTCTGATCTCTCTGTTTCTCTCTCAGGTGTTTGCAGTCAGACTCTGACTCAATCTGAACCAGTGCTGAAACGACCTGGAGAATCCCACCAACTGACCTGTACGTATGCAGGAATATCAGATGGTGCTGCTGCTATCAGCTGGATCAGACAGGCTGAAGGAAAAGGACTGGAATGGGTCGCCTCTATTTCTGCTCCCAGTGGAAGAGACAAATATTATTCATCCTCTGTCCAGAATCGCTTCACCGTCTCCAGAGACAACAACAAGGATCAAGTGTTTCTGCACATGAGCAGCTTGACGACTGAAGACTCTGCTGTTTATTATTGTGCTCAAGAGACAGTGACTGAAACCAGAGGAGCAGCTGAACAAAAACCTCCAGACAACAAACACTCTGACCTCAGAGACATCTGGGTTCTCTTCACATCGTTTTAATAAGTAGATTTATTAAATCAATCCATGTTCATTCCTACATAAATAATAACTGGTGACCACATTTCATGTCAGCTGAAACCATGAAAACGTCTATTTTATAATTAAAAACGTCATTAACATAATAAACTACTTTAAAAAAGCAGAAAACAGAGAAAACACTAACTGATCCTAAACCATTTAGTAAATGTTTTCATATCATCTGTGAAGCTCAAAGCAAAGGAACAGACACCAAACAGCCTTTAGCAGCAGTCAGCTGGTGAGGAGTAGAACAACCTGGACAGAGGAGAGTTTAGAAAGTAGGAGATGAGAAAAGTCTGAGTTAGTTAACCCTGAATTTACTGAACCTGTATTTATCCATGAGGCAAGGCAAGAAAATCTGTGTTTTGTTAAATCAATGAAGAGATGAAAAGATGCCTTCATGACCTTTAAGGAGGACTTCCTGCTCCAGAGATGTTTCCATGGTTGCCATGGTGAATGAAGACGGTGGATCTTTCAACTCAAGACGAAGAAACTCAGAGTTGATAGAACTGATGGAATCAGCTGTTTCCCAGAGTTGATTGAACCTCCTTTCTGGACGCCTCCATCGACACAAGATAACTGAAGAATTGACTGCAGAGGTTGGTCACAAAACTAAAGCTGTTGAACTTTAGTTCTGACTGAGGTTGGAACTCTGGAACTGAGGGAATCTGTTGGTGATGAACCCTCAGATCAGCTGCTTTGAGTGGATTCATGTCTAATTATTATTATTGTGTCGTGAAAAGACAAATTAAAGTCAGACATTTGTTTTACAGGTCAAAATATAAAAGACAAAAACTTTTTATCACTAAAGTTTTTCCTTCTAGATTTCCACTGATTCTAAAAACAAATGATTGTGTTTGTTTGTCAGTAACTGAGCTGTTTTTCTGTCTTTCTTTTGTCTTGTGGTCTGAAGATCCTGATCCTCTGGTGGATTAAAGGGTTTGGTTTTTGTACGACGGTTTCTCACTGTGGTGGTTTGGGGGGCACAGAGATAAACACCAATACAAAAACCTGAGAGCAGAAACCTGACAGTAAATCTTTATTAATCTGAGATCAAAGATCAATGAAGACGTTTATAATGAGAATATGAGGTAAGAACTCTGTGTGACCATTTGAATAAACAGACTCATATTTAATAATCAGCTGTTTAAAGCCTCAGAGTTCATCTATAGATGACTTTTGATCGTTACTTCAGGTTATGGTTGGAAATGAGAACAAAGTTGATTTAAAAGTAAAAACATTAAGGTAACAGGCCCATCCTAGATCACAGCAGGACTTTGTGTTTTACAGCTGAATTCAGTCTTTTTACAGTTTTTTCTGATGCTTCAGGTTTTTGTTGAAGGACTCAGTTCAGATGTAACACTGTGATGCTGCTTTTGACTACTGGGGACCAGGAACCACGGTTACTGTTTCTTCAGGTACGAACATTTAAACTTTATATTTACACAACCTTTTCTTTCTTTTTCTGTCATAAATGTTCTGTTGGGGAAGTAAAAATGGATATTTTTGAAACATAGAACAAAGTAGAGACAGCCTGCTCTCATATACTGTTTGAAACTATTATTAATTATTATTTTAAATGACAAATTTGATTTATTATTACTAAGTGATTAAAAAATAGATGGATGAATAAATTATTACCAGCTGTAAAGATGAGTTATGCAGAAAACCATAAACATGGTGTTGCTTTATTTACACCTCTCACTCTTTCTCAGACCATCTGTCTTATTGATTAAATTAAGAATTATTGATCTTCAATTCTGGGAATATTTTTCTAGTTTAATATTATTTTATTTTCACAACAAAACTTTGGGGTTTTGAATAAAAAGTTTATGATTAATAATAAAAATCCATGTGATGAATCATCAGCTGTTAAATCAATGATGTCATTGTTTTTTTATCTTAAAGTTTCTAGAAGCTGTAACCTGGTCCGTTTCTGTCTTTTTCTTTTTCTGTTGATTTAAAGACAAACTAAAGTCAGTGGAACAGAAGTGACTTTAAAGATTTAAACTGAGAAAAAACAAATCTTTTCCTTTTTCATGAAATTGATTGTTTTATATATTTGGGGCAATGAGGTTTAACCTGAAGTAATGATGTTAAAAACAACGTCAGGTCATAATGTTTAACTTTATACTCAGGCATCCTCATACTTTTAATTTGTTTTTTAATATTTTTATTTCTGTTCAGCTTCCATGAGATGTTTTTATTTTAAATTTAGAATTGGCATTTTAAACGTCAGGTTCTTTATTCTTTAGTGAAAACACTAAAACCAAACTCAAAAGACTCTAATTATTTTGTTTTAAAAATATCTCATTTTTATTAAATACAGAACATCAAAGAGATGAATTTAAATGATTTTTTATTTGATTGTATCAAATGAACAAGTGATAATTTGTTTCTTTGTAAGAAATGACATTTCTACATTCTGTTTATCAAAGTCAAATCATAGTTTCAGGTGATTAATGATTGTTTAAATCATAATGTTCTTGTAGTTTCTTTAGGAGCTCCCAGTCTGTTCCCTCTGGTTCAGTGTGACCCCGGGACTGGAGATCAAATAACTGTTGGATGTCTCGTAAACAACTTCCTCCCGACGATGGAGATCAGGTGGACTGATACCAGTAAAAACACGCTGACGTCAGAACAATATCCAGCAGTGAATACAGGAATCAGTTTGATGGAAGTGTCTAAATCTGACTGGAACTCAGGGAAGTCTTTTGAATGTGCTGTAGACAACATCAGTATAACAGTGCAAAGTAAGTTTCTATCAACTGTACTTTAGTTTGTGATATTTGACATAAAATGTCTTCAAACTGATGAATCAAATCCAAACTGTGTTTTTCTTTCTTCCATCCTCAGAGACCTTCAGTCCTCCAAAGCTTCATTTACTGACAGAAGCAAGAAAAGATGGTCGAGATCTGTTTTGCATGGTGGAAGATTTTTATCCAAAAGACATCTCAGTGAAATGGAAAAAGAACGGAGAGAATGTGACTGAATCCATCACATGGGAGCCCAAAACAAAGGGAAGCACCTTCTCAACCATCAGCCTCCTGAAGGTCCAGAACACAGAGGATGATGCTGTTTACACCTGTGAGGTCACCCATCAACAAACACCATACAGAAGGGACGTCTCAAAAGGTTCAAACCACTTGGGTCATGATGCTAAAATGTTTCCTTAATATATAAATTCCAAATGTTCAGATATTTTGACTCTTCTGTTCACAGCTTTGATCACAGTGACCCTGAAGCAACCAAGTCCCAAAGAAATCTTCAACAACCAGAAGGCAAAGCTGGAGTGTGTTGTTTCAGCACAAAACAAGGACACTGTGGAGAAAATCAACATCAGCTGGAAAGTTGATGGATCAGACATGACTGGTAGCACTACTGGACCAACGCCTGAAGGTGGTGGAGTCAAACTTACCAGCACTCTGACCAGAGATATCAGCGACTGGATGAAGGTCAATAAAGTGACTTGTTCTGCAGAAGCAGAGGACATGAGTCCAGTTACTGAAGAGCTCAATGTCAGGATCAAAGGTAGGACTCAGCTGATGGAGAGGAGAAGAACCGAGGATCAGGAAGTTAGGATGTGAGTTTTAATAAAGGAATAATTAAGAGTCTCACCTTCTTTCAGATCAAACAAAGCCAACAGTAGGCGTGCACATCCTCCCAGAGCAGGACCGATCTTCAGAGGTCACTCTGCTCTGCCTGGTCTCCAGTCCTGTGCTGCAGGATTACTACATCGCCTGGTCGGAAAATCATGGAATCTACACTGATGGCATCAACTTTCCTCCACAGAAGACTCAGACTGGCTACTCAGTTGTCAGTCTTTACAAAACCAGCAGAGAAAAGTGGAACAAAGGTGACCTGTTCCAATGCAGCGTCTGGGCTGATGGTGGTAAAAACCACTGGATAACTTCAGCAACGTCCAACGTCCAGGGTAACTCTACAGAATGTTGAGCGTAGAAGTAGCTGATGTCTATCACTGAGTCAACCTTCTTTAGTGAAAATCTGTCACCAAACCCTGAATGAAGATGTTTTTCTTTGTCAGTTTGTTTCAGTCTGTCTGTGGTTCTGTCTGTAGCTCGAAGAGCTGATGCTGTTTGTCCCAAATAAATGTTGCATGGAGACATTTGTGTTTGATTGGATGAAAACATGAGGAAATACACACTCACACAAGATAAATCAGAGTTTTATCACATAAACACACAACTCATCCAGTCACCTGCTGATGAACCTCCATGTTTGTGATTTTCTATCAGATTTGTTTTGGAATTTCAACCAAAATGTCACTGATGAAGATGAGTTCAGCAGCTTGTGGTCCACAGCCTGGTCCTTCATCTTCCTCTTCATTCTCTCTTTCTTCTATAGCATCACATTCAGCCTGGTCCAGGTAAACACACAGGCCCTTTTCTACATTCACTCCTAATAAATCAAACACAGCTTCACCAACAGGAGTGGAGAAAGATCTCAGTCACTGGAAATGAACCACTGAGCCATTCCTATTTGAACAACTTCACTGATATTCAAAAGAAAACAAATAGGATTCATTTCTGTTGGATCCAAACAGGAAAACAGAAACCTTGAATCAACCCAACTTTAAACGACTGCAGTCAAACTTCAGCCTGACTGGACTTCATCAGTGAGATGAGAACAATCAGCTCAATATTTAAAACACTTTAAATCACTATTGGTTACAGTTTATAGAGAAGATCAAAATACTGAAATATCATTTATTTTCTTCTGTTTTCTAACTTTATCATTTAAATGTTCTTTTTTTCAGATGAAAAGACAAGAATGAACCAAATGGATGCAGAGTCAACATGAGTGACTGTAAATTCTTGATGCTGTTCTGTTGTTTATCTGGACTTTATCATGGTGAATGTTTCTATTTAAATACAATAAATGACCTGCTGTCTGTTCAGACAAGTCACCTAAAAAGTCTCAGTTTAATGAATCTAATGCTGTTTGTTTTTACTGGATCATTTTGTGTTGATGGTTTGAAAATAAAACTTTTAATGAATTTAAAAGATGTTGTCAGTTTTACTCTGTTATTAGAGGATTTCACCGTTTCTGACAAATCTAATCCAGCATGAAAAGAAGTGATTCAGTTAAATGTTTTAAAGCTTTTAGTTTTAAAACCTCCTCAGGTTGTCCTAAATATCTGTTGTCAGTTAAACTTTGAGGGTTGGATTTGATCCTATTTCTGAACCTCTGGGACCTGAAACTTTGTTCAAACTGTCAGAATGAAACTTCCTGGAAAAACCAGAAACATCTGTCAGCGTTTATTTTGAGTAATGAGCCTAAAAACCTGACATTAAGACAGATCTAATAAAGAGATTAACCTGATGGGAACTCAGTCAGTTTGTTGATGAATGAGAATCAAAAGTTAAAACAGAAAAACAACATGATATAAAATAGGACTGAGAACTAGATCACTAGAGGATAAACCAGCTGTTACTGGAGGAGAAGTTTTGTCACCTTAATGGATTTTTCTGTTTTTGTCACCTAAATGTTTCAGATCAGAAAACTAATTTTACTATCAGTTAGTAAAAACACAAGGCAGAGATCAAATGATCATTTCATTTATTAAGAAACATAATATTACATTGTCTAATTATTCTGAATTAAATGTAAAAATAGGTAAAGGATCAACTTAGTTGATGATAAAGATTAAAAAAAGCTTTTGAGGATTAATTTCTCTAAATGACTTCCTGGAGTCCACTAACCATAAACCTCTGGTATCAGTTCAGGTTCACAGGCTCTGAGTTTCTAAACATTTGCTCGTAGAAAGCGACTTCCTGCTTTCTTTGCTCCTCTGGGGACACACCTGCAGCAGGAACTGTGTAGAAACCATCAGAGCAGCAAATTCATTCTGTCAAACATTTGAATGTTTTTATTTACATGTCTAAATGTAGCCAGAGGGGAAAACATCCTGATGGAGGGAAATACTTCAAATACTTTAGGTCTAAGTGTCTTTTTCATTATTAATGATTTAAAACCCGTTCTACCAGTGATGTTTGAGGTCAGAATGTTGATGATCTGTTAGTAGAAACATCAGGTTAACAGAGGTCAAAACATGATGAAAGATCATTCTCTCTGTAGAGGAAAAGTGTGCAGCAGGTGAAACAGTGATCATGATCAGAAGTTACTTTTTATTTTCAACATTCCAGATGTTGAACAGCTGATAGCAGGTGATGAAAGCAGCAGGCTGCCTTCTGCAGGCATCCAGTGAAGAGACAGGCCTGTGCTGCCCTCTAGAGGTCTCTAAGTGTATTTATCATCACTGTGTGACATCAGTCAACCTTCAGCCCATGGATCAGATCTACAGTCATTTGATTTTCTCCTGTGGAGTTTGGATGATCTCCAGGAGAGTCTGGATGACTGAGACTGAAGTTTACACTTTACTTTATTCTGTATTTTTACACCTTTTCACAGCATTGTGCAGGTGTTAGAAAAACATTTACAAAGACTAAACTCCCTTTGTCTCAGTAAACCAGACTGTAGTAGTTTAGAAACTGAAGATCCTGTAAACCAGACGGAGCTGCAGATCAGTCATGGGCATCTAGACGCTCCGTCTGTGTGGACACAGATTTCCATCTACATCACAGTGAATGTCAGCTCTGTCAATGCACAGAGGAAAGTTTCTTCTTGAGTGCTGAATCCACCCTCTGCAGGACTCTGCTGTGATGTCATCACAAGCTGCATCCATGGCTGCTCTCAGGGTCATTTGGGTCTGTGGACGCCGGTCATTTACCTTCCACCTCCAGGAAGAGAAAAACTCCTCAATCGGATTTAGGGATGGAGAGTAGGGAGGAAGATACTCCACTAGCATCCTGTCATTGTTACAACCCCCTCTAAAGGTCTAGGAGTATCACTGGGGGTCTAACACAAAAGTGCTCCAAGACAAGGTTTTAAAGGTTTAACAAAGGTATTTATTTTTCACTCCCAACAAGAAAAACTAGCAGGAAGAGGAACTGCTGAACTAAAGGAGTTTCTAAAAACTAAAAACACTCTTCAACTAAACGAACGGGAGATTAAACAAACACAAAACGCTTTGGAAATAAAACCCAGGAAGATAAACCTAACCTAGTTTACTTTGTTGAACTAAACTAAAGACGTTTCTAAAAACTAACTAAAGGTGCTCTGATTTCGAGGATGGATGTAATATAACTAAAGGCAAACAAAAAGCTCTTTACCGAGCAGCAGAGTCCTGCACACTAAAAGTTCTACTAAGAACACTGAATAAACCGCTTATTATATCTGTGAATCCACAGCGAAGTCGGGGACATCAGTACCGCTCTGAGTCCCCGTTCATCTGGCAGCCTGAGCCTTTAAACCCCAAGGTGTTCTGGAGATCTCAGCGTGACGCTGTCCTGGGTGCTGGAGCCGCAGGGAGTGTAGGAGCCAGCCTGCTCTGTCGCTGTCCTTGGTGCTGATCAGGTAAGGACAGCAGATCGGGGCAGACTGGGAAACTCCTCCTCCTTTCTAACTCCTTTCTAAGATTTAGAAACTGGATTTACAAAAATGTTTGGCAACATGATCAACAAAATAGTGTGCAATGACACAATCAGTGAAATGAAGATTATTATGAACAATGACTATTCAGCAAGTAGAGTTCATTTAGACAGACATGATAAAAGCAGGTGAAAAAGTGATCATTCAGCAGATATTTGTACTAACTCAGTCGCTTCATGTCCTAAAACAGTTCCCATTGGATGAAATGAACAGGAAACTGACACTAGGTTGAGCCCAAATGACTCCATGTTGTGAAGGTTGCACTGACTGTTGTGCAAACTTTAATTCTGTTGTGAGAAATGAACCACAGCTATTGAGAAAAACTGTAAACACTGAGTTTAACAGCAGAGATTTGGGGAACAAGTTACTGTTTCTGATGGAACACTGACTTCTGATTATAAGAAACAACATTTAAAATGTTAATCTCCAAAGGAGGGGTCCATCCTGGACAGATCACCTGTCCATCACAGAGACAAACAATCAGCTTCAGTTCAGAAACCTGCAGGTTTTTGGACCTAAAGACAGAAAAACCTCTGATGCACAGGAAACAAGACCAGAGCAGAGACCTTCTCAATGTGAGGAGACAAACCACTGAGCTGCTCTCAGTCATCAGTGTTTAGGATTTCACTTTAATGCAGAATTACTAAATATCCTCATGTTCTTTTCATCAGTGCTAATGAGGAACACCTGACATTATAACAGGTGGTGTATTTTTACACATTAGGTATGTTTCTACTGCAAGAAGAAAATAAAAAAAACCTCCAACTAAGTTTATAATTGTAAAGAAAAAGTCTCAGGTCAAATTCCTGGTTTGAAGCCTTTTACAGCCTCATTTACCTTCAAATACACAACACTGTAAAATGATCCAAACATATAAATCAATATAAACTGATGATTACAGCAAAAACCTGCAACATTTACATTTCTTTATTTCAGTGTCATGATATGTGAAAACATGATGTAATGTTTATTTCTTCCTGTTTATCAGGATAAGGAATTTATATGAAGAACTTTATATGAACACGTCAGAAAAAACTGTGATTTCATATTAAAACCAGTAGGGGGCGACAGAGAGAAAACATTGTTCTGCTTTAGATAGATAGATAGATAGATAGATAGATAGATGATAGATAGATAGATAGATAGATAGATAGATAGATAGATAGATGATAGATAGATAGATAGATAGATGATAGATAGATAGATAGATAGATAGATAGATAGATAGATTGATGATAGATAGATAGATAGATAGATAGATAGATAGATAGATAGATGATGATAGATAGATAGATAGATAGATAGATAGATAGATAGATAGATGATAGATGATAGATAGATAGATAGATAGATAGATAGATAGATAGATAGATGATAGATAGATAGATAGATAGATAGATAGATAGATAGAT
>SSNR01000106.1:1991680-2011715 GCA_006937965.1 Callopanchax toddi | reverse complement strand
TGGGAAGCCCTACAGATGTTAACACAATCACCATGGTGACCAGACCAGCCTGAGGTATTCCAGCTGCTCCAATACTGGCTGCTGTGGCTGTAATACTAAGAGAAAAAAAAAGTCAAATTATCAAAGTATTCCTTCCTAGAAATGTCCCAGCAGTAACCTCCGGAGCATTCCTCTGTAATAACAGAGGGTCGCCTAAAATGTATTCTGTGAGTTCCCATTTATTCCTTGACAAATAGCAGACTGGGGGCTTGAAAATTAGAGTTATTAAAATATGGCTCTGAGGTTTGGATTTGCTCCACTTTGGTTGAAGGAAATAGCAAACATATTTCTTCTGAACAATGCATGTTAAACTTTACAATGAGACTAGATAAACTGAATCAAAAGGAGCTTAAAAAGATAAATAATAATGTTGGTGCTGAACGCCATAAAAGTTGAAATGCAAGGAACTACCTGATGGTGAGAATCTGTCCGAAGTTAAGGTCATACGCATTGACCTGAGCAATAAAGATGGCTGCCAGGGCTTCGTATAGAGCAGTACCGTCCATGTTTATGGTGGCACCGACAGGGAGCACGAAACGGGTCACACGCTTGTCCACCATATTGTTTTCCTCCAGACATTTGAAGGTGATGGGCAATGTGGCAGAACTGTGAGGGGACAGATGAGGTATGAAGAAACATTTTTACATCATATGTCAACTTTCCTTTAATATCTGTGTGATATTTAATTGCTCGGTCCAAACACATACCTAGAAGATGTTCCAAGAGCAGTTATGAGTGCCTGCAGCAGCCCACCAATGAAAACAAAGGGGTTCTTTCTGGTGATGACGAAGTAGAGGGTCGGCAGGACAACGATGGCGTGGATGAGCAGGCCGCAAATAACCGTCACCGTATACATTCCCAACTGGCCACCCATCGTTGTGATGTCATCCATCTCCACAATCTTACCAGCAATCAGGAACAAGATACCAATGGGGGCATACCTGCAGATTGACGGGTTTCACAAATTTGTTGTTGAAATCTTTCAGTTTGTGGTCTTTTAAATAAACTAGTTCTGCAGCTTACCACATAATAATGGCAACCAGCCTCATGATGGCCTCGTTGAGGCAGTCAAAGAAGTCTCGTAGAGGCTGACCCTGTTCTCTCATGCTCCCGATGATCAGACCAAAGCAGATGGAGAACACCACCAAACCCAAAGCGTTGATTCCATTTACTGATCCGGGCACTGGGATCATCTCCTCTTGGGCTATTTGCTGGCTGCCGTTCTGTAGGAATACTGTGTCGTTCACCGTAACTGTCACATGAATTACTCTCTTGGCATAGTGCGTCTTGAACTGGAGTTAAAATAAAAAAACAAGCATGGTTAGTGGTGGTAATGAAATGAAATTCAGTAAAATGTTTACTTAAGAATCATTTTTGAGATTTCTGTCAAAGACAGGTCAGCAAATAACTTGTGCAATTTTAACACAAAGGAATCTGAAGATTAAGTTAGACGTTTGTCTTAACATTTTAAATTTTGAACTTAAAGCTCATCTGGTGCTCATAAGTTCCCAGTTCCACTGGAGGACTGGAAGTGCTGGAATGGAAGTGACACTCAGTCAGATAAGGGCCTCAAGTCTGCGGGGGAAATGATCTGGCACCCAATAAAAGGTTTACCATGTTTGATGCTTTAAATATATATATATATATATATATATATATATTTTAGTTTTTTTTCTAAATTGTAAGACACTTCAAAATGAAAATGAAAAGCAAACAACCTTCCATTAATTAGCGTCATCTAATTTTAAAGAGTGACATCAGAAAAGTATTGTTGTTGTTCCTAATAATTTACTTAAAGAGTTTGTGTGCACACGTAAGACAAAGAGCGACTCTTTAAGATATCATGCAAATAAAAAATATCACGAATTTCCATTAAATGATTTATTATTCTAAAAACTGCACATTTTTCTCGTAGCTCCCCAAAAATGACAGTTGCATCGAATGTGTTTTTGTGCTAGAAATTGCTTTGCTAAATTATTAACATTAAATTAATTTCCACTATAAATATTTGTGCATAATGACAAAGATAATCCGAGTAAAAGCATGTTGTCAGATAAGTTATACGTATGTGAATCGTGAGAAAACGTTCTGATGGAAGGTACCTGTTTGGTGCAAGCTTCCACAATGTTTGGAGGAAACATGTTTCTGAAAAACACAACAAACAAAAGTCAGTTAATCTTCAAATGGAAACGTCTTGATGGGATGATGGTTTAGATTTTTGTTGGGATGGAGAATCCACACACTGGATACACGCTTGTAGCTTTGAGCCATTTTTAAGGTGAGCTACTGTGCAGGTACCTGAGCAGATCCAGGAAGGCATCAGCAGGGCTGACCTGCTCTATCTGCTGCTGCTTGGTGAACTCATCCTTTGATCCTTTTCCAGGGTGAATAATAAGCACCATGACAATACCAATGAACACAGCGATGACGGTTGTTGTGGTGTAGTAGATCACTGCCCGCATCCCCATTTTACCAGAGGCACGGCTGTCCAGGGCGGCGATACCTGAAAAAAATAGCAATGGATATTTATCAACTTGTAAATGATTCACAATGAATAATTTCCCTTTGTGCTGTAAGAGTTCCAGTAGAGGGAATTAAGCATGCAGAACCAATGTGATGAGTATTTGAGATTATTAGAATAAAGCCTACTTTTTGTGTCCTTTCTACGTAGATGGGCAGATATCCCTTTTGTCTTTAGTTATTCTGTCCCGGGAAAATCAAAGCGGCATTGATGTGTCAATAATTTCAGTCTCATTGTGCACAGGGTTTGCTTGGGAAAAAGGTGCTGCAATTATAGGAGGAATACACCCAATCTGGATTATCTGAGCCGCTATCTGTGGTAACAAAGAGCAGCACGAAACACAATCTGACTGTGACCTTTTACGGGTGGAAAAACAACACCTACTGCATAGCACCTGGGAAAATTAATACAACCTGCTACCAAATTACACAACATCACACATCGCTGCAGGAGAATGCTACTAAATATTTGGTTCTTGGATAAAAACTTGCTGTTAAGTTGAATAAAAAGTAGCACACAACATTTACTCTTGTGTGTGAACAGTCATGAATGTCCCTCAGTGTGTCGGTAGCTTGTAACGAACACAGTGTTCCTTTTGGATAAGAGGTTTAAGACACAAGGAAAGAAGTCTGAAACACTCTCAGAATTGCAATGTCCTGGAAAACTGGGAATCTACCCCAACATGACTCAATGTTCATAACAAAAATGTAACTTAGCAAATTTTTATGTTTAGCAAAATACACTTGGCATCCAAAAAACTCTCATGAGCTGACGGGTCTGCAGCAAAGCCACCAATAAAATGTCCTTCAGTAGAAACAAAAAACGGTTCAGAAAGTAATGAAGAGAACTGAGTTCAAACTGCTTTTAAAACCTCGACTCTAGAGCTATGTTTTTTAAGTGTCAGGTCTTATTATGACTATTATCTTGATTTGATGTTGGGCAGGTTTTTGTGCTGGATAGATTTATGTGTTCCTTTCACTCTATGTGAGAAATACTTTGACACTTTAGAGGTTCAGGGTGCTTTGAGGGGCGCCTCCTCTCTGCTTGAGGGGCGCCTCCTCTCTGCTCGTCTAGTTTCAACAAATCCAGGAGGTGTTTTGTTTCTTTTCCTCTCCTCAGTGGCTCTTTCATCTTTCCCATGTTCTTCACCTTTTCTTCCCCCCCTCCCTCCATCGCCATCTCTCCTTGTACCCCTTATCTTCAGTTTCTACCCAAACCTTACCCCCCTCCTCCCTGTTTCCATCAGTTCTTTTTCATTACCTCTTTCCCTCCCGTCCTCTTTCTTCCTCTTCCTCCTCTGACAATCCTGGGAAAACTTGTTGACTCAGTCAGCCCCACATGTACGCACAATGATCCCCGGCCTGTTGTCCATGTCCAGGCAACAACAGACGCAGCCTCACCAATTCAATCTTTTCAAAAGATTGAAAGAAACAAGATTGAAGGAGCATGAGTAGAATGACTTTCTTTGTAATTTAGGGGGGCGTCCATCAAACACTAAAGTCGTCTGACTTTGGGGAACGGGGTGAAACGCAGGACATGGCAACTGTGAGAGGTCCTTCTAAAACGTATGTGACATCAACTGATGGGGTCAAAAGAAATATGTACGATATACATTATATAAATAATAATAATATA
Source organism: Callopanchax toddi (assembly GCA_006937965.1). Taxonomy (NCBI): domain Eukaryota; kingdom Metazoa; phylum Chordata; class Actinopteri; order Cyprinodontiformes; family Nothobranchiidae; genus Callopanchax; species Callopanchax toddi. The sequence goes on along the minus strand of SSNR01000106.1, from coordinate 2,007,520 downwards.
TACAGGTATAAGCCTATATATAAATTTAGAATAAGAAATCCTTCAAGGACTGGAAATAAATACCAGTATAAGACTCTGCAGGTTGTTTCTCATTTAACCTGTAAAACATTTAAGCTTCTTTCTCATAAGCCTTTATCCTCAGCTCTCTACTCCATTCATCCTCTATGTTCTCCCTCCTGGGGCCTCCCTGACTTCACCTCTCAGGGCCCCTCTGCTCAAAGTTTCTGACTCTCAATTCATGTTTTGGATGGGATCAGCTCAGAGGCAAGTCCTTTTCACATGGGACAACTAGTTTTACAAAAGTACTATTCAGACCTGGAATCACGACAGGGATTTTTTGCCACGAGTTTACAGAAACTGCATTGTCTAAAGTCCAGATGATTTCTAAAGTTCTGTATGAAAACTTCTGCTCTGTAAAGCTTCTTGATCTTGTTTTTATTAGTTAATCTATGAAAGGGAGGAGAAAAATCAACAAAACCACAGAAGGTTTTGAAGCTTTAGTTTTGTGATAATGCTCTTCTAGAGCAAAAGAAGGTAACTTTATTTAATCTTGCACAACTTAGTTTTTCAGCAGATATGTGTGATTTGTCCTCAATGCTAAATTATGATAAATCTGGCTGTTTTCATTCATTGAAGAATACAGTATAAGAATAAACACAAAACAGCAAAAAAAATAGCAAAATGCTGCAGAGTTTTGAGTTTTACGAGAGACTTTTCAGGGCAGTGTGTTAGCTTCTTCTATATTACACTGAATATTTACTATGAGAATTCAGATATTAATTGTAATTTTAAGTCTGTATTAACATGTTTTAAATGAAAATTAGATCTTCAGAAGCAAATATTTTGCTAAATTTATTGGTTGGTTTATGCACCCCGAAAAGTGAATTCATAGTTTTTCTTTACATTTGATGGAATTAAACAAAAATGTAAAAGTTTTCTAAAAATTATTTCTTGATGTGCAGCTGCTTATTTTTCATAATTAATAGAGAACATGTTGCAGGCACGTTAACGGATATCTTTGCGACTCTCGCTGAAGCTGTGGTCATGTGACATGATGTCAGAGGATGCTGATGTTGATCCCTGATTGAGCACAAAGCAGACTATTGTCAGACAACATGTCTCTTTGGTCCCCTCTGGAGACTGGCCTGTCTCCCTGTCAATCACTGCAGACGCTGGACATTTGGTCTTCCTGTACAAGATTTATCAGTCAGGATCGCATAAAACAAGCGATCTGGTTAAGCAGCACTACGATATGTTCCTTATGTCTAAAAGTACTTCATCTTCACTGGCTTGTTTTATAAATGTGTCTCGTGTTAATTTGAATTTAAAATATTAAGATAAAATTAAAATATGACAAGCTGCTGTTTTCAGACAGGACCTATTGTTACTGAGGGCAGGCCGTGATTCAGAGCTGAACTTCAGGAGAAAACATCTCATGAGATCATCCTAAAGCCGTCCACCGCTGGGCCTGAAAACAACAAACAGCTTCGGCTGAGCAAACAGCCGGCTCACTCTGCCCCTCAGTCACTTGTTTTTACAACAAAAATACACAGCCTGCATGCCAGCTATTGATCCAAAATCAAATGTAAAATCAGTGGATTAGATAGGGTTTTAGGGTGAACTTTGTACAAATGCTTGTAAGAAGTCTGTGAAGATAGCTGTGGAGCCATGCTGAGCAGACACACAGGCAGCTGTGTGAGTAAGAGAAACATTAGTAATACTAGGCGAAGGAATGAAGTCCAGTGTTATGTTTGAGCTGTCTGATACAAAACAGGGTCGTGCAAAATGTGCACTTTAAAGATATCATCATGAAAAAAATAACAAATGTTCACATGCAATGAAGGAAATGCAATCTTTTCGTGTCCTGTTTGCACACACAACCTGTCAGGATGTTCATACCTGTGATAAGACTGGAGACCAATAGAGGCAGCACCAGCATCTGGAGCATTCTCATCAGCAGCTCTCCGGGGAAAGAGAAGTACTTCACTTCACGGTATGAAAATTTATACGGACGTAGGGCAAAACCCAGGATAATACCTGCAGTTGGATGAAATATAGGAGCAAACTTTAATGACAGAGATAAGGTTCAGAAAAACTCCTAAAGAAGAAAAATCAAGTCAAAAATCTGTATTTTCTTTTGTGTCCATGAAGTCTTTTTCTCATCCCGCTGTTTGTTCGCTCTGCAGACAGGCTCAGGTGGTTGACCCTGCAGCCTGACCAGACGAATATCTCAAATTCAATCATCAGTCAAACATATCTGCCACGACGTGGTGTAATTTAACCAGGCTGCACACACACATGCTTTGGGTGGGCCTGTTTGCTTCCTACAGGGAAAAATTCAGAGGTTAAAGGTGGCAGGTCAAAGGTCAGCCTCGGGGTCAAGTAAAGCTCTGTCTGCTGAGTCCATCAGGGCTGTTCGCTCTGGGAGTTTATTTCTAGTTCCTGTGTTTTGTCCTGCTGCTGCTGCTTCTCACACCAAATCTTTCAAACCAACCAGTGGTCTAAAACAGATTGCTCACCTGTGATGACGGCGGTAATCGTTAGAATGACAAAAGCATTTTTGATGAAGAACCTCTTTACGTCATCCTGCTTGATGTTCTCCACCGTCTTCTTGGCTTGCAGGGATCGGGACTGGATGCCAGCTCGGATCTGGTGAAGACCACTCCGGGTTCCCTGTGGGTTTTCCCCGTTGCTTTGGGTCATAGCTGCAGTTTGAATCTCGAGAACCAGAGCTTTGCTCGCTTGTGACGATGAAAGTATGAAGATGACTGTCCTGTGTCCTGAGTCCTGTTGGTCCCCTCCGTCACACCTCTTGTTTGGTTAAAGGATTACAAACGGTCTGCGTGAGAGATGATGTAAGAGTTATCATTAGACGCAAGAGAAAACATCAATTCTAGAAAAAAACCGACACTGTCACATCAGATAACAGAAATTGTTTGAGGTGGAGTCTTTCTTTTTAAACTAACATATTGCATCCCTCTGACAGGTACACTAATGATGTTTTACAATTTAAGTCAAGAAAAGCAGCAATCCGAGTGAAGAGCACACACATTTCAGCTGCTTCAGAAACTTCCGCTTATACACTAAAACACTAAAACACGTGTACAGTTTGAGTTCAGTCTGGCAGAGCAGATCTCACACTCTGCTTCAAGTGTTTCAATGCATTTGCAAACACATCAAATAGAAAATATTAAGATGAAAGTTTTTTGCAGTACCTTTAGACTTGAGTAATATCGTCCTTTGGAGTGATGTCTCAGTTTTTCAAGGGGGAAAGTTCAGGCTCAAAGCTGGATTGGTGTGAGAGGGGAAAGAGGGGCTCTTTGGCTCTGAGCTGGCTGCTGCGATTAGCCAGCAGTGAAGAGAAACTCCAGGGAAGAGGAGGGGAGGAGAAAGGAAAGGAGGGGAGCCCAAGAGCCAGTGAGAGAATGGAGGCGGTGCTCTGGTGGAAGGGAAAAAAAACTACAGAGGTAGTCACTGAATTGCACTGTGTGGGCTTCAACTGAGGTGGGGGCTAAAATAAAAAAGTGGGACAAGGTAGAGGAGGGGGCACTTCTCAGACTGAGGGGAACTTGAGGAATAAGAAGCTTTTCAAATGAATGGCAAAAAGAAAAAGAACCTTGTTTTCTTCCGTTTCTCTCAGCTGTCTTTTGAAATGGGGTGTTCACATTTCATAAGTTCAATCTGACTGGAGTTTAACTCAGACAAGAAGTCCCATCTTCTAATGAAAGGAAATCAATTCACACAATTGATGTTAACACACATCCAACAGACACATTAAAGTGTTTACCTGCATTGCTTTGTGCAGCATTTGATTACTTCTGTACCACTTGGATGTATTTACTTATTTAGAAAAAAAAAAGGTGGAGGATTTAGTTTGTCAAACTAAACTGAGAAAGTAAATATTTGCACGTGTGAGTGGTGCAACTGGTTCCTGCCATGAAAGCAGTTCCATGACACATGAATTTAAGTAGCTGACTACTGGTTCTGTGGCAGTTTTAGCTACGCTGTTAAAAATCATAATAACTGCTGATTTTACCACAAGAGCCACAGCTGTTAGAAAAAAAACAAACAAACTTGAATTTGTCTTGGCAGCAAAATCCAACAAGTCACAGTTTGGCTCGTATGATGACATTTACAGGAAATATTTGTGAATGAGTCTGAAATAAAAGACCGGAGTCACAGCATGAGGAATTCACTGATGCTATGAGAAATTTTAGCGTTTAATTCACACGAACTCTGCACACTGCCTGCATCCCATGTGCAGTCTGACCCTGAAGCTCTCTGGCCTTTTCTGTTTCAAGGAATCGAGAGTAACATTGGCAGTGCTTTGAACACACCAAACAGTTGCCACACTCATGAATGTAGAGCAGAGTTCGGTCAAATTAGCATAATTTTTTCCCTCCTGCTGCATATTCTCATCCTGATTGTTTAGATATGAAAAAAAAAGAGATCTGCACATTGTTTCAGTGTGGTTTGAGGTATTCAAGCAAATTCCAAATTCAGCAGTAATGTGTTTTAAATTATGACAGGCTCCCACACAGTGACACACATTTTGTTACAGAGTTTTTTTTTTGTCTCTTTCTTTTGTTCAGATTAAACAAAAATCTGATTGGAAGCAATAAAAAAAAAAGATCTGCTGAATGTTAGTGAATGTGTTTTTGATTGCATCACCTCAAACCCAAAGCTCTACTGATGACTGGATAAGGATACAGTGGGATGCAAAAACAATGTATGCATAATTTAGCTTTTTCATTTGACAAAATTTGTTCTGAAGCTTGTTCTGACTCACATTTAATGTGGTTTTTGGGGATGGGGTTACCTTTTTAATTAAGGTAATATCCCATCGAGATAAGAACCTCTTTCTTAAGCAGCCAGCCCCACTAAGGGGGGAAGTAGAATATCAAGGGGGGGAGTCTGGACATGCTAAGAATGTTTTGGTCATCACATCCCCCCAATCCCTTAAATGCATCAAAAACTACGCCATTATCATATCAGCTCCTCTATCCATAAATTTATTTTCATATTTGATCCCTACCCTCTGCATTTACCCGGGCTTGGGACCGGCACAACTAGGACACTGGCTTATGCCCTGTTGAGGCTGCATTAATCTGTTTATCTTTTGTTTTGTTTTTGTTTTTGTTTTTTTTGTTCTTTTTTGTGGTTTTTTGTTTTGTTTTTTTGTTCTTTTTTGTGGTTTTTTGTTTTGTTTTTTTGTTCTTTTTTGTGTTTTTTTGTTTTGTTTTTTTGTTCTTTTTTGTGGTTTTTTGTTTTGTTTTTTTGTTCTTTTTTGTGGTTTTTTGTTTTTCTTTCTTTCTGTGTCATTTCGTTTTTGTCTTTTATTTGATTTTATTTTTATCTTTATTTTCATTTTTTAATCTTATCTATCTATTTAACCCTTATTTTTTGTCTCTTAGATTATTTTTTAATCTATCTTATCTGTTGAACCGTTCTATTTTGTCTTTTAGATTATTTTGATCTTTTTTAATCTATCTTATATTTGTATTGAACCTATCTTGTGTTTTATATTACTTTTTATCTTTTTTATTTTAATTTTTTCCATCTTATCTATCTATTGAACCTCTCTTTTTTGTCTTTTACTTTATTTTTTTAAATTTTTATCCATATATCCTTAATCCGTTTTCTATTGTTTATTGTATTTCTATCTTTTTTATTTCTCTTTTGTATATTTGTTTGTTGTTTTTATTTCTTTATGGCTTATATAAGCAACTACAGCAGGAGTTAGTGGCCAGTGTTTCAACAATTTCGTTTTGTATGTTGTGAAAGGTGTATTTTGCATTTGCTGGAATGTGTTTATTTACTTCATTCAATTTGGGGTCCGTTGCCAGTGTGTAGTCAACCATTTTTAAGAACATTCCTGCAGAAAAATCATCAGTGGAGCTTTCCACACTGCCACGAAGAGGGTGTTCATTTACTGCTAGGAACTGAACTACTTCTCCAATCGTTTTTATATATGTCTTTTTCAATTTGTGTGGGACCTATTAAATTATGAATGGTTTCCCCTGTGGTCTGTCTTTGGGACATTTCAGACCAGGCTTTTGTATTTTTTATGTGGCATTGACTTGATGCATGCTTTGTTAGTCCCTTGTCCTTTTCTAATGCTGTTTTCCAATTATTAAATCCTTGTTTTGTGAAAACCAAGTCCCTTTCATTATTCTTTCCAAATTTATGACATGGGAAACAAAAGCATGCATCAAGCTTTGCTGAATATTCGAGCTATGGTCTCCCACGATACCAGCCTGGGCAGAATAAGCGCGTATTCTTCCCAAAATGACGCTTGGGGAGAACCAGAGCTGTGGGTTGTGACGGTGCTGCTGTGTTCAAACCGGTGATCGCATCACCTGCAGTGGCCAAAGCCAGGCTGAGAGCGACAGGGACAGCGGGGATTGCCGTGCTTGTGCAACTCGAATTAGGTGTACTGTTGCACTGGGAATGAGGGATAGAGTTGGTGGCTAGTGAAGGAGCAGTCCCACCCGACAAGTCGGGTAATATTTCGTTCTCTGCTGCTAACGCCGTAGCACTGCAACTGCTAGGTTTAGCTTTAGCAATCAGAAATCTCCGCATGGTCGACTGAGTCGCAAGAGTCGACTCGACTCGGTTCTCTTCAAATACTAAAGAGAGTGACACGGAGAGAATGAGAACCCTTCGGGCGAGAGAAAGAGTAACCAAACAACTCCTGTAAAAGACAGCAGAAGAAAACTCCAAAACCGTGGCTCAGCTAACTGCAGCAGTCTGGCAGGCCAGCTCTACTGAAACTGAGCGAGCGACAACGAAGTCCAGCGACTGGCCACACCCTCCCTATGCATCTACCAATCAGTAGCTACTTTGAATGAGGACAAACGGAAGAGAGCGCTCCCTCTGACCATTTTTCACTGAAATATTTTTGAAATTTGGTATTTCTGCATGCAATCGCATTTGGGGGGCAGTCATGGAATTTGGGGGTGCAATGCCCCCCCTTGGCCATGCCTACATCTGACCCTGTGACCTGAAGGGCAGTGGGGGTTCATCTTGCCCAAATATGCTTCAGCCCATAGCTTGGGCTGGGGTTAGAACCCTGGTCTTCCATTGGGTGGATGGTCTCTTTACCCTGACCCACAGTCCTGTTCTTGCTGCCATTAACTTTGGTCTCTCTGGCCCAGTCTTTCTCTCGTCACATCTCGTCTTCTTCCGCTTATCCGGGTCCGGGTCGCGGGGGCAGCATCCCAATTAGGGAGTTCCAGACGGTCTTCTCCCCAGCCACTTCTACCAGCTCCTCCAGCAGGATCCCAAGGCACTCCAGGGCCAAACCAGAGATATATTTTCTTCAGCGTGTCCTGGGTCGACCCGGGGGCCTCCTGCCGGCAGGACATGCCTGAAACACCTCCCTGGGGAGGCGTCCAGGGGGCATCCTAACAAGATGCCCGAACCACCTCAACTGGCTCCTTTCGACATGGAGGGGCAGCGGTTCTACTCCGAGTCTCTCCCGAATGTCCGAGCTCCTCACCCTATCCCTAAGGCTGAGCCCGGCCACCCTGCGGAGAAAACTCATTTCGGCCGCTTGTATCCGCAATCTCGTTCTTTCGGTCATTACCCAAAGCTCATGACCATAGGTGAGGATTGGGAGGTAGATCGACCGGTAAATCGAGAGCCTTGCTTTCTGGCTCAGCTCCTTCTTCACCACAACAGACCGGTTCAGCGTCTGCATCACTGCAGACGCTGCCCCAATCCGCCTGTCGATCTCCCGCTCCCTTCTTCCCTCACTCGTGAACAAGACCCCGAGATACTTGAACTCCTCCACTTGAGGCAGGACCTCTCTCCCAACCCGGAGTTGGCAAGCCACCCTTTTCCGACCGAGATCCATGGCCTCAGACTTGGAGGTGCTGATCCTCATCCCAGCTGCTTCACACTCGGCTGCGAACCTCCCCAGCAAGAGCTGTAGGTCAGAGCCTGATGAAGCTAGGAGGACCACATCATCCGCAAAAAGCAGAGACGAGATTCTCCTGTCACCAAACTCAACACCCTCCACACCACGGCTGCGCCTAGAAATCCTGTCCATAAAAGTTATGAACAGGACCGGTGACAAAGGGCAGCCCTGGCGGAGTCCAACCCTCACTGGGAACAGGTCCGACTTACTGCCGGCTATGCGGACCAGACTCGCACTCCTCTGGTACAGGGACTGAATGGCCCTTAACAAAAGACCATCAACCCCGTACTCCTGGAGCGCCCCCCACAGGGTGCCCCTGGGGACACGGTCATAAGCCTTCTCCAAATCCACAAAACACATGTGGATTGGTTGGGCAAACTCCCATGACCCCTCCATCACCCTAGCGAGGGTAAAGAGCTGGTCCACAGTTCCACGACCAAAACCACATTGCTCCTCTTCTATCTGAGGTTCAACTATCGACCGGACCCTCCTCTCCAGTACCCTGGAGTAGACCTTCCCAGGGAGGCTGAGGAGTGTGATCCCCCTATAGTTGGAACACACCCTCTGGTCCCCCTTCTTAAAAATGGGAACCACCACCCCGGTTTGCCACTCAACAGGAACTGCCCCCGATGACCACGCAATGTTGCAGAGACGTGTCAACCACGACGTCCAGTCTTTCTGTGTTTGCCTATTTCTTGTCCACAGTGGGTCAAGGCAGGAGGCTCCCATTCTCCGCCGGCACTCGGTCAAATGTATTCAATTATTTGGCATTTTAAAATTAATCTAAATTTACTGCAACTGAATTTAACTAACAGTCAATTGGCCTGAATCTTGACCTGATATGATTCATTCAAAAACATCTTTGCTATTTAATAAACAAGAATCAGACTCAAGAAGAACAGCTCCACAACAGAAAAGTATTCTTGCTGTGAAACTTGGAATTTGAGCTATCATTTGGGGGTTAAAGCTTGAGTGTCAGTCAATCATGATCTGACAACATGCTGATGTTAGCAGCTAGTTAACAGACTAAAGAATGTGAGCAGTTTTGCAAAAACAATTTTAAAATTCAAGAAGCTGTTTTTTTCCAGCTGAAATAATAACATAGTAAAGACAGATCTGAAAATGAGATAAGTATTTTAGATAAGTAGCATTAGCTTGTGTCAAAAAAGTATTTTATTTCTGATATCAGAGAAAAAAAATCAATTTTGATCTTCCTCAAGTTGTCGATGGGCCTCAGAAACACCTCTTTCAACGCTGCGATACTTCAGACTGAGTCACATGGAGCGCAGGAGGCATTGTCTGTGGTTATCTTGTCTGCTAATTCCTCTTTGTCAAAGATAAAGAGACACTAGTGAAATAAATCAATGGGGATTCATCAGTTCTTCTCAAACTACATTTTAAACAAGAGCTCACTATTATTAGTGTCATGATTTGGTGCTGATTTTCAGAACTTTTCTAAATCATCAACATATGTTGGATATTGTTGCACCATAAATAGGCTTTATTAGTCAGATTGAGCTTCTTGCACATTGCTGTGTTTATCTTCAAAAGAATTTACTGACAGGAATGCAAAAACAACCATGTGAGCAGCTGATTCATTACTTCTATTGTTGAGGGCTCAGTCCTGAGCTCATGATGACATCTTTCACTACAACTTACAAACCAGTGAGTCTTTCATCACATTTTAGATCAAGTTTGCCTGTTTCTGGTTCAGATTGAATACAATAAAACCATTCAATAACAATGTGTATTAAATCTGACAGCCACAAACCCTTGGCTTTGACACATCTGGAAAGATTGAAATAAGTCATGGCTATTTTTCACCATCATCACTGCATCTGTCACACAGAAGCAAAAACACAAGAAGAAAACTTATTTGTCTGCAGGAAAGGTTTGGTTTCTGGGGTTAAACAAAGAAATGTGCTTTTAAAAAAGGCAGTTGAGAAACAGATAAGGCACACAAAACGGAAACACTGAAATGTGACAGAACCAGGTTTGAATATTGATGCAAATGTTGATTGGCACAAGATTTGTTGTCTCAGTTTTTATAATGACAGTTTGTCTAAACCCCAGAATGTTTTAAAGAGTCATCAGATGAATTGATTGCAAGTCTCTTTTTATCATGAAAAGCTATTTACTTATATTATTTAAAGTCTTATTCTCTGATTAATCCTCTTTCTGATTATCTTAGCCTCAAAGCACCACCATAAATAAAGAATGGTATCTAAACAGCCTCCAGGAGGAACTCCTCTCAATCATCCAAGACCAGTTTGGTGAACAATGCCTTATCCAGTATGATGGAAAAGGCTAAAAGTCATAACTAAGGGGCTTCATGGGAAGCATGTTCTGGAACCATCCCAGACCTTAATCCTATTGGAATTTTGAGGTTAATCCTGAAGAGGTAAGTCAACAACAGCCCACCATTTCTGACAAACTCCAAAACATTGATTATTTCAGAATGGACTGTCATCAGTCAGGATTTGTAAGTAAGTAAGTAAGTAAGTAAGTAAGTAAATAAGTAAGTAAGTAAGTAAGTAAGTAAAGTTTATTTATATAGCACCTTTTACAGACATAAATCACAAAGTGCTTCGCAAAAAACAGAATTAAAAGACAAAGAACCACATCAGGCAAAAACAACACCCAGATTCCTCAGGTTTGACTTTAGCAGAGTTTAAATGACCAATCTGTTGACTGATCAGAGGGACCATCCTATCAGGGACAACAATCAGACATTCAGTCTTTTCAGGATTTAACTGAAGGAGGTTATTTTCTAACCAGTTAGTAGTTGCTGACAGACACTTGAGTAATTCAGACAGTTTGTAGAACTCTGAGTCCTTGAAGGAGCAGTACAGTCATCTGCATAAAGGTGGTAGGAGACATTGTGACATCTACTAATTATCTGTCAGGAGTGGACCCAGAACAGAGCCCCACAAAACAGATCAGTAGTATCTGACTGAAACTTCTGTTTGAGATGTCTGAACAAGCCTAAAACAGTCCCAGAGATCCCCACCAAGTCACGGAGTCTGTTAAGGTGCTGTGATCAATAGTGTCAAAAGCTGCAGAAAGGTCCAACAAATGAATTTGTGGAGGACTATAAGGGGCAACGGCATTTGGAGTGGTGGTTAGACCAAAGGCTGAAGAAGACGTAGATGACTCTGATGTAAACAGTCATGTCTGTGAAGAGGAGTCCACCGTAGATATACATCTATAGGACGGCACAGCGTACCTGATGTTAGCGGTCAGCATGCGTGAGCCAAGTCGGTTCGGGTGAACACCATCTCGCCCAAAAAAGGAAAAACGCTTCCAAAACAGATTAAAGTTGTCAATATAACCAATATTGAGGGACCTGCAGGCAGACTGATTTGGTCCAGAAATGGACAGAATACAGGAGAAAAGAAGGTACAAATATCTGACTCTGCTATAATAAAAACATTAAAAGTCATGAAAAATTTGTATTTATACAATTATAGATAAATCTGACAAAAAAGATCTGCAAACATTAATAGAAAAACGGCTTCCTCCTTATTCTGATCCTGATATTCTTATAATGAAAAACTGAAGATGATCTTGTTTTATGATGCTTTAACTAAATGTTGTCCGTAGCTTAGTCTAACTCAGTTTTGCTTTGTCTAACTCTTTATTTTAAATTGGGTTTGTTCAAAGATAAGGAGCTCCATCTAAAACAGTACTTAAACATTTCCTCAGTCTGCATTGAAACCTGTTTGTTCTGGTTTTTCTCAGTGACTTTGGTGCATTTCTCAGAACAATTTGTACAAGCTGCAAGTTGATAACCTGCAACAGCCTGTAGAAATGGATAGATCATTCCTCAAAAGCAAGTATTCATGTCTATGGAAGTGTCAGCATCATCAAAATGAAAAGCCCTGACACCATTGTTTATGAAGAAGATAGTCAAAAGGCTTTGTCATGTTTTCATTATGACTCTTTGCTCTAAGTGTTTTTTAGTGCTAAAAAGTCAGAACTCTTTTACCTGAAAAAGCTCAAGACAGAGCTTTAAATCTACAGCTGTTATGCAGTAATGTATTTAATCAGGTAAATAAATGTAAAACATAAAACGTGACAAGTTCTTGTCCTACTGTAAGCCTCATGTACGACACATAGTTTAGTGTTGAATTACTGAAAATCAGAGCAGATTTTAGGATACTTCCTCGTCTGTGATCGCAGTGTGTTCCATTGAGCCACAACTGCAAAGCGGTTGTACAATTGAAATTATTTGAGGAGGGTTTTTTTTTGCATTTACTTCATTGTTATTTCAAACATATTTTTTGTAAATAACTGCAGAGTTTCAAGCTATTAGAAGTCTGGGCTCAGTTAAGTTACACAGATTAAATGTGGAATGTGGAACCAATCAGGTTTGTGTTGCTGAATCCTGACATGGATTCACTGTCGAGCTTTTTCTGATGCTACATGATCTATTGGAATTACAGAGAATATTTAAATAATGACATAAAAGATGTGAAATCATACACACAAATCAAATGTTGTGTTTAGCCCCAAAACAGGAAAGGGGAGTGGCCATAAATCAAATGACAAAAATAACTGAAAAACCATTTTGGGGCAGTTTTTTAAAACAGATTATTTGGCAGCTGTGTGGAGAAATGATATCACCAGGCACTGAGTGGTTGAATATATAAGACTTACTGTAAGGTAATATATACAAGCTTATACATTCCTTCTCTCTCTTGCTCTCACACACACACACCCTCCGTCCCAGCTCCAGTAAGTGTGTGTAACTCTACACACTTACTGTATCAATCCTGTACTTTCAGAAGGGAGTGGTCCGGTCCCAGTGGAGAGACGTATCCAGGACAGGTCACAAGCTCTACAGTCTGCAGTGGCCCTCAAGGGACACACAGAACTGGGGCCACATTGTTCACCAGCATCATTGTGCACATGGGTTTCCCATGGATCAAATGTTACAGACTTCAAACCCAGAGGTCTCAGCGCCCTCATAGCAGCTCAATGAGCACGATGGGAGACGAGCTTATTCACACACTGATTCTCACTAATCTGAATGAGGCCGCGCTGGACGCACTCCCATTGGCTCATGGTCCACATGCAAAACGGGAGAGTGAGTGTGTGGAGTGGAAAACAGAAAATATAAGGTTATCAACAACAAAACAGCCAGAGGAAATCTACGCACAAACACTTTAGTTTGTACCACTAATGAGACTAATAAAGGAGCAGTTTCCCACTATTATTATTATTATTATTATTAGTAGTAGTAGTAGTAGTGTAATAGCAGTAGTAGTGTGGGTAATTATAGACTGACTTCTAATACTTAACAAAAAGGATTGACTTGTCAAGTTTTGTGATAATTTGTTACAATGTACTGATTAAAAGTGTTTTTTCTCAAGTGTCAAATACTTGATCTTGTGTTTTATGTTAATTATAAGAAAAATGTCCTCTGCAAAAGCTGAAGCAAGTCACAACCAAAAATAAATCTTGTGCAGCTGTTCATGTCATTATGCCAGCAGGTGTCCACAGCAGTTAGCAGCACTCTCCTCATCTCTAGGTCACTGGTGTTCAGTCAAAAGTTCCCTGAAGAAGAAGAAGAAGAAGAAGAAGAAGAAGAAGAAGAAGAAGAAGAAGAAGAAGAAGAAGAAGAAGAAGAAGAAGAAGGCAAGTATAAATAGTTTCAGTCACACACTATCCAACTGGAAATCTATGAACAAAACAGTAGAATATATTGTTATTATGCATCGCCATGTGCCTAACCAGAAAAAAATACAAAGACAGAGAGAAAGAGTCTAAATTTACAAGACAGCTACAACAATTGTTCAACAAAGGCATAATTACATGGTTTATTTACTGCATTGTGATCCACTCCTGATTCAAGTCAGGACATTAGAGATACATTTTCACTGTACTTCATAAAAAGCATCAAGTTTCCCAAACGATCTGGGCCTTGTGATGACAAGGGGAGTGACCAGAAACCTGATCCGGTCTTTGTGGAGGATATGTTTGAGGTTCTGAAAGATTTGAACATGATACTCTTATTTTCTACTACAAACAGATGAATAAATCCCAGCTCTACAATATAGATTATGTAAAGTGTATAAACAGAAGGAGATGAACACATGAAGAAAAAAGCTTCATCCCTCACACTGACACCTTTACTTTAGCCAGAACAGACTGGATGATGCACCTGATGTAAAATAACGTTACACGGTTCTATTAAGGGATCAAATAATAGTAAATTATATATATATATATATATATATATATATATATATATATATATATATATATATATATATATATATATATATACCGGTATAGATAGATAGATAGATAGATAGATAGATAGATAGATAGATAGATAGATAGATAGATAGATAGATAGATAGATAGATAGATAGATAGATAGATAGATAGATAGATAGATAGATAGATAGATAGATATTTTAAGAGTATTATATAAAATTGTATCATTATATGATTATATATTATTATTATTATTATAAATTATAATAACCCTTTTGATGAAATAAGTCATCAGAACCAACATATGAATAATTTGTTATCAGAAAGCTGATATTAAGGCCATGATTTGTCAGCTTGTTTGCAAATGGTCACTGTTGCTTCAGGGCTTTCTTTTGATAAACTATTAAACACATTACTGCAGGTTAAAATCAAAATTCCTTTCTCCCCCTGGTGGTGGCAACTACACAAAAAGAAAATTCACAATCACAATTTAACAGTTTATGATGGCAGTGACAAATAATTGGTTATTTCTAGCCTCTGAGTCATCAGATACAGATTTTTATTTATCTGTAAAACACCCAAACAATATTTATCTGTGCAGCTGTTACAGTTTTGAACTTTTAAATCACAATGAGCAGAGTGCCACTGCACAATAAAAAGACAATCTAATTTTTTGATCACCCCTATATTTTAAAGAGGCATAAAATACAATTTAGAACCACTCAGTTGAAGATTAAAATTGATTGTATATCTTGTGTGTGGAGTGTAAGGCAAAGGACTGGTTTAGACAGCTCATAAAATAGATTATTGATCTATTCCATTCAGGTTTATCAATGAGAACACTTAGGACATAAGGATACGCCTACTTTCTCTAATCTGTTTGAAGGGGGTGGAGAAGATGAGATTGCAGGCTGACAGATGGCCTTTAAGCACCTGTCAGTGGGTTTTATCTGTACTGTAACCGCTCAGATCACGACAGTCAGACCAGCACAATTCAGACAAGAAACACATGAACAAGAAATTAAACCAAAGGACAAAACAAACAGCTACCATGGCATCCTCCTCCTGAGTTTACATATACAGAATTTTTTGGTCGTGGATGTAAAATCTGAACAGCTTCATGGAGCAAACAGAGCTAATGGACTGTATTCTAGAAGACTGGCCTGAACTTCTGGGCATTTTGGGGTCAGTTTGGATGGACGCACTGGGTCTATCCAGAGCTGTGGAAGATTGGACTCTTTGTCTAAACCTTGTGGAGGATCTGTCCCTGGGTCTGTTGTGTCATGCAGATTTTTGGCTGGAGCACCATGAGGTGTGCTCGAACATTCTGGGCCCCCTGTATGCTGAGGATCCATATGTGTGGCTTCTCTTTTACACCTGAAATGGACTGAGGATGCTTTTTCCCCCTGCATTTTCTTAAATGTTTACATGACTATCTACACATTTTGACTTTGGAGTAAATTTTCTCACAGAAAAAAAAACCCATCCGAATCATGTGGATCTCTAACATGTGCATATGTGATAATTCTGTGATCTGTAATTCTGTGATAATTTAATCTTTTTCATTATGAACCAAAATGTTTCTACTGAAATGTTGCTAGTTTTATAGAGAAACTTCCTTATGTTAACATCAAAGACTGAATATAGATTAGATGAATGCATCTGAAGCAATTGTTTGGGGGGGGGGGGGGGGG
>SSNR01000106.1:1934737-1991670 GCA_006937965.1 Callopanchax toddi | reverse complement strand
GGGGGGGGGGGGGGGGGGGTGCATGATCAATAATGAAAAAGGGTCTAGCTAGCATGATTATATTTTGAATGATATGTGTCTGTCTAACACAGATTTGGCACATACTGTATGTCTTTGTTTGTGTGTCAATAACCTGCTGAGGCAATATCACAAAACTTTAAAAAACCTCATAAAATGTTCACAACGTATCAAGACTTGAACTCCAACAAAAACTTTTGTTTTCTGTGGAATCAAAATTGAGATATTTTAAAATTCAGTTTCTGACTCATCGTTTGATCTATGATGTCTTATTTTTTAAGCTGCAGTTTGTGAATCTTTTGTCTTGCCCTTCATGGATGACTGATGGTTGGTGTTTTTTCCCCTCATTTTCAGACTGTAGGAAATGTCTGCTCTGGCTCCTTCAAAAAAATTGAGCGTTTAGGTGTTGACGTTTTTTTTAAATGTGTTTTTATTTATTGTAGCAGTATCAATTTATCATATTTTTTATTTGGTTAATTTTATTTGATTTATTTTAAAAATCCAATACATAAGTACAATTCATAAGTTGTATTCCCCTTTGCCTACAAATTCCCATAAACTAAAAAGAATTAAATCCATAGTCAATCCTGGTTTATCAAAGCCAAAATTGGGGGAAAACGTCGATTTCCTGCTGTGTACACTTTAACGCCTACACTACCCATAAATCCTTGCGGCGGTTGCAAAATACAACGTGTCGACGTCACGTACGTTTCTTACGCAACGTAATGTCGAAGGTTGTGTACTTCTGTTTGAGTTGGAAGACAGTAAAGTCGTTGAGTATCTTTTAAAACATTTTATCTTCAGCGACGAATCTCCAAAGGTAAAATATAGTTTACTTTTAGTCAGTAAATCAAAGTGTTGTTTGATATTTGTCATGTTTATGGTTTGTGAAGTGAAACCTCTGCTCACCACAGTTAACAGTTCAAAATGAAAGCACTTATTAAGATAGTAGCCAAGTAAGAACAGCATGGATAATAACAATAAAAATTAAAAATAAAAAACTTTTGTTTTCAGTAGAGATTTATGAAAAAGTATTTTTTTAAAAGAAGAAACAGAAATTTAATTTGTGATTAAGTTTAAATGGATTTACATCAAATTGGTATATAAAGCTGAGACCATTTTAGGTGGCTGTATAGTAATAAATATGGTCCTATGTGTACATAGTCTGTGTGCTTCATTCAATTCCTAAAGTTTTTTCTTTGTTTTCTCATTTCTAATCCTGGTTGATCAGGTCAGGCTGTTTGTTTTGCTCAGTTCTCTTGTAGATAAGATGCTGCCACTATAAAATCTTTCACCATTACGGATCTTTTTTCACCATGAGTGCTGCAGCCCTGTCTGTAGTGGTGGTGGTTGTTTTCCTCCTGGCCCTGTACCTCCTCCAGCGTTACGGGGACTTGTGGAAGCAGCAGCGGATGGTCTTGTTGGGAACGCTTCTGTCCTGGTACCTCTGCTTCCTCATTGTATTTGTCCTGCCACTGGATGTCAGCACGGTAGGAGAAAATTAAGTATAAGTTCTGCAACTTTTTTGATAGTTTTTGAAGGTAATTGTTGTCTGTGGTTAAGCTGTAGATGTATACATGTCTTATTTACTCTGTTAATGTCGTCTTTCATGTGTTTGCCTGATGTTGCTAACTTTGCTCTTTCCTTAGACTATTTACAAGCAGTGCATTCATAACAATTCAAACCACACTCCCCCAGTTTCTCAAGATAGCCTGTTTGGTCAAACCAAAACCAACTCAGCCTCTTACCATACTATAAGGTAAATTAGAAATGGGTGTGTTTATAATCACAGTTGTTTACATAAAGATAATGTGTCCCTCTTATCTGTTTCCCAAGGCTAACCAACATGTTCCCATTTTAGATAAAACAAATGTTTTTGTCTTTGACAAGAAATCCCTCTGTTTTTTTATCATAATAACTTCAAGATTTTCAGTGTATTTGATTTTTTAAATGCATGCTTACACACTGAAATGCTTCTATTATTTTGGAGCTTTTCTAAAATGTATAGATTTAAGCATTGCTGACACTAAAAAAAGCAAACTTAAAATAATAACTTGTCTGTAATCTGTGAAAGTTTTTATTAGACTAAACTGGTTCTAAGAGAAGGAACATCCATGTCAGGTGATGTATTTTAGGCATTATGCAGACATCTGTGTACAGGTTTGACTATCCTTGTTTCAGGTATGGACATTCAGAACTTTATGCAAAGTAAACTGGATGAAATTACCCTTCAAGGCCTTCAAGTGAAGGAAAATGAAATCAATTTTGATGACACTACATTAAACATGAAACTGAAAGAGTGATTTTTATTTAGAGTGTGTGTTGTTACTTCATAGCTGTTTGAATGATTTGATGTTTATTATCATGTTCAAATGTGTGTGTGTGTGTGTGTGTCTGCAGTGTACCAAAGGTGTGTAAGGAGCCCTGGAGTTATATACCAGACGGCGTTCTTCCAGTGTTTTGGAGAGTGGTTTACTGGACTTCCCAGTTTCTCACATGGTGAGGATCTTCCACTCTATTAGCTGATAAACACACTGTGACACTCAGACTTCAATATTAACTGTAATATGTTCCACCTTTGGTTAAGAAAAAGTACTGTTGAGAAGTGTTGACTGCTCTCCTGTGTGCGCGTGTGTGTGTGTGTTTGTGTGTGTGTGTAGGCTGTTGTTGCCATTTATGCAGTCTTATGCACAGTCAGGAGCATTCTCCAGGGTTGGAAAGATAAAAACAGCTCTCGTTGAAAATGCCATTTATTATGGCACCTACCTCCTTATCTTCATCTCCCTGCTGATCTATGTGGTTGCTCACCCAAAGCGGAAACTCTCGTGGTATGTTGAGTTTCAGGATTTTACAATATTTTATTGACAAATATCTTAGAATACATTAAAGTGGTCTCTGCTTTCATACTCTATAACATAGTTGTGTTTTCATAACATAGTATATTGACTATCTTTGTAAAACTTAAACAGGACAGAGATCCAGACCATTGGTATCACAGCTGCCAACACCTGGGGCCTTTTCCTTTTGGTGCTGTTGCTAGGCTACGGCCTGGTGGAGATCCCACGGTCCTATTGGCTCTCATCTTCCAATGATTTCCTGCTAGCCAAGACATACTTTAAGGTAGCAAAACTGGCTACTGAGAAGGCGGCGGCAGAGGAGAACCTAGCGGATGTTATGGAGGTGAGGGTTTTCTGGCCGTTTGTGCATTTTTATACAAAACATTTCAGTTCAATCTGACTGTCTTTCGACATACATGTAAAGAAGTTACCGATGCTAACCAATCATTGCTATTATTTTTCTTTTAAAAACTTTTAATTGATCAGGAAGTTGCAGACATCCACGGGTCTGTCAGGTTCAACCACAGTCTCAGGAAATGTGTGGATACCATTTTGACAAAAGTGAGAAATGCACAAGGACATTTTTTTAACGTGTACTTTGCATCTACTTTTGTCAGACCTTTTTTGAATATCATCTCCTTTCAGTGTCCTGTTAAGTACCAAGAAGAGATGGGAAGAAATGTGGAAAGTTCTCGAAGCGAAAACAGCATTCTCCCCACTAAAAAAGGCTTGGTTAAACTCCATAAAAAAGTATTTATTATTCTCAGTAGATTTCAAAGAAAATATTGTGTATCCATCCAACAATGTAACGTAACAGGAACTAAAATTAAACACTTTTCTGTTTATTTCAGGTCATTTCTGCAGTGCAGAGATGCAGTCGGACTCAGGTTCAGTGGTCCATCTTGTTAGATCAGGTCTTTCATCTGGAAGATGTAGCAAAAAGCCAGAGCAGCCCACAGCGGATCTTCACCCACAGCCTTCCGTTAGCCCACCACGGCTGGGTCCAGAGGTTCATTTACACTCCGACTGTAGGTGAGTTCAGTCAGGGCAGCAATCTTAGATATAAACTGAATTCTCACCCCCTTGGCGTGACCCTACAGCAAGAACAAAGCAGCAATGTTTCTGCCATTTTTTTCTCACCTGGTTATAAAAGAAAAGAGAAGTTCTGTTAAAAGTTGCACTAACATTTCCAAAATGCATTGTTCAATTTGTGTTACTTTCTGACTTGTGCAGCAGCTATGAGTCCCTGTGTGTGTGTGTGTGTGTGTGTTTGTCCTGCTCAGAGTGGTACTGGGAGTGTGTGTGCAGACGGGTGTTCTGCAGGCTGCTGGCAGTGATCCTGGCTCTCTTCTCTGTGGCTGTCGTCTGGTCTGAGTGCACCTTCTTCAGCACACACCCTGTCCTTTCACTGTTTGCTGTTTTTGTTCAGAAGGCTGAACAGCAGCATAATTACATTTTTATGGAAGTAAGCATTTATTTTTTTTTCCATGAATCCCTTATTTTTTCCTTTTTCAGTCAAACAAAATTGTCTTTAAAGTAAAGAGAAGCCCTTGCCTGATCATCACATTTAATTTCAAATGTCCTTTTGTTTTTCTCCACCAGATGGCGTGCTTTACCATCATCTTCTTCATGTGTGTATGCGTGTACTCCACAGTGTTCAGGATACGATTTTTTAACTACTATCATCTGGTACCACATCACCAGACTGATGCTTACAGCCTGCAGTTCAGTGGCATGTATGTCCATCCTGCAAACAGCATAAAATAGAGCTTAGGTTGAGTTATTAGTCGTTACTGTTCTTGTTTGGTTTTGCAGTTTAAAGAGATCTGAAAGGACAATTGTATCTTAAACCGGTCTTCAGTTCATTATGGTAACAGATTGTTTCTCTTTGTTTTTGTATTTTTCATATAGGCTGTTTTGTCGTCTGACTCCTCCTTTATGTCTCAATTTTCTTGGTCTGATTCATATGGATTCTGCAGTCTCACATCAGGACAGAATACAGACATCGTACACATCTGTGGGTTCACACACACACATGAATACGTCCTAAAAACTCTGTAATGCACCTTTCACTGATAAAACTCCTTTAGGAAATAAAACAGGAAAACAAAAATGTTTCTTCAAGCTAATCAATATGACACAGGTTCTGTTTTTGTTTCCCTATCAGATAATGGGCTCAATGAGGCTTCTGTCAGTAATATCTGATGGGTTTTACATCTATTACCCCATGCTGGTGTTGCTGCTCTGCATTGCCACATTTTATAAGTAAGCTTAACAACTAAACACTAAAATTTTTACAATAAAAACTACATTCAAATATAGTTATGAGTATATCAGCTTAGGTATAGTGATATATCTGTAAAATAAACACAGAACTCATTTTTTTTTACAAAATAAATTTGCTCAGCATTACTGTGTTTCTTTTTGTGGATTTGTAGTCTGGGCTCTCGCTGTTTAAACCTCCTGGGCTTTCATCAGTACATTACTGATGATGACATGACCTCTGACCTGGTGGATGAAGGCAAAGAACTCATCAGTAGAGGTACGTTAATTAGAGGTTTGGCAATATGTTTTAGTAGGTAGATGTTTTCAGTGTTTTTATTTTTGATAAAGAATAGCATAATTTTTGCAGACTTGATGGAATATGTTTATGTTGTTATCACTGCTGGACTGGCCATCGGGCATACCGGGCATTTGCCATCTGGGTCAGAAAAAGGCATCTCACCATTAGGTTGTCTGACTGTCCAGGAGTTGGCAGATGCTTTAGTCCAGGTCTAGGAGGAGATCCCTCAGGAGACCATCCGCCACCTCAAAAGAAGCATGCCCATGCATTGAAGGGAGATCATACAGGCACGTGGAGGTCACCCACACTACTGAGCCTGATTTTGACTTGTTTTAAGGACATTACATCGAAGTTGGATCAGCCTGTAGTGTGTTTTTCCACCTCAATTTTGAGTGTGACTCCAAATCCAGACCTCTATGGGTTGATAAATTTGATTTCCATTGATAAATTTGTGTGATTGATTTTGTTGTCAGCACATTCGACTAAAAAGCAAAGTGTTTATTAAGAGTATTTCATTCATTCAAATCTAGGATGTCTTGGTTTTTTTTTGTTCCCTTTATTTTTTTTGTAAGTAAGTAATTTTTTGTGAACAGTGTATATCTAGCCGATACCGCTCGACCTCTTTCACAAGCTCCAGTTCTTTCCCCTCCAGAGAGGTGATGTCCCATGTCCCAAAAGCTAGTTTTTGTGTCTTGGGATTGGACAACCAAAGCTCACGCCTTGGTCTGTTACCCGATCCACAATGCACTGGACCCTTCATGTTCCTCCTGCAGGTGATGGGTCCATAGTTGAATGAGCCCATGTAACCGATTTGGGCTGGGCCCGACCAGGCCCCATGGGCGAAAGCCTGACCACCAGGCACTCGTTTATAGGCCCCAAGCCCAGGAATGGCTCCAGGGTGGGACTCTGGTAACCCTCCAGGTAGGGTACTCTGGCCCTTTGGTTTTACATTCATAAAGAGTCTTTTGAACCGCACTTAGTCTCACCCTTCACCTAAGACCAGTTTGCTATGGGTGACCCGACCAGGGGCACAAGTGCCCAGACAACATAGCTCCTAGGATCATTAGGGCACTCAAACTCCTCCACCACGTATATGTGCCTCCCACTTCTTAAGGGACCAAAAGTAATGCGACAGAATAATAATCATAAATCAAACTTTCACTTTTAAATACTTGGTTGCAAATCCTTTGCAGTCAATTACAGCCTGAAGTTTGGAACACATAGACGTCACCAGACGCTGGGTTTCATCCCTGCCAGGCCTCTACTGCAACTGTCTTCAGTTCCTGCTGGTTCTTGGGGCATTTTCCGTTCAGTTTTGTCTTCACCAAGTGAAATGCATGCTCAATTGGATTCAGGCCAGGTGATTGACTTGGCCATTGCATAACATTCAACTTCTTTGCCTTAAAAATCTTTCTGGTTGCTTTTGCAGTATGCTTTGGGTCATTGTCCATCTGCACTGTAAAGCACTGTCCAATGAGTTTTGAATCATTTGGCTGAATCTGAGCAGATAATATTGCCTGAAACACTTCAGAATTCATCCTGCTGCAGCAGTCACATCATCAATAAATACAAGAGGACCAGTTCCATTGGCAGCCATACATGACCACGCCATGACACTACCATCACCATGTTTCATTGATGATGTGGTATGCTTAGGATCAGGAGCAGTTCCTTTCCTTCTCCATACTCTTCTCCTCCCATCACTCTGGTACAAGTTGATCTTGGTGTCATCTGTCCATAGGATGTTGTTCCAGAACTGTGAAGGCTGTTTTCGATGACGTTTGGCAAACTCTAATCTGGCCTTCCTGTTTTTGAGGCTCACCAGTGGTTTACATCTTGTGGTGAACCCTCTGTATTCACTCTGGTGAAGTCTTCTCTTGATTGTTGACTTTGACACACACACACACACACACACACACACACACACACACACACACGCACGCACGCACGCACGCACGCACGCACGCACACACACACACACACACACACACACACACACACACACACACACACACACACACACACACACACACACACACACACACACACACACACACACACACACACACACACACACACACACACACACACACACACACACACACACACACACACACACACACACACACACACACCTCCTGGAGAGTGTTCTTGATCTGGCCAACTGTTGTGAAGGGTGTTTTCTTCACCAGGGAACGAATTATTTGGTCATTCACCACAGTTGTCCATGGTTTTCCGGGTCTTTTGGTGTTGCCGAGCTCACCGGTGCATTCCTTCTTTTTAAGAATGTTCCAAACAGTTGTTTTGGCCACGCCTAACGTTTGTGCTCTCTCTCTGATGGGTTTGTTTTGTTTTTTCAGCCTAATGTTGGCTTGCTTCACTGATAGCGACAGCTCTTTGGATCTCATCTTGAGAGTTGACAGCAACAGATTCCAAATGCAAATAGCACACCTGAAATTTACACTGGACCTTTTATCTGCACATTGTAATTGAGATCAGCGTTAAGTGATATGGGATGATAACTGGCAGAATTCATATTCGGATGTAGCCTGCCAGTTTCTTCTTTTTCTTGTACCATTCTTAAGAATATTGGAGCCAGAAGGCTCCTGAATTAATTATAGAATTTAGCTACAACAAACGGTCCAACATCCACAATCCAGTAGGAAGGTAACAGGCAGGCAAAGGTCATAAACAGGCAGGCAGAGGCAGTGATACTTATCAGGAGGAGCAGGCAGAGATCGGTAGTCAGGGTTCAGAGCAGTGGTCGAGGTCCAGACGACAGATGAGTGAGAAAACCCGTGAGGGGCAAAGCAGGCGTAGTCCAAAGGCAGAAACTTGATCAGAGGCTTCAGAAACAATGATAAACATGATCGCTGGATCTCTACTGGCACAGGGCTGTCGATAATCTGGAAGGGAAACAGAGACTGAGCTGCTCTTATGAGGAGGAGTGCACAGGTGAAGCAGAGTGACAATCAGGCATGGCTCAGGTGAACTGAATGAAGCTGATTAGAGCAGGGAGGAACAGGCAGAGAAAAAACATGACAGGCATGGCAATACAGTATGGGGCTGGATGAGCAGCAGTGTTACCTGTAACTGTTTAATAATAGATTTTGCTGTTCTGTTTTTCCAATACTGACATATTAATAGTTAGTTTCTTGTTCAGTTCTTAAATAAATATTCTAATCCCAACTTGACTGCATGACTAAAAATGCTAATTTAATGATAAAACAAATGCAAATGATTAGTCCTGCAGTAAAAATCAACTTTGTAAAGGTTTGTTCACTGGTGTTCAGACGTCCTGATTCAGCTCTGATTATTGAGGAGGACACAGATTTATTTGTGAAAGTGACACATTAACGTGTTGATCCTGAGTGTGTAACATGGTTCAGGTTCAGATTTGATTTATTTTGGTCATTTTTAGAAGTAAAAAAAAAATAATACAAAATTGCAAAAAGAAACCAAAAAGGTGTAGGCTGAAGCCTAGCTTTTGTATGCCTACCCTTTTTACACAATCAAATTTCTATAAGGTGTTAAAAAGTGATAATAAAAATAATAATCAGCAAAAATAAATCTACTAGCAAATTTTACAATACATCATTGAATATTAATTAAAAAAAGATAATAATAAAAATAAAATAATAATGCTAAAGTAAAATCAAATAAAAGCAAAATAGCATTTACATTTGGATTTGTATCCATTCAGATATACCAAAACATGACATTTTGATTTACAGTTTAAAAAGCCCCGGATTATTTACAGTCATTTTGATAATTAGACATAATCTCCTTGATGAATGATTTTTTAAAAGACTTAACTGAGTTACATGCCCTGATTCCAATGTTTAGCAGGTCATTGAAGTCAGCCTCATGTGGTTTAACTGAAAAGTAATACATATGGTTAACTTATGTTCAAATCACATTTTTCTTTACTGATAATATCACCATTAATGCAGAAAACTATGTCTGTCAAAAGATCAATAGGTCAAAGTAACAAAATGGACATGAACCAAGCAACCAATACCCATTAACCAAGCTAAAGCTAAATATTTTTTATGTAGTTGAGATCATTTAAGAACGGGTTGAAATGGTAAAGACCACACAGCAACAAGTTAAAAACTTTCCTTTGAGTTGGAGCCTAAAGTTTACACAAACATGTGTCTGATAGAGCTCATTTAAATCCAGGAATCACCGTACGTTTGTGGTGTCAGTAGAAAGTTGTACAAACTTAATTGTGAATATTAATTAGTGTTGCTTATAAGTTCTTTTCTCAGACATGTATGTTATTTGCGTAAGTTTTTACCTTGACATGTTTCGAGTCGCTCCTGCGGTCTTCATCAGAAGTGTCACTGGTGTTGGTGTGACGTGTCGTCTATCAGCTCCCGATGGGCGTGGCCAACCCCCATCGGGAAGATGGTAAAAACTTACGCAAAGAACATACATGTCTGAGAAAAGAACTTATAAGCATTTTTGAAGAAAAAAGACATAATGAACACAGTAAAGTATTAATTAGTGTTTTTGACCTTGTTTAGGTCAGGTTGTTTTCCCTGAAACTCTTACAACTTCTGTTGTTGTGATCACATTGTGGTTATGTTTTTTCATTGTTATTTGTATCTGATTATATTGATATTATTCTAAGGTCTTCAACCTTATGATTTCTTTACTGTTTGATATGTAGAATTAGACCTAAGTGCACCACATTTTTTAGTGAACTGGTGGTAAGGATTTTTACCAGCAACGTTTTCAGTTAGATGTGTAACCAGGTGGTTAGAATATTGTCTGTTTATATTGAGATGAGGTTCAAAGTTCCTACAGCATGTCCTGTTAGTGAATGCAGCACCACATTTTACCTCTTCATCATGCCGGCTTGATTACCTCATTACAATATATATATTGCTTTAATCTCTGTCCTAGTGGTGATATGTGGGTTTTTGCACATCTGAAAACTGAGTAGCAAAAATGTGCCCCACCCACTGCCAGTTAATGGAGGAAATACCGCTATGTTAATTTCCCTCCTCTCTTTGAGTGTGTTATATAGCTCATATTTCTAAAATGCAAATAGAATTAAAATTTAAAAAGCAAAGTTCAAAACAAAGTGAGGCAAAAGGACTTAAGAACTCTGAGCATTAGAATTTATAGTCTACTACACCAACAATATAAACTTTGTGGACGCTTATAAGTCCATTATTAACATTTTTCCATATGTGATACAGTCTTTATTGATTAAAAAATGCATATACTTTTAACTGCATGTTGGACAATTTGCTCTTTTTTAGAAAGAAGAAAAAGACAGAAAACAAAAGATGGAGAAACTCGGAGATGGGTTAGATTTTGTTTTATTCCAACAAATTATTTTTTATTTTAAAAAATCTTTCCTCAGGCTATCAGCTCACAGGTTTATGTTAAATGTGTTCAGATGTCTCCGTTTTGTTTTCTGCTCTAGGCCTGGAGGGAGCGGTATGGAGTCCAGCCAGCCGCTGGACGAACCAGAGCTGGTTATACAGAGCTGAACAATGATCAGAACAGCTTTTTACCAGAAACCAATGAAAGTATTCAGAATCTTTTTTAAGTAACCTTTAAACAGTATATGTTGATGTTGCTCAGTATTTAGTTTCTTTTCATCTCTGTCGTTCCCAGCGGCCACATTCAACAGAAGAGAAGGAAACTCAGAAGAGCAGGACACAAGCTTACTGCAGGGCAACTTTAGTGATGACGGTTTGCCAAATAGAAGGTAAAATCTTCATTAAGGAGAAGATATTTGTTCCAGTCTCTCATTATTATTTACTCTGTATGTCTGTGTCTGCATAGATCCACCAGTGGACGTTACCTGAGTCTGTCCCCTCCAATGACAGGCTTTTTCGATGATGTCTGATATTCTGAAAATGTAAAGAGAAAGAAAAATAATAACAAATGCTATAAATACAATAAATAATTACCGGTAAGACTTTTCCCCTCAAGTTTAAGTGAAGACAAGTGTTGTATATTGGGAAATTCTAAATTTTGTGAATCGAATAAATGATGAGATGAGATTTCCTTTATTGATCCTCAGAGGGAAAATTCAGTTTCAGTATGTATACCAGTTGTGTTCAATGAAAGTGACATTATCTTTAACATAGGATTGTTCACAGTTACTGTTAGTATGTTTTGATGAGTAAAAAAATGACACTTTATGCAAAGTATTAAACATTTTGGGGTTTCAATGTAATTTTGTAATTTGTCCATGTATGACTATGTGTCATTTATACATTTCTATTTAAAGTGCCTGTGACTCCATATTTAAATCACTTTATATTAAACAGGTGTAATCTTTGATGCCTCTAGATTAGCGTTGCACCATTATAACTCAAAATACGCTGTAATTATTTCCTAACGAGCAACTCAGAGATCAGAAGAAAGCGCCGCCTTCCGGTTCTGCTGGGTTTCTCCTTATTTGGCAGCCTGACACTTCTGCTGCAGCAGGGGGCAGTGCCCAGTAGGGGGCAGTGCCGTCGCGTGAAAGAGAAACGAAAGTGAAACTAATCACTACACGGTCTATGGGCAATGGCGGCGGCACTGCCTCGCTCCAGTTGTCGTGAACGTGCATGTGGGAGGAGAATTTACCATATAAGCAAGTCCGGATCACTATGACCTCATAGCGGGCTGGAGTGGAAAAAAAACTGTTTGAAACCTGGGTCTGAAATCTGGAAGAGCTTCTCACTGGCTGGACTAGGAGACAGATGG
Source organism: Callopanchax toddi (assembly GCA_006937965.1). Taxonomy (NCBI): domain Eukaryota; kingdom Metazoa; phylum Chordata; class Actinopteri; order Cyprinodontiformes; family Nothobranchiidae; genus Callopanchax; species Callopanchax toddi. The sequence goes on along the minus strand of SSNR01000106.1, from coordinate 1,979,535 downwards.
ACGCCGTTTTTTTGCTCTTTCTGGTATGTTTAAGGTGAGAACTCAACGTTGCAACATGATAGATAAGTCAGAAAACATGGAAACCGATGTCATGGGCACTTTAAATTATATGCATTTGACCTTAAATTAAAATGTGTGATAACGTTTTTAAACTCTTACTTTGCTTCATGTTGAGAATGTTGTGTTTATGGACAGTGTGTGTACTGTATTTGCTAAATGGATTGTCATAAATTGTTTTCTAAGATTGTTTAATTTTATAATGGAAAGTAAACACATTGTTCACTTTTGATGGTTGTGTTAATGTTTATGTATCCATTAGCGCTCTATAATTAGGGCAGAGTACAGATTACAGGATTAAGACAAATTTCTTTGCTGATAAATGTATTATTTATAAGTCAAGGTGGTTCCATTCAAGTACTAAAATAAATGTGGCAACACAGTATATGCAAGTACAGTTAAATATGCTAAAACAACTCGCAGAGGGAAACTGCTGTTACCCCTGCTGGATCCTTTGGGCTTTAAAATTCAGACCCCGCCGAAGAGTATAGTAATCCGGAGGCCTCAATATTCATCCGTACATTAAAACTGCCAGTTTTGTCTCGTTGTCGTTGGCAGTTTAACTGCCAAACATTCAGGCCAGTAAAAAACGAATTCCGACGTTTTATTTACTCTGGCCTGCCATATTTTGGTACTTCGCTACGTGCGCCGGGGTGTAAATAGTGCGGACTCACTATTCAGAGACTCATCTGACGGCTGTTGTTGGTATGGCAGTGACGGATACGAGCTAGCCTCTAAGCACTGTGGCGTTTTTATGTCTGAGATTTTAAAAAATCTAAGTGTTTCTAAAAATCGCCATATATACCAGGCAAATTTTTAGTTTTTTTACCTCGTCATATCGTGTAAGTAGATGCTTCCGCTACTAGTCTGATATCAACTCGGGTACAGCTTTGTTGCTAACAGTGCTAGCCTTAGCTTTCAGCATGGAGAAGCTACGCTGGTTTCTCAAGTGAGAAATTTCATATTAGGTTCTGTTGATTTAGTTAGCAATGCCTGATAAACGGTATTAAGAAGATTTCCGAATTTTATATACCTAAAACTGGCATCAGTAGTAGTGGTACGATTGATTTTTATTCCTGACTTGGATTTATTTGACCTTTTAGCACCGTTCAAAAGATTTGTCGGTGTGTGTGTACGAACATGTTTAGTAGTAAACTAGCTTAACAGGCCTGTGTTTTTGTTAGCTTTTTTCTCATTTCTGATTGTTTTGGTATAGTTAGGGTTTTCGTTTAGGCCTGTCTTTGCTTGTATGCCAGAAAAGCATCTTCATTTTACTGTCACTTTAACATCTGTTTTTTCTTCAGGTAAATTAATGACTTTTCAGGCAACAGTAGCTTTATGCAGTGTTTTCATTATATTTAGATTTGTATTGTAGATTTTATCTCTAAACGCTTGTATTTTTGGTGCATTCTACAGTAAATAAGTATCCTTTAACTTTGACATGTAACCTACCTACAAATGCAAAGCAATATTGTGCATATTTATCTATTCTCTATGCAGTGTCACTGGAAATAAGCTTGCAGATGTTTTGTTTGAATTTCATTTTAACATCTAGCATCTTGCAGAGTTAAATTGCATGTTGTGACAATGCAATGACAAACAGCATAAATAGTAGTATTGGGTGTCTGTGTGATCAGATGGAATTTCATGTTTTCATTTTTTTTCTGGAGGTAAATCTGGTGTCATATGAAACATGTAAAAGTAGCTGCCCAACCCCTTTAATTAAACCAAAATACCTGTTTGCTATAATCAACATGCAAATGTATCAGCTTTAAAACATTCTCAAACACAATTATTGACATGTTTTCTGACATTGACATTGATTTTTAATTTATTTTTTCCTAGTAGTGACCAGTTAGTGGACGGCTATGGGTGGGCTGGGGAATGGCCGTCGTGGAGGAAGGTCCCCCCCTCTAATGATTGCTGCTCTGATTGCCTGTATCTTGGTTCTGGGCTTCAACTACTGGGTGTCTAGCTCTCGCAACCTGGAGCTACAGGTAGGACGTGTGTGTGTGTATATATATTTATAACAGTTCTCTAAAACTGTTTGCTACTATAAACTCTAAAATTATTATGTAATTAAGCATAAAATGTGTTTTTAATAGAAAAAGAGTTTTTTGTTTCCAGCGCTCTCCAAAGTTTGATGTGTTGACCTGCTTTTTTATAACACACACATTGTTTTTAAAGCTTTGTTGGTGCAAATTTGAAAACCAGTTCGTGTGCATGAGTTAGGTAATTGTTGTGAGTAGTTTTTGCTTTTTTGGTTTTTAGTACTTCTCAGAGTTTAGCTCAGCAGTTTGCAATTTCCTTTGGCAACTTTCACAATAACTGCTTTTTTACCCCAAGGCTTGCATTTTATCTCAGTTCCTGCTTTATAGATACAGAACAAAGACCTATTCTCTTCCAAACCAGAAAGAAAGGAATATTGTGTTTTATGTACAACTCTACAGTTTTGCTCAGTATTTGATCAACAGTACCTCGCCATTGTGAGACAGAAGTGACCTCTAAGCTTTTCATGACATCCCACATTGATGACTGATTGTGAACAGGGACTCAACAGACAATAATTCAACTTGTGTACAGCACAGATGAACTCATGAAAGCAGGATATGATCTGATATGAGTCTCTTTATGTGTCCCAACAGACCAAGCTGTACGAGCTGGAAGGCCAGGTGAGACGTGGAGCGGCTGAGCGGGGAGCCGCAGAGACCAAGAAGACCGAGTTTCAGGAAGAGATCCGGAAACAGAAGGAGCAGATTACTCACATAGAAAGCTTGTACAAGAGACAACTTGAAGGAGCCCAGGTCACCTGCAACCAAGAGAAGGTGAACACGCTACTTGGTGTATAAATGATCATAACATTTGGTGCCAAATCATCCTCAGGGAAATTTAAATCCTGCTCACAGGTTCAAATTAAACCTATTTTGATACATAATGTGAAACAACTGTAAATACTGATGCCTTTTTTTAACATTTAGACCAAGCTGCAGCAGAATATTTCTTCCAGCACCAAAACCATACAGGAACTCAAAGGTAACCGTTAAAATTTAACCTCTACTTCCTTCTTTATAAAACAAAAAGTACTTCTGTTAAAGTGTGTTGTCTGTGCTGCAGGCCAGCTGAATCAGCTGAATGATGATGTGGGGAAGCTTCAAAAGGAGCTGCAGAGTTGCCAGGGCAACATAAACACCCTCAACAAAAAATTAACTTATGACATGTGAGTAGATTTCTGCACACCTTTCTGCAGGTGTTCGGATGAACGTTTTTACATCAGTTTGTTCCAGTCTTTATTAATATAAACATGTTTGTGTGCAGGACCCAGTGTGAGTTCAGGGTCCAGTCCCAGAAGGAGATGTGTGATGAGAAGCTGGCCGCTAAGAAACTTGAGATCCACAAGGACATGGAGAAGCTCGTTCCGCTTGCAAGTGTCCCCTCACAGGTAGAAATGAGTTTACTGCCTGTCTTATTTGTTGAAAAAGAATGCAGAGTGATGACTCCTGGTTCATTGGGGCGTGGCGGGCGTTCTGCTGTGGCATGTATAAAACTGTGGGACGTGATTGTTTCCACCTCAGCAGAAGAACACAGAGCAGGGAGCAGGAAAAATGGACACAACGGCCAAGACTGCAGCCAGTGAAGTTCAAACAACTGTTTTAGTCCACACACCAGTCCTCCCTCAGTCGAAAGGAAATCATTCCCCTGATCTGCACACCAATGATATCATCATCGACAACGGTAATAATTAAAGTTATTGACCAGAAGGGTTTAACTCCAACATAAACGGTGAAAGTTACTCCATTGTTCATGTGTACACCATCATGGCGTACTATTAGAAAGTTAGATTTGTCCTTATGTCTACTCAGGTCCAGAGGTCTCAGAGCAGTCTCCAACAAAGGATCTGTCTAAAGGTGACCTCCAGTCTGTTCCTTTACCTGCTTCAGTTACGCAGGATAAGCTGCTACCAGGAGAAGCAGACATCAAAACAGGAGCAGGTGAGGCTGATGCCAAGACCAGCAAAGACCAGAAGAATAGTCTGACTGGGGATAAAGACGTGGAGGTGATGGATATTCACGATGAAGGTGCTCAAACAGAAGGTAAATAACTTTAATTGGAGGAAAAAAAACACACAAGTTTCTGTCATTTGTCTTATTTTAGTAAGCCTGATTTTCTTGTTAAAGCAATAGATCAGAGTTATACTAAACTAAAACTGCATCTGAGCCACAGGGTCAACAAACCATCCTGTAAACCCCCACGTTCTCAGAATGTGCTTCACTGTAAATTTGACTGCTGTGACAATTATGTAAATTTATTGAAACTTAACACCGGTTGTCCTTGCAGAAGCTGACCCTGGCATGGAGGGGATGCTGATCGATCAGGGGAAGCCAGATGAGACACCTGTAGGTCAGAGGCTCGAGGAACCAGACGAGTATGATGGAGAGGAGCAGGTGGTGGGCGGAGTTGATTTGGAGAAACAGCTGAGGAGCAAACAAGGTGAAAGCATAGGTATGTGTGCTGAAAAAGTGTGTGTACTTGGCTCTTTTGGGTTTATTTGCATTCAGGGCAGTTCTATTGGAGGTTTGCATGCGTGTTTGTTTTAAGGATGGGATTTATTAGTGGAAAGATCTCACGCTGTCTAACTGGATAAATAATGAGCTTCCTGTTTATTTTTACATAATCATCTATTACAGACAAGGAGATGGAGGAGGAACTGGCTGACTATAATGGTGATGATGAAAATGAAGGAGAGTTTGAAGCAGACAAACAAGCTGCACTCGCTCAAATCTAAGGTACACAGTAATACACTGTTAACACTTAATGTGACTGGGGTTTATTAACTTTCTTGTTTTTCTGGTTATTACTTTACAACTGTCCTAATCTGATCTAGAAAACTCTTTTTGCTTTGTGGTAAATTGTGCTTTCTTGCAGAGATGAAGATGACTTGATCCTGCACATCAGAGAAGAGAAGCTGTTCATGCTGCGCAGAAAAGGAGAAAACGCATCCAAAACGAAAACGCTTTTATATAGAGTTATCTTGATAGGAAAACATATCTGGTTTATTGTTTAAAGTCTTAATGGTCTTACCTGAAAGTCTTTTTTTTTTTCCATGCTTAACTGTTCATTTAAAAAAATACAAAAACAACTGAAGACATCGAGATGTGACGCCATTTATGTTTTTAATAATAGAACTCTTCAACATGGCTGAAAATTAGAAGATTTTGATGATGTGTTGATGTGTGTAATGTTGACCTGATAACAGCTGTGAGTTATGTGCAGACCCTCGTTGGGTTACAGGGTGTGAAATACTGTGACGAGTGTAAAAGATCTGACTGGATGCTGCTGTGACACAACTCTGCCAGCAGAGGGCTCTAGGTCTCTAAGTGAAACTCATCTTCTGCAAAGCCTCAACTTTCTCCCAAATAAAAATCTAGGCCAGTTTTTCAAAATAAGGTAAATGTCCGTCAGCTGAGGCTTTGCACGACTTCAGGAAAGGATAAACCTGCTGTATTTCTTGTTTAATTTTACAGTTTTCGAACTGCTGAGAACAGTCAGATTAAATTATTAGACGTTAAAAAAAACAGAATTTAAACATAATATATGATGTTAATGTCTGGTTTTAAAGACATTTTGATTATTGCTGTAATCATTAGCCAGGTGTTTGACACATTTTTGTTTCTGAGCTGTATTTTAAAGTCTTAAAACAGTTGAACATTTTCAGATATCTTCATTCGATTTAAGAGAGTAAATACATTTTGTTTAATGAAATAGCGTGAAACATTTGATTTGTAGGTCATAACGTGCTGCAGCGCCTTATCAGGTCTGTTTCATCAGGGTTGCCTTTACCCCTGATGTTAAATGCTGCTGACTCAGTGGATGAATATGGATGCACACACTGTGTTTGTAGCGGAGGAAAAGCGACGAGTATTCCTGAGATTTTCTAAAACGCCATGAACGTTTCTGCAGTGCAGGAACATCATGTAGTTCTTCGAGGCTCCTTCGAGCCTGTGGATGTAAACCGTTTATGATTCATACATTTATCAGTGTGTTTCCACTTTAAGCAACACTTAACTGAAAGCTGTTTGGGTACGTGCAAATAAATCAACTTGGACACCATACATAATGTTAATTTAACTGTTTTGAGGGATAAATTGTTGCCTTTTGTTTTTTTATAAGACAATAAGTGTATTTAAATTTAGCAGGTTCTTGGGTTTTATTGATTTAGATGTATCTCCATAGTGAGCTCACCGTTTCATTTTCATGATGAGGTGATTATCATCAGAGTGGACTACTGATCTTGTAGTGGGAGGTTCTCATCAGAGTGCTTTTTATTTGCTCATTCAAATGTTTAACCTTTCTGTAGGTTGTGGCTGTTTTACTAAAAGTTTAGCACTTAACTGTTAAGTTCAAAGAAAAGAGCTAAAACATGAAGAATGTCATAAATTCCGATGTTTTTAGAAAAGTAAAAGCTTGTTTAGTTATAAAAACTGCCCTCGTTTTTATCTTCACCAAATTTCCACAAAATCCATTTAAAATGATAATTTTATATTTGGCACAAAGCTTGACCACATTAAGCAGTTTTTTTTTATTTTGGTATTTTGATTTGAAGAATCAAGTTTTCCAGTAAGACATCAACTCCATATTTTGTCCAGTATGTTGATGGTTTTTGGATTTGGTGCCAGATCCTGGATATTTGAACGATGCTAAAGGTTTACTGATATTCTATAAAGTTTGTGACAACTGACAAACAGAAAGAGGAACGCTTTTAATATTTCAGGTGATTTTGATCAACCAGCTGATTACTAAATCTGCATTTCCATCTCTTTATTTTGCTAAATGTTTTTTATGGAGATGTTTTTGCTTTTATAATGTTTTTATCATTATTGTTGAAGAAAAGCCCAGCAGAGGCTTTGTGGTGTTTACCTGTTGCTGTGTATAAAGTTCTTTTTCCAAGTCCAAATGTGCTCAAAATGTTCTGGGTTAAATATTTGTCATTAATTTTATTGACATTTTGTCTATTAGATTTATCTCTTTTTTTAATTTGAAAAATTTTAGTAACTTTTATTGACAATAAAAAAATTTAAATGAGAATTCTACCTTATGTGTATTGGTTATTTTCATTAGATTTTTCTTACACCTACACCTTTCTGCTCATAATATGCCATATTATGGTCAGACTCATTCACAGGAAGTCAAATGACAGAGAAGTTTCTGGACACATTTTATTGACATCTAAATTTAAGATGTTAAAATATTGTGTGGTGAGATTCTAAACTAGAGGCTGTGTTCAGAAAACAGTGGACCAACACCAGCTGATGACATGGCCCAAAATCATCACAGAGCGTGGAAACTTCACGCAGCGTGGATTGTGTGTCCACCAGTCCACCATGGTGTTACTGAGCTTGACTGGCCTGATCTAAACCTCACAAGAAACCTAAAAACCACTAACCACAGTATGAGGTATCCATCCTAACTTCATCTAGTATTTAAACCTCAGATTAAACAGTTCTATAGATAAAAGACGATCAATAAAATCAAAACACAAAAGATTCATATCATTTATTGATGTGCACCCTTCATCATCACAGCATTCTTTACAAGATTGTTCTGAGAAATGTCCATCTATTATTTCATAACACAAACACACACCCTCATAAAAACACGCATACACTCAAACTTCCACCTATGCATATGTGGCTCTTCAGGTCCAGCTGAGTTTTCTGGTCTGGTTTCATGAATTGGATCTCATTATAGTGAAAAACAAACACATATCAAACACTCCTCTAGGTTAAAATTCAGTGTTTTAAACAACAATGTTCAGACACAGACTGGGTCAGCACAAGGATTCATGCAGAGGAGCAGGGAGGAATCAGATAATCTTCACAATAGGAAAGTACTTGTGAGCTGAGAAGTCAAACTCTGGGAGAACCTGAGGATGAAACGAATAAAACCCTCACATAACCCTCACTACTTAAATATAAACATCTGAATATTTTTTTTTCAAAATTGTGTTTGAAAACTTCTGGTGTGTGCGTTACCTTGGTTTCTTTCTTGTGACCTCCAGCCAGAAGCTTCATAACTACAATGTTGGGCTTGGCAACTTTCAGGATGCGATTTACCTGTAATTAATAATCAGTGGTTTGCAATTTATTGTTAAAATGCTTTTCATTTTGTAATTCAGAATTCATAAAACATCAAGATATGCTGTCAAAGAAAGAAAACGCTTTAATGATTTCACTTCCTGACCTCGGGGTCTGGGCTGGGCATGTTTTCTAGGATGAGCTTAGCCTGTTGAAAGTGTTTGCTAGCTGCCAGGTAGAGGTCTGCAGAGCCTGGTGGAGGGTTGTACTTCTTCAGATCAGACATCTCCTGAAAGAGAAGAAAAGTGAGAACAGATAAATAAAAACCAAAATGAAACTGAGTGAGGATGGGAAACAACAGAAGCACCTTGAACTGGATGTAGTGTACAGGCGGAGGGGTAACAACACTATTGAAGGGAGCGAAGCGATGCTCGTAGCGAACTTGTTCACTGTCCAGCTCAAACTGAGGCTTTCGCACCTTCCCGTCCATATCCAGAGCGACCATGGTCTGAGAATAAAAGATAAAAGATGCCTCAGTGTGTCATAAACAGGAGGTGAGGGGTCGTTCATGTTTGCCTACCTTGTACATGCCAGCACACATATTCTGGTACGCCTGACTCATTGTAATCTCCTTGTTGAGAGGGCGAACTGAAAAATAACCTCAAACAGCATCAGAATGTGCTCTTAGCCCTAAAGAATACACAAGGCTGGATTTCAACTTGAAACAGAAGCATGTTGAGGGAAATCATCATTTTAAAATGTACCTTTCTTCTTCTTCTTGGCCTTTTTGCTGCTGCGTCCTTTCAGCTGCTCCTCCAAAATGCGCTCTTCTGCCATCTGAGACGAGTCAGCTCTGCTTAGAGTGGACATCAGCCATGCATAAAGGAACTCTGACAAATACCTAAACAAACATAAATAAAACTGCACATGAGCAATGTGAAGAGAACTTCCAGATAGAGCTAGCAAAAAACAGAAAAAGGTGCTTTTACCAGTAGATGTAATAGTACTCATGCATGCTATAAAGCTCCAGCTCAAAGCCACTCAGGAGATACTGGATCATGATCCTCAGATTGTGGTAGAGAATCCAAGTGCCGAGGCAGGCTAGATGCTGTCGCTGAGGCTCAAGTTTCATCAGCAGGCTGTGCAGAGCTGCGTCTACCTTCTCAGCCTGCAGAACACAGAGATGATGAACTCATTAACGTTGATGGAGACGGGCTGATGTGAAATAAATTATGTAATATCAACTAAGATGCTCTTATCTGGCCTTTACTAACTAGTAGTCAAAGCCAGTGCTGTTATGTTTAACAACAACAAAAAAAAAGATAAAAGAAAAGAAACAAAGAAAGAGTTGACGTTAACCTCATCCTGTAGTGTGGAAAACTCCTCAAGAATATGTCCCAGTTTATCTCTCTGTCGAGCTCGGTTGTGTCCGTGGATCTGGATGAGGTTGCAGAAAGGCTGCACACACAAACAAACAGTTTCTCTACTGAAGAGCTAGAAATATCACCAAAAAAATAAATCACATCCCATCATGTACGACTTCCAGTAACCTCTCTATGAATAAAACTGAATTTAAATAATAAAGTATCATACCCTGGAGCAGTGAGTAACAAAAGAGTCAATGTAGTCCTTGGCCTGGTGGTTGTTGAACAGACAACATCTGGACACAAAAACACAGAAAACTTTACAATAAAGCCAAACGAGTGAAGAAAAAAAAAAAACTCATCAGAAAACTGCCTAAAATCAACAGCTGAAAAAAACAACAACAGAAATCCTTTAGTCATGATTAAATAAATGTACACTTACTTGTAGGAGAGGACAGGTGGACTAACAAAGTATCTTAGTGCATCTTTAATCATATCCTGCATCAGGTGGGTCCCAAACACTTTCTTATTGTCTATCAAGAACGTTGTCTGAGAAAACAACACGTTCAGTTCTAACAACAGCAGAGAATCCACAAACATTTTCTATACTGTAAAAATACAAATGAATGTATTACATGCTCACAACAATGAATTAGACAAGGTGCATTACTATAAAACAACAGAGACTCTTCATATGAATCAAAAACCCAAACCTGGAGAAGAGACCTGGAGAGAACACAGGGCGACTGCTCGCTGAACTCACAGAAGAAATCCTGATAAAATAACAAGAGTTGTGTCATCAGACATAACACTCCATCTTTAGAAATACTTTAAAAAGTACATTTAAATTTGTAAAAATTAGTATTTAAAACTGTTTTTATGTTTTGTAAGAATAGAAGATTTAGCATCTACCTATAAGATTTGAACCCTCACTTATGTGAAAGCATTAGCATGACAGCAGATCTTTTGGATTACAGATGAAGATGAGTTTACCAGTATGCCATGTAGGTTTGTGGTATTGACCACGTCACACACAGTCTTGATGCGTTCTATGAGCTTGCTGAAGTAAGCCACCATGTCTTCCCGTTTAATGATCTTGGCGTAACGAGGAAATGTAGGTGGCAGCAGTCTCTGGTTAACAAGAGGCTCAAAGCCCATCATGATGGGGTGGTCTGCAACATTCACAAGAAAAAAAAAAAATCACATTTTGAATCAAATAAACAAGTTTACAAAACAAATCTGTCTGCATTAAATGTGATGGAGAGGAAAAGAAAACTGGAGCTTAAAAGTTTGTGTGTGTGTGTGTGTAGAGGTGTGTGTTACCTCCTTTAGTGGTGTCATTTTGTGACTGGATGCCGTACTGGATACTGGAATGAATGGGAGACAACAGATCTGCTGCCTGAACTACAAGCTTCTGGGCCTCGCATACAGCACTGGTCTGATAAACAACAAAACACAAGAAACACTCCTAATTCCACTTGTCTCACAAAAGCATTAATAATCAGTTCACAGTACATCTAGGATGAAACTCAGGATAAACACTAAACTAAAAGAACAGACTTAAATACTGTGGCTGCGTGCAGCTGTGTTACAGATTATTATAAACACTGAAATATTTGAACAATAATGATCTAACTTTGCTGGTGTTACCTCTTTTTTTGTGAAGGCGATCAGAGCTGTGAGTAGAAGTCGTGTAAACTTGATTCTGTTGAATAGAGCCAGGCACTGCTGGTGCTGGGAGGAAAACATAAAATACACCAGAATGCTATTAAGATATGGATATACATATTCTGAATTAGTCTTCAAAGCTTGAGGGGAATTACATTTTCAAAAACCCTCATAAAGAAGAGTATTTTTTATTCATTTTCTTAATTTATTAACAAAACATCTGGAAATTTTATAATAGATTTTTCTGAAGGTAATTTAAGCCCCACATTCTGACAGAAGGAAGGACAAAATTAAAATAAGAGACAAAAGGTGTTTAAAAAATTTAATGAAATGTGGAAAAAATAAATTGAACCCATAAAGAATTGTAAGAGAGTCTGTTTTTTGCATGTCTGATTCCAATTTAAGGCAGTGGGAATGTTACTCTAACACAACAATCACACACAAATAACCACTTACTTCCTGCTCAACGTCAGGGTTTCGTTGCTCCCCCTGTCGGCTGCGTGTGCTCTGAGGAATCAGCAGGAAACAGTGAACAATGTGTAACAGAATAAGCCTTGTACCATCAGAATTTTGATTAAATTGAAATGACAGATAGCAAATACCTTAACTTTCCTCTGTAACTCATCCTCCACATCTTTCAACATACCTGATAAAATAAGCAAAAAGACAAAAAAGGGAAACAAATTTAGATTTTCTGAAACTTTTTTAAAATCAGCCGAAAGCTCAGCTGTCAACAGTGTATGTAACCATATTAATGTAAAAATCATTGAACTTGTACCCGTCACCCGCAGGTCTGTAACATTATTGGCCATTTTGAACCCATAAGTCATGGCCTGGAAATCCTCCTACAGGAAAACAGAAGTAAAAGGAGCTGAATACGAGCACTGAGAGATCAAATAGTCTTTTAAAATGTCATCTCTTTTTAAAATACATAGCTAATTTGTAAATGAAATAATTGGATTAGCTACTAAAACTACAGGTTTTTATTTTTAAACTATTACTTTTTGTCTAAGCAGATCAAGGGTTTGTTTTTCTCAGAAATAACAGCCTGAACACACTCAGTTACAAACATTTACACCTTGAAGCTGCCAAGCAGAGTCATAGCCAGGCTTGTCTGTCAGTGAGCAGCTCCAGTCGAGCTCAAGTGGACCACACCACAGGGTGTTAATGAGCGAATCAAAAGAGCTTCAAGGTGACCTCAAACAGGCTCTCCAGGTTTTATACCGGCTACCTTCTCTAACTTAAATAAAGGCGCTTTTGGCTTTTATTCAGTAACATAATATATGTAACAAAACAGCTCACCTCCTCAAACACAGCTGCCTTATTGACTTTCTCTCGAGCAATGTCGCACACCTTCAGTAAGCCGAGAGCGAAAGCTTTGAGAGCCGGCTCCTCAATTAGGTCAGGGTTATGGACATACAGGCAGGTGAACACGGTCTGAGCCAATGAGTGACCCTCCAGCCATGTTATCTAGATGTACACAAGTAAAACACACAAACATAGTGAGTTTGATAAGTAGGTGTCGCCCAGTGACTAACAATTTGACCAAAGGTAAAAGGGAAATGAACTAAACTCACCAAACAGCAGAAACAAGTATCAATGATCCCAATGAGTTCAGGAAGACTAAGGTCTTTCACCTTTATGACATGTTCCTACAGGTCAAATAAGAAAGCAATATGAATGACTTGAGAGTAGTTGGATCCTTATTGTGTTTCTTTATAATATAAGAAAATACATATTAATGAAGATACATATATCAAAAACTAAAAAATCTTCTGTTTAATTCCAATACCTTTATAGCTTGTTCAAAATTGAGCACTTTCCTGTTGACCTGGTTTCCAATCATTCCTGCATCCATCTTTGGATCCATCATCTCAATAGCGGACATGGCTTCAAACAGGCCAAACCTGCACCACAAAACAACATTTTATATTTTCAGTTCTCAAGTAGCATCAATTATTCATCCATCCATTTTCTGAAACTGCTTTATCCTCCAGAGAGGGTCGCGGGGAGCTGGTGCCTAACTTCAGTGTTCAAGGGGAGAGAGGTGGGGGACACCCTGGACAGGTCAGCAACAATTAAATTTATGGAAAATAAATCTAAGATTAAATTCAAACATGCTAAATCAAAATAATTTACTGATAAACTGTCTGTTATCCATCGTTTTTAATCCATAAAAACCTTTTATGTTATTGTTTAATTGTTTTTTCTTCTTCTTTTAGGTCATGTCACAAGTTATAGAAAGATGCACAAAATAAGAATTTCATTATACTGTATGACAAAGTCTCTGGTACATCATAAATTTACTACATAATCACTGCACATACATTATTTTACATGCTGTGAACTTGGCTTTGCAAAGTTAACTATTTATAGATTTCTTTTGGAGGCTGATAACATTCATGTAGCACTAGAGAGAACTTAATCATACTCACAGTTTATCATGAAGCAACTCTCCAAGGTTCAACTCTGAGTAAAATAAATAAAAACAGTAAAGGATAGGTCAAGGAGGAAGGTTTCAATCCTTTTTACATAATCACAAATCAAGACTCAATAAGTCCCAGATTTTTTTTTTTTTTTTTTTACCTTTGCAGGCTCCCTTAAATTCATGAGTAATATCAACCCAGTTGGCATTGTTCTTCATCTTTTCAGGGATGCCCAGCACCCAGCCAGTATCATCATCATCGACTGATTTCATCACCATGGTGGCTTGAGACAAATCAAGGAAAACCAGGACAAAGACTTTAAATATTACAACACAATAGATACTACAATGTGAATCTGACTGTTTGTCTCAAATTAGCATCAATTTTACATTAGAACATTAATAATGGCTCTGGTCAGGGTGGGTATAACTAATTGATCATTTGAAATATTAGGCAATCCTGAGCTGCAACTCTAAAACTTAGATATTAATTATGTCTGTCTTCCTTTAAATGTGTCTTTAATTAGTTAAACTGACCATAGTGACTACCAGATGATGCAGTAACATTTTCTAACATAATATAGCCTGAATAAATGTATAAACTTATGCAAGTAATTATTTTTTTATAATGAACAAAACAGTAAGATATATGAAGTACGTTGTGTAACAAACTATAACAGTATAGTTTGTTACACACACATAGTTTGAAGCATTGGACCCAGTTCCAGTTAAACGGAAAATTACAAAGAGAGTTTTTACACAGGACGCTGCTCAGAAGTTCTGTGATTTATTTGATCCATCTCTGCTGAGTGAGTGCTCTGATGTAAATGCTGCTACACAGAGTTTTAATCAACATTGTGCTGATATTCTTAATTTAGTGGCCCCCCTGAAAACTTCTGTTGCTCCTCTTAAAAAACCTTCTCCTTGGATTAATGAAACTATTCGCAAATCCAGAAGAATCTGTCGTCAGGTGGAACGTCTGTGGAAATCCACTAGACTGGAGGTTCACAGACTTCACCTCAAAGAACTCTGGCTCGCTTTAAATGAATCTATAAAAAAATCCAGAAAAGAATATTTCTCTCATCTCATTTCCTTAAATCAGAAGAACTCTAAGGTCCTGTTTTCCACCATAAACTCTCTTGTTTCACCTTTGACCCCTACAGCACCTGTGTCCTCTAAAAATGACTGTAATGACTTTCTTCAGTTTTTCATGACAAAGGTCAATAACATCAGAGGAAGCATCTGTCCATCCACACGTCACCATTCTGTTTCTAGCATTCAGCCCACTCAGTCTCTGAGAGTGTTTGACCCAGTGACCTTATCTGACCTTTCACCTATCATTGACAGAATGAAACCATCTACCTGTCCTAATGACACCCTTCCTGTTCTGTTGTTTAAAAAGGTTTTTCCTGTCATTGGTCCTTGTATCGTAGACATCTGTAACTCATCACTCTCATCCGGTGTGTTCCCTAGCTCCTTTAAACACGCTGTCGTTGAGCCATTATTAAAAAACAATCTGGATCCAGCACAGCTTAATAATTACAGGCCGATTTCAAAGACTCCTTTTATTTCTAAAGTCTTTGAGAAAGTTGTGGCAGAACAGCTGATTTCTTTTATGGAGAAATATGAGATCTTTGATCAGTTTCAGTCCGGTTTCAGAAAGCTCCACTCCACAGAAACTGCATTACTAAAAATCTCTAGTGACATTTTGATGTCAGCTGACTCTGGAGAATCCACTGTCATGGTTCTCCTGGATCTTTCCTCAGCATTTGACACCGTAGACCACAGTGTTCTGATTAACAAGCTTCATGATACTGTTGGTGTATCTGGTGTAGCCCTAGAGTGGTTCCAGTCCTACCTTTCAGATAGAACTTTTAGTGTCTTTGCGAACCAGATCATGTCTGACTCCCAGAACCTGACCTGTGGGGTACCACAGGGCTCAGTGCTGGGCCCTATCCTGTTCATTTTGTATATTTTCCCCCTAGGCCAAATGATCAGACAGTTTGCTGATGTGTCTTATCATTTTTATGCTGATGATATTCAGCTGTACTGCTCATTTAAACCGTCTGAATATTTTAAGTTGTCTTCTCTGTTAAAATGTTTTAACGACGTCAAACAGTGGCTTAGTGACAACTATTTACAGCTGAACTCTGATAAGACTCAATCATTAATTTTTGCTCCAGAGAACCAAATGAGTGATATTAAGCAGCACCTTGGTTTTCTGGCTGCTTCTGTTAAACCAAACGTCAGAAACCTTGGTATCATTATAGATTCTGCCATGTCATTAGAGGGACATTCACGAACATTAATCCGTAACTGCTTTTTTCAATTGAGAAATATCTCTAAGATCAGAACTCTAGTGTCAAAAGCAGAACTAGAGATGATTATTCATGCTTTTATTTCATCTCGTCTGGATTATGGTAACAGCCTTTTTACATGTCTGAACAAGAAAGATCTGTCTCGCCTCCAGTCAGTTCAGAATGCTGCTGCAAGGCTTTTAACCAAAACACGAAAGAGTCAGCATATTACTCCAGTTTTAAGATCCCTGCACTGGTTACCAGTGCATTTTAGAATTCATTTTAAACTTTTAGTTTTTACTTTTAAAGCCATGCGTGGTCAGGTCCCTGTTTATATCTCAGACCTTTTAAATCCCTACAGTCCTCCTCGTAGTCTGAGGTCTGCTAGTCAGAGGCTGTTGGAGGTTCCTAGATCACATTTTAAGTCCAGGGGAGATAAATCTTTTAAAGTAGTGGCTCCAAGATTATGGAACGCTTTACCTCCTCCTCTGCGTAGCCTGGATTCTGTTGACTCTTTTAGGAAACAGTTGAAAACTCATTTATTCAGGCTCGCTTTTTACTGATTTTAGGTTGCATGATGTTTTTGTTTTATCATGTTTTTATTTTGTGTTTTATCATGTTTTTATTTTGTGTTTTATCATGTTCTTATTTTGCATTTTATCATGTTCTTTTCAAGTTTTTATTTTGTGTTTTATTATGTTCTTATTTTGCATTTTATTATGTTCTTTTCAAGTTTTATCCTTTGTGTTTTTATAATTGTTTTATTGTAAAGCACTTTGTGGCCATTGGCCTGAGAAAGGTGCTATATAAATAAAGTTATTATTATTATTATTATTATTATTATTATTATAGTTTTATACTCCACAGGGTCTGACAACAGGACATATAAGGTACGTGTTTATAACAAAGAAACTTTGGATTAATGAGATTTGAAAATGTAATGTATAATACCGGTAATCTAGTTAACCATGACAATGCTTTTTTTTTTTTGCTATTTGAAAAGTGATTATCAACCTAATACATTTTTATATGATGATACCTATCTTGGCCAGGTCTTCCTTGGAATATGTTTTTTTTTCTTAATCTCAAAGGGCTGATTAAATAAAGGTTGAATAAAAATACATAGTCATTGTATGAGCCCAAATTGCACTTGACCTTTACATCATTAATTTGTCAATATTTTGGCAGCTAAGGAGAGATTTTTCTTCTCGCGTTAACACTGATTCATCAAATCTCAACTTATTAAAGGATCTACATCCATATAATAGTTTCCAGAAAACGTTATTTGTGTAAAAAATAAAATAAAAATCCTTTACTGAGTTTACCTCATCATATTCATGTGAAGAATAAGTTAGTACAGTAAATCACACTGATGCAGAGACAAGAACCAACAGAAAACCTCAAACACAGACCAAAATACGTTTGTTTCTGGTTTACACTACTAATACCAATAAACAAATCATCTATCAATATATTACCGTTTTCAAAATGTCACACACGGTATAAGAAGATAAAACACGTATTACGGTATGTTGGTATGTTCTCACTGACATCTATTTAGTTAGCTTAAAACATCGTGTGCAATTAAGCTAATGTTGCTCACACTCCGTATTTCCAGCGTATAACAAAGCAAGTTATTGATATTTTAAAGGTTGCTTACACTTTATGTGATATACCAAATCCGAATACTGTTATTTGTGAATTAAAAAGTCGTTATAAATCATTACTTACCTTAGTATTTAAGTAATTCCCAAGAAGACTGCAAAGACTGGCGCATAAATTATACGTCATAGGCGCTACCGTCAACCTGGGACTTGTAGTCCAAATGAGTCAAGAAGTTCCAACCGACAGCAAAGCATCTGATCTACAAAACTGAACGCTGAATACATTAAACTATTTATAAAACATATTGTTCATATTGTTAAATGTATTCAACTTTGGCCAAAGTTCATTTTAATTTTTATTTCCTTGCACCAAGACGCCGAATAAAGTCGCAACTCTCGCGTGAATACACTCTGAGCGTCTCTGCTCTCAGATCATCATCAGTAGGGCGTAGCAACAAACAGTAACTGGCACTCTTATCTTACTATCAGCCCAATCTCATCGTGACAACAGTTAATTTTTATACAGGTTTGTAAAATTATTTATCTTTGTTTAATATAGGAATCCGTGTGTTTGGCTAAAATTGCCGTGCTTTCTGTATCGAGCTTCACTGTTAGCATATTCGTCTGCTGGCCTGCTCGCGTAGACACTAGTAGGCGGCCGTAATGAGTGAGAAACCCAGCAGGTGCAGAGACCACAAGCTTCAAGTCGGTTATGAGTCTTAGCATCCCTAAGGAACACAAACAAACTTGATAAAGTGTTCTCCTTGTTGCGCCCCTTGTATTAGGAGTAACCGTTCTTCCTTCTGGATTCTGAAAGTAGCCAGCCCTTTAACTAAGTAAACAGAGCATCATGTTTATCAGCTGACAACAAATTCATTCAGCCCTAACGGTTGCAAAAAAATATTTGCAATGGTTGCCATGAATCTCAAACGTGGTATAGGGATTCACTGTGGTTAAATTGTAAAATATTAATCCAAGAAAACTTGTGAAAAAGAGTTTGACTTGTAGCACAGAGTCCAGATCTTAAACTGTTTTCAGAGTAGCTGGAATGTGCTTGATAAGATTTCACACTGAGGTCTGACTCCTACATCAACAATACAGGATCTTGGCAAAATATATATATAGATATAAGCTTAAACTATGCCACTGTGGTTGTGTCATAATCAAATAAAAGTGGTTCATTTATTTTTTTAAGACAATGACTTTTTTGGGGGGTATTACCTTGTCTACACTATAGCTTTTATTTATTTTGCTTCTCAATATGCTAGGCTATGCCTTGTTTTGTGCAGTATCAGTCTAGAGACCTTGTTTGTCTGATAATTTTGTTATAGAACATTCAGTGTGAGCAGCTTCAGTTTAAAGATACCTCTTGCAGTCATGTCTCACAGTATCTTGAGTTATAATCATGCAATTATCATGTGTTTGTCAGAGATTTTGTGGGACAATCCATGTGGATGGAGAATCTACTTTTCTCCTAAATGCGTCACACTGATCCAAAAACACACTCTTTTGTTTTGGCTGCAAAATGCAAATATTTTAGCCAACATAAAATGTTTTTATCTTTGCATTTACTGTTAATTATATAGAGCTTATAGAATTTTTGGTTATCCTATTAGGAAATTTTTACAAAGATTTACAACCCGACACACGTCATTTGTTTGGTACAAGTCCGAGCCATGTTTATAGATGCATATAAACCGGTACGTTCAAAGCTAGGGACAGTTGAGCTGTGTGGTCAGCTGGCTTTGGCACAGTTTCTTAGCTTGCTAAAGTGGGAGTCCAGTGGGAACTCATTTGACATTTCGGGTAAAGGGTAATAATTCTTGTTTCCAAATAACACAGAATGTTTATATATGTCTTTTTTTAATCTGTGTCTGTTTCCAGAAAACAAGATGACTCTTTGATTTGGTAGAACATGAACAAACCCAAAATGGCCACAGAGAAGGGGTGAGTTGATGCTATACAAACACGCGTGGAGACAGTGATATGTGTGTTTGTGAGCGAAAGCTATTTTGTTCCAGTTTTGTGTTAACATGTTATTTGTCTCTAAGTTAGCACTTTTATGATGTGATTCTGTCCATGTACTGTTTTAGCTTCCAGCTCCTGTTCACCTCAGAGTTTGACACCACTATTTATCCTTTAGTCACTGTATGTGTGTGTGTGTGTGTGTGTTATGATGTGTGTTTGTACCAAAGAGCACTGTGTAGAGATAATTACATGACCTTGCTAGAAACAGCCATATGAATTTGTCACTACTAAAAATATTGCTTGTTCATCTATGTGACTCCCTTATCCATGTGGACATTGCTTTCCCTTCATTTTTCTGTCTTGAACACACGCTTTCTCTTTCTGTCGGTCTTCATCTATCTCACCCTTTATAAGGACATGAGAATTTTTGCTCCACTGGGTACAATCAGAGTTTTGATTCTCCCTCCGTTGTTTGCCCTTGCTGGAACAACTGACCCTTAATCTCTTGCTTCTAGTTGAGTGCCAGGGAAGTTAATATTATTAGAAAAAGAGAGGTCACCACCCCAGAAATAGTTAAGCTCTAGAGGGCATCCATTAAGCCAGCTTTATTAAAATAATAAATCTTAAAGTCAGATTTAAACTGTATTTTGATTGCCAGTTTTTAAATACTCTTCATGGTTTTTCTTTTATTATTTATTATTTTTAACTAAGATATACATGAATCCTTATGCATACAGTAGTAGCTTTTTTTAAAAAAGATAACATTTGCTGCATTATACCATTTGTACAGTACTACTGGCTGCAATAGTGAATCCTGTTACAAGTATTACACAGATTATAGAGGCAGTATTCTGCTTCTGGAACGTACAGTATGTTCTTTTTAAAGGTAGAAGTGTCTGCTGTTGGTTTGTTTCCAGTGTTCCCAGTAACTCGAGGGTAATGATGCTTCTGGGCCAGCTGGAGAGGATGAATGGGGAGTCCAAGCTGAGGGATGTTGAAATGGCAAGACAGGTCACAACAAAGATCCTTCATCTCATACAGACACAAGGTGAGAGCACGTAGTATATACGTATATATTGAAACAATAGAAAAAGGCATATATTATTTATTTGCATTTTTTCATAGAACATAATCTGTTCAGGAATATTTAGCTCATGTCAGCATGATAGACATTTCAAGACATATTCATATTATATATTATCCGCATTGTGACATATGATTTTAAAAAGTTTAGATTTTGGTATCTGGTTGTTGTTGGTTGAACAATTTGGCATTTAAAATAAACTAATATATAAACTTTCCAGTCATAATCAGTGTTGGGAATAACGCCGTTTAAAGTAACGGCGTTAGGTAACTCCGTTATTTTATCGGTAACGGACTAATATAACTAATTACCGTTTCCGTCATGAGAACGGCGTTTCCGTTACTGAGCGTGAAATGCGGTGCGTTACTTTTATAATGTTCTCTCCAACAATGCGTCCGTAGGTTCAGTCCTCTGAGCTTTATTTAGAACAATAGGAGCTGCTGTCGGCTGTAGCGACACCAAAAACAGTCTAAAACAGTTCAAAACAACCGAACAGAGCTGTTTCCTGCTCTCTGTCTGTCGTTCCTGCAGCAGTACGTCTGTCTCACACACGCGCGCGCTCCGCCCCGTTTCCCCATCAGCTGTTCTCACGCGACTCTCGCTGTTTTCACACAAAGCAGAAAAGGACAGCGTCTCAACTTCCAAGCATAGTCTGAGAACAAACGATAACCAGACTATTACGGTATAAATTGATGAAATAAACTGTGTACTCTGAACGCACCGCCCCATGCACAAACTGCTTGTGCGTGCAGCTGCACACACACAAACACACACACAAACGCCAGTGATGGAGCAGGGCAGTCTGGAGCATTAGGATGAAAAGTTGTCATCTTCAAGGTGGAGATTTATCCACTACTTCAAACTCATTGAGGTAAAAGTCCAGAATGTGTTTGTGAGGTGTCATTAAGTCCTGAAGTTTCCGTTTCTTTTAAATTTACTCAGAAAAACTGCTCAGAAAAATCCTAATTCTTTGATATAACACACCTTTTTTAAAAATAGTAATGCAAAAATTATTTTCCCTGGTAACTAGTTACTTTTGTGATAAGGTTATTCTGTACCTAACTCAGTTATTTTTTGGAACAAGTAGTGAGTAACTATAACTAATTACTTTTTTAAAGTAATGTTCCCAACACTGGTCATAATCAACACAGCAGAGTCAATCATTCATTTTATCCTGCAGAATCATTCTGGAAGGTTTTTTAAACTTTGCAGACACAACTCGGTCACAAAGAAGCTTTAGACTTGTTTTTATGTAGTAGAGGGTTGCTGTGTTTTTGTTGCAGCAGTTTGTGTTGGGTTACATCCTTTATGTTTTGTCCTTTACACTTCTACCACAAAACATCTTTATATTTTTACAACAAAACCACAAAAACAAGAGGAGAAAATTGTCCACTCTATTACATTAGTTGGTAAATCATTTAAAGGGAGTTTATTTGTTTTACTGTCTGTTCCCCTATATAGAAGTAAATGTCTTTAATGACACGTCTGTCATCTACAATTGATTCTCATACTTTTGTCAGCTGCTTTGACAAAGAAATCGCTCTTTCTATAAATGGAAAAATTTGTTTAAATAAAAAGACTTTAGTTTAGGTGGAGTATATTACCGGTATTTGTTCTAGGATATTTAGAGGCTTTTAGAGGGAAGTCATAAACAGAAGTTGAACCCAAAGCCCTTGGCTCTCCTGGGGCCAGTGAAGGGGCTATGAGAACTCCTGTGGGAGCAGCCAGGCGTCTCGGGTCTTTGTGTTTCAGAAAAATGAGTTTAATCAAACAGAAGGCTTCACATATGGGGTTCAACTTTCAGAAAGTATATTTGTTATGCTTTGAAATAAAAAAACAGATTTTAAATGTAATTCTGTCAATATTTGACTGGTTTATTAACTACATTATTGTTTTTATTGTATTTACTTTTAATTATTTAAACATCTTTTTTATGAGCAGGTGATTTTAGTTGATTATTCAACTTTTAAAAGAGCATTGCATCCAGTTTATAACAAAGTTAGCCATGTGTTGAAGTTAGGTGGACAAATTAACACAGCACAACAAACCAATGCCTCCAAAATCACCAGCTTCCTGGGAAGTATGTTGATTTAATTTGTAGTGCAGTCAGGGATGTTTAATGCAACCCTGAGCGAATGGCCTCTAACTGAGAGCTCATAAGATCTG
Source organism: Callopanchax toddi (assembly GCA_006937965.1). NCBI lineage: Eukaryota > Metazoa > Chordata > Actinopteri > Cyprinodontiformes > Nothobranchiidae > Callopanchax > Callopanchax toddi. Next base: position 1,956,830 of record SSNR01000106.1, on the reverse strand, counting down.
ATAAGGCCATCTCTATCAGACCCTACAGATTTGGTTCTTATTCTCAAACTTCAAGTTTAAAACAAGTCAACAAGTAAAGCAACATCTTTGTGGACTTAATTTTGTGAAAAATTAAAAGCATCCAGTATTTTCCTGTGCTTAAGCTGTACCTTCCTTTACAAGCTTTAACACATGTTAACATGTAACACGGTTGTAGCTGATTAATTGATGAAAACTTTAGTTCATTTGTTGTGGAAATGGAGATGGGTGGGTGCAGCAGTAGCTAAGGTGTAGACTGACGGACTCAGAGTCTCTGGTTACTCTTTAAGAGGAGTGTTGATCTCCCAGCGGAAGGAGGCGGCATTGTGCCACATGACTGTGTTGAACACAGTGAAACATGAGTGCGTCCCTGTTAGTAGGGAGCCTCGACTGTAAGATCAGATCAGTTTAAATATCAGTTTCACATTGTTGTAGTGCTCTTAACATTTAGTCATCAAGTGCATTTATCAAACTGGTGAATTAACTGACAGTTCTGATTCTTGCATAGGTCATTTATCAAGTAGATATGCAGAGCATTCTCAGCTTACTGCTTCTGGAATGCTTGGAATTCCTGCTATTCCCAACTTGACATCGCTTTAAATATCAAATATCTGTATCTTAGAGACACAAAACAAGCAACCTGATTTTAGGTTCATGGACATTCTCTGTGCACTTGTAAAGTCTTATTTTAGTCAAATGAAGCAAATAAAAAATGACGCTTTAAAATGAAGGCTGATGCATGCAGAAAATGTTTATTAAATAACTGGTTGAGAGTTTTGTGTCTGTGAGAGGAACCCCAGGGATGCTAATGTGTACATCCTTACCTGCATCCTGTGGTTTTCATATTGTGACCTTTTTAGTCTGAATTCTTTGTAAAATAAACCAATTTTATCCACCTTTTGCTGAATTATTAGTTCACTCTGCCAACGAACTTGAATTCTCTTTGAACGTCTTCCCGTCTCACCTTTCTTGAATTTCATCTCATCTGATAATTTGAGGCTTCGTTTTTTTCTTCAAAGCAAAGCTGCTAATCCATTCTGACTGATGGGCACAGTGGAAACGCGTCTGTCTGTAACTCTATCAATCATGATATACAGCTGTTCCCCTCTCATCTACTGCTTAGTCATCTGTCAGTGCCTCGCCTGCAACCTCAACTTGAAACGTGTGTGAGTGTGACGTTGGTAAGAGGGAGGTGAAGAGGGGGGTCATTGACCCTGTTCACAGTAACCATACACTCCTGGAGGGACTTTTCTGTACTCTGTCTTAAGTTTAGAGTCTTGGGGGCTTATGAGGCAGTAAAGGGATACCTTAGAAAAAGATACAAGAGAAAGTCCAGAGTAGCAAAATGTTCTGTTTACTGTATTAAATATACATATTTGCTTCATTTTGTTGGATATTAAATTATCTTATTATTTTCATCTAATGTTTTGTTGGTTTTTCCCTTTTGAGAGAAGTGTTTTTTTTTTTAATTAGACGCTCTTAAACGGAGAGGTGTATCTCCAACAGCTGTCAGTCTTCTGTCAAAGGGAGGTGCTTATCACTAAGCCTGGTGTGTGTGTGTGTGTATACACATGGTAGGGGAGTATAGGTGGATTGTGTTGACCAGTTGAAGAGATCACTTCCAGCATTAGAGGGATAGAGACATACCAGTGAAGCTTTAAAGTGATTTACCTTTTGGCCACTTATACCCTGAAGCACTTTGATTTACTGTAGACCTTAGATAATCAGACTGCTGTGGAAGTGAACCTGGTGTTTTGGAGATCAGAACCTGATTTCACTGTGAACTTTGAGATCTTTGATTTGAAATGGAGTATCACTACACCAGGAGGTACTATCCATCCTTCGCCTCATCAGACTCGGCAGGTAAGAACCAGAATGATAAATTAAACAAAGTATAATTAACAAGTAGTGCTGAGATGTGTCATCTATTATTTTAAACTCAGCCCAAAAGCATAAAGTTTCACTTTGGCATTAACGATTACAAATCAGTGGACTTAGGTTTCAAATATTTTAGATATTTGACTTTGACCAGGTCAAGTTAAAATGAGAAGTTGGATTAGAAGCCACTCTTGACTCCTTCAGCTTCCCTGATTTATCTGGGATGCTTGAAGTTGTTAAAGTTATGGGTTGGGAGGTAAGTTTAAATACACAATGTTTTGGTGCAGAGCTTTAGTTATACGAGCATGCATTTCTACACAGGCAGTGATCACTTTGTAGGTGTTGAAATGCTGATTTGTTGTGAAGAGCTTTAAAAAGTCCGGCATGTCAGGAATGTTTGAAGAAGCCCCTGCTCCCCAACGCTCTAAAAGTATGTGCGTAGCCTTTGTACGTTTCAGATGTTCATGTTGTGTGTTTACGGGTGGACTAAACGGGCCAAACTCGTATTCGGTTTTACGTCTGGAATAATTCTCAGTCGGTTCAAGCTGTGCACTTGACACATTTCATCCCAACGTACACCTGCTATTACATGTTCTGCCAAATACCCAGACTCGCCAGACGTACAGTCTAATCATCACCAAGTAATCTAATCCTCCAGTTGGGCTGTTTTGGTTTTTGGTGTACAAGGTCTGGATGTCTGGCACAATACGCTGACTACCAAGAAATCAAATAGCAGCATTCATTTGACATTGAAGTCCTTTTTTCTTCTAAAATCATTTGTTGTGTTTTAACTTTCTCTGATCTTTGAAACATTTGTATAAGTCATGCTTTAGAGGTTTAACAAATATTCTTTCATTTTTGTTTTTAGAATGAGCCAAATACTGTGTTCCTGTGACACAGTTGGGAATATTTTAATTTACAGATCAGGCGTTGGTGAGGAGAGGGTCAAAATGATGAGAGAGGGAGGGCATCTCATAGGTTCATGATAAACTTCTGAGCTTTGACTTGTGATTAAAATGTGCTTGAAAGTCTTGCCATATGAGTTACTGAAAATGAATATAGCAGCAAAATACTCTTAGCTATGTAAAGATACAATGGATTAGAGATGTCCTGACCAGAGAATGAAGTCACTTTCCTTCTTTGTCCAGTGTAATGTGAGCCTCTCTGATCTATGTTGTGGCAACTGGAATAACTGCAGTCAGTGTTTTTGAATACGAGTCCTTCCATTGAAATTTGAAGCACTCAGCTGGAAACAATCTTCCAAATGTTAACCCCACCACAGAAAGCGAGTCCTTTAGCTAAGGTAGCTCCCCAAGAAGAAGTATAAGAAAGAAGCAACCCTTTTCTGAGTTTCATAAGATTCAGAGAGCTGGTTTCAGGTGTCTGGTTTCACATCTGGTGATTTTTTTTTTTCACAGATGACAAACTGGTTGCTCCTTCACCTCGGTTGTTTGACACCAGCTATTTTCATTGTTTACAATTCTAACTAGTTTTACTTTGTGACCTTTTACAGAGAAGAGTGGGAAAGAGGTGATGTCCAAAGGCTCCTCTGGAATGGAGGTCATCCTGTCTTCACTGGAGGTGAGCTCACATCAACACAACCTGGACTACCATGTCATCGTGTCATAGCACAACAGCTACAATGTCTACCTTTTAAAAAATTAGGGCAGCAGGTACATAAAGTTGCTCATAATGAATGCAGCAATTTTTAAAACAAAGCCTTTAAGATAAATAGTTATTTTTTTCCTCAGTATTTTCACTTTACACTTTATGAGATGTCTGTTTTTTTCTCTGCAGTCTGCACCGACTTTAAATGGAGTGTTTTGATTACTTTCTGTTTTCAGTCTCCTCAGATTGATGACATAAGAGAGTTTAGCCAGCCTCAGCTTTAACTAGTGTGTTTTTTGTGACTTTGACAGAACAGCAGGGATGTCCAGACCACCCTAAACATCCTATGCATCCTTACTGAGCTGCTGACTATTGGTGAGGAGAATTTTCCGTTTTCATTTGTTCTTCCAAAAATCTAAATCAAGAATCACAGCGTCAGGTCTCTTGTGTTTATGTATTTATTTATGGATGTAATAGAATCGAGTGTTAAAAAACAAACGTGTTCTCAAAGCATATTAAGCTTAATTTGACCCCCCAGTAATGATGTGGTGGTAAATGGTAAATTCAGCTGTGACTGATGGTATCGGTGTTTTGCCAAGAGGTTCTAATCTTGGCCTGAATAAAGTTTCATTACATTTAATGCTGTTCTATTCCTGGTTTTCTGTCTTAGGCAGAGGCCGCAGAGTGGGAGTGTTTGTCTCCAAAGGAGGAACTGGAGTATTATTCCAGATTCTGGTCACTGCCAATAGAGAGTTTCCTTCCAGTGAGGAGCTCATGCTGCAGCTTCACTCACTGCTGGCCAAGGTCGGCCCCAAAGGTATCCTTGTTGTCAAACACAATGCTGGTCAGGTCAGGTTACTTAATTTTTTAAGAATATGAGACATTTCTCATTTGTCTGTGTTATCTAAAAGGTAATACCATTTGGGTCTAATCTATGCTTTTGATTTGGGGCTTCAAAAAAGTGAAAATGATTGTTATTGTCATGGATTTCAATATCTGTTTACACCAATCTCAATCAGTTTGTCAGTCTGTCTGTTCCTCATGAAAAGCCATGAAGCTCGTTCTAAAAACCCCTTTTTTAGCCATCTTTTTATCACTATCACACCAACATGATATGGTGATATGGACACCCTGCTCGTCTAGTTCCTGTGTTTCTCCTTTATCGACTGCCCTGTGTGCTTTCCTCTGAACGATCCACAGAGCAGATGTGCGTCCAGCACCAGGTGCCCTTTAATTGAATATTGAATCAATCCAGTGAGCTGTGACGCTGAACAGTGGCATCAGTCAGACAGCAGAACTCCATAAGTCTGTTGTAGGGCCAATATCAGTCACTTTAGATAAGATGGATTGTAGATTGAAGATATTTTTGCTGCATTGCTTGACAGTGCTTTGTCAAATGTATAATGTTGAGAGAGGAGCTTACTTTTGCTCCAAGGTGACAAAAGGTTATATCCTCCACAATGACAATAGGTTGGTTATTCAGATTAATGAATTCAGTCACCTTCTCTGTAATTATTTTTGCCTGATCTTGTTGCTGCAGGAATGTATTTCTATTTTTTAAAGTTTCCTCCAGTTTTTGAAATTAATGTTGGCTTCAGATCAAAAGACAGAAATGTGTCAAACGTTGTTCACTAACGTGTGATCCTGTTTGTTTAGACAGAAAGTTTGGAGTGAAGGCCCGTTTGAGTGGAGCCCTGAACGTAACCATCAACTTAATGAAACAGAATCTACTGAATACAAAGCTACTCCTGCCCTGTCTGCAGGTTCTCAGGGTTTACTCTACCAGCTGTAAGTAGACTGATTACTGAATTTGTGGGAGTTAAACTAAATATATTTGATTTTCTTCACGTTTTTCCTGCATCTCTCTTTTCCTGTTTATTCAAAGCTGTCAATGCAATTTCCTTGGGAAAGAATGGTGTGGTGGAGCTCATGTTCAAGATTGTCGCACCATACAGCAAAAAGAACACAAGTCTACTGAAGTGAGTCTTTCCTTTTTAATTAGCCAGTCATTGCTGAGTTATAAGACCGCGGTGACATCCACCCAGGCTACATCACCAACAGAGTTTTTGAGCTTCTGTCCCTGGTGTCGGTTTGACAGACCATGTCACTCATTTGCCTTGTTTCAAAATCAACAGGGTAGCTCTGGACGCACTGGGAGCTCTGCTCAAATCCAGTGAGTAATTAGATTTGTGATATAAAATTTACAATTTTCAGTAGCTTTGTTTTTTTGTAGTGTAATGTCCATGCAGTAAATCTCTTTATTTTTTTATCTTTTCTGTTCATAAACTTCTGATTTGCTCTGAACCAAGAACAGTTCATTTTTTATTTCAAGTTATTTGAACCCTCAGCTGTCCTGTCTACACTTCAGTGTTTTTATTTTCATTTGATATACGTCCTAAGACCTTATGTGGCAGAGTGATGTGTGCCAGTGCTTTATCTGCTTCTTCATCTGCTCCCCTGTGCAGAAACAAATTCTCGTCGTGCGGTGGACGGTGGCTTTGTTCCTGTCTTGCTCAACCTCTACCTGGATTGGCATCGCAACGACGCGAGGCATCGCTATATGCTGATCCGTAAAGGCCTGCTGATCTGCCTCAGAAACATTATTAACATCAAAGTTGGCAGGAAGGCATTCTTAGAGGCTGATGGCATGAGGATTCTTTACAATTCATCAACTGTGAGTGAGAAAATATGAATGAGAAGACATTAAAGCAACCAGCACACATTCTCAAACTGGGGTCCAAATACTCTTTTCTATTTCTGTTTGTTTCTTTGTTTTTAGGAGTGTCTCCCAGTGCGGACTCTGGATCCTCTGGTCAACACTTCAAGTCTCATCATGAGGAAGTGTTTTCCTAAAAACCGCCTGCCTCTGCCAACCATAAAGTCAGCTTTTAATTTCCATCTGCCTCACGTACCTGCTGAAGGGCCTGTGGCACAGCTCTACAACCAGCTGCCTGGAGGTGAAAATGCATTTCTTTCGAGTGCGCTTAGCTTATCCCACTAAATATATATATACACAGCTATTTAATTGGACATGATTGCTACTAACACACATTTTATATTGGTATAAACCTCTAGCTTAGGCAAAGAAATGATCAAATTAGATCAGTGACATGTGTCTGTGTTGTCCAGTGGACGACGTGGTGGATGAAAGTGATGATAATGAGGAGCCAGAGGCAGATTCAGATACAGAAAATGATGAAGATGAGAAGGATTATTGCAGTCTGGTAAGAATCAGCACTCTCATGTATCCATTTCTTATAAAGACATTATGTTTTACTGCTGTGGTTACAAATTAAAGCAACCTTCTCTGTGATGTTGCTCATCTTGATTGAAGTGCAGAAGCATTTTCATGTATTCCTGCATTTCTTCGTTTCCAACAGAGGGCAGCAATAACTCGAATACAAATCCCTAAATACTATCAGTAGAAATCAGCAACTTAATACATAAATGCTCTTTTTTATGTCTACATTTTACTTCTGTCTTGTTCCATCAAACAGAATGATGACATAGAGACAGATATTAACAAGCTACATCCCAAAAGATCCATTGGCCGTTCGTTTGAGGAGTTGAGGGTCTATAAGAGGTTTTTCTCTGAGTTGTCTGAAGACTTTCAGGTAAGCATTTTTGTACTGTAAAAATCTGTTTTTCTGTTCACAAAGAATTGTTTTTATTGCTTTGTCAGTGAAAACAGTAGAACGGGGATCACACATTACTCAGCCTTCGAGGAAAGATCTTCTCCAGGAAGCTGGAGAGGAGTGTCCTGTTGATGGTCGAATCTCAGATTGAGGAGGAGCATATTGTTTTTCGTCCTGGTCATGGAACCATGGACCCCCTCTTTACCCATGCTAGTGAAGGACATGGGAGGTTTGCCCAACCAGCCCACATGTCCTTGTACCAAAGAAGTATGAATCTGGTCGGCAAAGCCAGCAGAAGTTCAGAGCTGTTTCCAGTGATGGTTGGACTCCACCAGGGCTGACTTGTGTCACCAGTTCTGTTCATAACCTTTATGAATAGAATTTTTAGGCACAGGTGTGGTGTGGAGGGTGTTGAGTTTGGTGGCAGGAGGATCTCAGTTCTGCTTTTTGCAGATAATGTGGTCCTCTTCGCCTCATTGAACTATGACCTTAAGCTCTTGTTGGAGAGGTTTCCAGCAGAGTGTGAAGTGGCTGGGATGAGGATCAGCATTTCTAAATCCTAGGCCATGGTTCAAGATCAGAAAAAGATGGCTTGCCAACTCCAGGTCAGAGGAGAGTTCCTACCTCAAGTGGAGGAGCCAGAAAGTAAAGCTGTAGATTTACTGGTCGATCTACCTCCTAATCCTCACCTATGGTCATGAGCTTTGGGTAAGGACCAAAAGAATGAGATCTCCAGTACTAGCAGCTGAAATGAGTTTCCTCTGTAGGGTAACCGGGCTCCGCCTTAGAGATAGGGTGAGGAGCTTGGACATCCGGGAGGTACTTGGAGTAGAACTACTGCTCCTTCATGTTGAGAGGAGCCAGTGGAGGTGGTTCAGGAATCTGGTTAGGATGCCTCCTGTTTCCTCCTTGGTGAGGAGTATGTCCTAGTGGCATGAGACTCCTGGGTTGACGTGGGACATGCTAGAGGGACTATATTTCTAGACTACCATAGGGACACCTTTGGGTCCCATCCAGTGGCGGTTCTAGACCAACATTAGAGGGGGGGCCAGGCTGGGTCCAGCTGCTTTTTTTAGAGGGGCACAATCTAAAAAACTCAGCACTTAGCAGGGGCCACAGGGGGGCCAAGCTTATTGTCAGAGGGGCCCTGGACCCCCCTAGAACCGCCCCTGGTCCCATCAGTTGAGCTTGGGTCGGTGGCTGGGGAGAGGACAGTCGGGCTCCCCTACTGAGGATGCTGCCCCTGCAACCTGGACCCAGATAAGTGGAGTACAAGTACAATCAAAACAATCCATTGTCATGTTTGAGAAGCTTTATTTGGCATTTTATGATCAAAAGTAACAGATTTTAGTGCTCTCTGCATACTAAACAGGTCATGATCTTTTTCAGTTAATGATCATTGGCCAGTTATTTTAGGAAGCTAATAAACGATGAATTCTGATTTATTGTGGCTGCCGTAAAGTTATATATTTGCTTATATTTAGACCTTTATCTAGCTGATATGTTTTTTTCTTAAGATTTAAATGTCTCCATTGCAGACACTTTTTAGTCAGTTCCAAAAAAATCAAGAAAAGCTTCCTTTAACAACATTACTGCTCAGAATGAACTTTTCCTGAAAGATGTATTGTTTTTACAGGGCTATAACTTTGAATACTCAAAGAGCCTCTCAACAATATCTTCATCAGCATCCCTCTCCTCCTCATCAGCATCAACTAGGCTCGCTCGGCCAATCGTGGTGCCCACAGCTCAAGCTTCATCCCAAAAGCAAATCCCCTCACCAAACCCTCAGGAGGGTTTTAACTCTGTCAAAAAACATCACACTCAGCTGTCTCCCTCTGCTCCTCAAATGCCTCTAGACCTGGATTCAATCCACATCAATAAGGATAAAGATAAAAAAGAGGACTCCAACATTCCTTCTCCAGATGGGCACACCACCTCCCTCTGCAGGTCCCCCGAACAGGAGCTAATACATCCACTGGAGAGTGTGTCTTTAGAGGACAAAGGGAATCTGAGAGCAGAGGTTGGGTCAGAGAACGTAGAACAAGAAGGATCTCCAGTCAACACTACGAGGCACATACAGTCACCTTTGCTCCTGGGTGGTATCCCTACTCGTCGTGTGGGAGGAGGGGAGAGTAACTGGGGTTCAGACTGCGGCTCAGAGGGCGCTGAGGATGAATTGGGGGAAGGTGCAGTTCTTGAGGTGCCAGACACGGCCCAGCTCCTCCCGCTGCATGATCCTAAACTCTATGTGGAGATGGTGAAGGGGACTTGTTCTGTCCCTCAGTACGCTGAAGTGGCTTACCCAGACTACTTTGGTCACGTGGCTCCAACATTTAAGGAGCCCCTTCTGGAGAGACTCTATGGTGTTCAGAGGTGAGGGATTTGTTCTGAGGGTTTAAACCGTTTCTTTAGCAAAAGGAAAAGTGGTCATAAACGGTCAGAAACGATATAAACAAAGGATACAAATCTAAATGTGCTATTGGCATTAGTGTCCTCATCAGTGTTTGATTTACAAAATAACAGTGACAAAGATTAAGTTCATAAACCTCCATAGTAATTATTTTATACTTACTATGATGTAATGACAACACGAACAGCCCTAACAATCATAACGATTTTTATTCATTAACCTTTTTCATTTTTTGAAACAGTTATGATATAAAAAATGCCATTAGAAATAATTTTTACATTTAATTTGATTATTTAGGTAGTTAAAATGAATAATTCCAGGCTTTCTATTTGTATTTCTGACTGTTAATCCTGAATAGTTTACATTTAAAAGTTGACTTCACATAGATCGTTGTTATTAATGCAGGAAAATAACTATACATCTATTTCTGTGAACAATGTTTTAAATGTAAATTGCATTTTTCTTCAATGACGTTAACTATAGTTTTGTTTGTGTTCAACGTACAGATCAAAGATATTTCAGGACATTGAGCGGTTGATTCATCCTAATGACATTCTGGATAAAGTAGTTTATGACCTGGACATTACCAGGTGAGTTCATCTCAGCCTGCTAACATTTAAATGGCCATGAGCAAACTAAACTGAAATTATCATTATTATTATTAGACTTTTTACCATTGTATCATCATTTTTATTACATCAAAGATGAAAACTATCATCCTTTTTTTTTTTGGACAATGTTGAAACTTTTGATAAAGTTGATTTCTTCTATTTATTATTCATATATTAAAAATGATAATTCTGTTTTCAGTTGTCCTTTCTAAATATTGTTTCAGCTGTCCTGTAATTGAAGACAGTGGTGAATCATTAAAGTTCAACTCTCAGTTTGAGTCAGGCAACCTCAGGAAGGCTGTCCAAATTAGAAAGTAAGTATGAAGAATCTAATAGTTAGAGACTAAATCATGAAACGGTTTGGTTCATGATTTAGTCATTTGGTTCAGTCATTTTCAGTCATTTAGTCATTTTGGTCATTTGGTTCAGTTCATCCTGTGGTGTTTTTTCCAGATATGAGTATGATCTGGTGCTGAATGCAGACATCAACAGTAACCACTACCATCAGTGGTTTTACTTCGAAGTTAGTGGCATGCGCGTTGGAACGAACTACCGCTTCAACATCATCAACTGTGAGAAGTCGAACAGCCAGTTTAACTACGGTGAGATACCCAGCTGTGTCAGAACATCCGGCCCACAGATGACGTATTGAATGCAGCAGATATTTGCTTGATCAGACGTCAGAGATAAACTTGTATATTTTTGTTTTTGTGCGTTTATGTTATATCTGTGTGTTCAGGCATGCAGGTGCTGATGTACTCTGTGCAGGAGGCCATCAGTGGCCGGCCATGCTGGGCCAGAACAGGAACAGACATCTGTTACTATAAGTAGGTAACCTGACAAAGACTTGTTATAGACAAAAGCAGAAACTTTACACTTAGTATCATAGTTTCATAGGATGAGATCAATTTAATGCATTAATGGAGTTTGTTCTGAATTATTACACTTTATATAAGCTGTAGAGCACAAACTCAACTCTGTAATATATTTTATAGCCTGCTGCATTGACAAACATTGTTATGAGGTTGTATTAGTGGACTAAGTGCTCTATTGTTTTAAAAATCCCTCTTTAGAAAGTGCCTCTCTCCCTGCCACTCTTTCCACTTAGATACCCTTCCCAAATAAAAACAAATTTTAAAAGTATTTATGGTGTTATACAACTAATTATGCATTGATTGATTCGAATGCTCTATTTTATAGGGAGCTCATCCATAACATGTTTGTTTCTGAAACCGTCATAAAGATCAGAACATTTTGCATTTGTTACAATTAGAGGAATATTGTGTGATTTTACAATAAAACACAACAGCCTAATGAAATGCCCGTTCAGTGTTTGTGTTGTGGGTTTATTCTGTACGACGCGTTTTCACAGGAATCACTTTGCCAGGAGTTCCATTGCAGCTGGTGGGCAGAAAGGAAAATCCTATTATACACTGACCTTCAGCATCACCTTCAGCCATAAGGATGACGTCTGCTACTTTGCCTATCACTACCCTTATACATACTCCTCCCTGAAGGTGATGCAGCTGCACCAGTGATGGCCGTACTTCTGAACTACATCTTCTGGTAGTCTGACTCTAATTTGTTTTTGCAATCAGATGCATTTGTCCAAACTGGAGGATCTGAGAACTCCTCAGATCTACCTGAGAGAGGACGTTCTGTGTGAGACCCTCAGTGGGAACGGCTGCCCCCTTCTCACCATCACTGCCATGCCTGAGTCCAACTCCAACGATCACATCTGTCAGTTCAGTAAGTAACAAACTGTAGATCTGAATGCAAGCTGCTTTTTATTTACTGCAGGGCTTTTATATTTTCCCCATTAAAAAATCTGCAAAGCTGTTTAGATTTATAAACAAGCAACCATCCTAAATGATTAAAAATGTGAGTGAAGTAAATGTCCCAATGATTTAAAAAACAACAGGATTATTATTAAAGTCAGTGGATAAAAGGATAGATTCTGAAAGTTTGAAAGATTATTTATAAAAGGTCCAATATGTTCTAGAAATTGTTTAGTTAATCTGTAAGAATACAACAAAGGTTCTGTTATAATCTGTGTTCAAATGATTAGACATGGCATCATTACCTGGATGATTTTGCTGAATACTCTGCTGTCATTTACGACAAATATTACTGTCAAACTGACTTTTTTCACAGCATGGGCAGTAAATTAGACTTTTTATGACAGAGTTTTAATTTTTTTTTTTTATCTTTAATTAAAGTTTGTATGGCCTCTTAAAAAAAAAAAGAGAAAGACCTAACATCTTCCTTTCTTTTCTTTTGTGAATCATTGGAGAGATTACGCTGAATGAGGATTTCCTTCATTCTTTGTTGATACCCTTTTTTAAGTTGTAAAAAAACTTTAAATTGAAGAATCTTTTTGTTTTTCTTTCTTCCTTCCTGTGCATGTGTTTTTTTCCTGCCTTATCTCTTTCTCCCTCTTTAGGGAATCGCCCATTGATCTTCCTGTCAGCCAGAGTGCACCCCGGAGAGACCAACGCCAGCTGGGTAATGAAGGGCACGCTGGAGTTTCTGATGGGCTCCAGCCCGCTGGCAGCCAGCCTCAGAGAGGCCTACATTTTCAAGATAGTTCCCATGCTCAACCCTGATGGGGTTGTGAATGGAAAGTAAGTTCAGAGACGCGGATTGAAATTAACACATCTTTCAAATAAACATTCTTCCACTGAACCTGGGGCCTGCACGGTGGTCACAGCTTTTTGTACATTAACTCACATTACATCATGTCTGGAAGGATTCTCTAGCTGTTATCCTCCACTCTGTATCCTTCCCCTCCTCTGCCGTCTCCTTTCTGCTGCAGTCATCGTTGTTCTCTGAGTGGAGAGGATTTGAATCGCCAGTGGCAAAACCCCAATCCTGAGCTCCACCCCACCATCTACCATACTAAGAGCCTGCTGCAGTATCTTGCATACATACAAAGGGCACCACTGGTATGACCTCTAATTAACTGCACTAGAATTACTTCGGGGGATAGTTTTTGCACTTTGCGGCATCGTTTTTCTTTAACCTCTCTTAATTATCGTGCCAGTTCTCTTGCTCAGCTCCACATGCTATTCAGCTGCATGCCCACAGTGTTTAAAAATCAATGAAAGTTTTATGATATTAATGCATTCACCACAAACAACACACTCTGCTGCCTTCTGTGTTACACTTGTGTCAGAGTAGGGACATTTTAAAGAGGTTTGTTTACAACACAAAGTACAGACATTTATTTACAATTATAAAAACAGTTTTAAGTTGATGCATACTGTCTTAATTTGCTTCATTTTAGTATTTAATATTCTATTACTTTGAGTTCAATAAATTTGTGAAAAAATAAAATAAAAAGATTTCATCATCGTGATCTCTTTTGCTTGTTTTATCTCTGTGTGTGTGTGTCTGTGTGTGTTTGTATGTGCACGTGCAGGTGTTTTGTGATTACCACGGCCACTCCAGGAAGAAGAATGTGTTCATGTACGGCTGCAGCTTGAAGGAGACAGTCTGGCAGACCGATATTAGTGCAAGCTCAAGTGACATGCAGGAGGATCTGGGATACAGGGTGAACACACGAACACACACACACACACACACTGCACAACTTGTTTTACTTTTTAGTTTTTGTAAAACAAGTTCCTTCACTTAAAATAATTCTTTAGGCGTTTCTTGAATTTTCTAAATTTGTAGCCTATTTTTCAGTAAAATCATTCATCCTGATCAGTGACTTGAACAATATTTTGATAGCTTACTGTAAGTCAGGGTTGGTGGTTTTATTCTGACAAATATTTGTGAGGTGACTAAAACATTAATCTTAATATCATCTAGAGAATAAATGCATGTATTTCAGACTCTTCCTAAGATCCTGTCCCAGATTGCCCCGGCCTTCAGCATGCCCAGCTCCAGTTTTGTTGTCGAGCGCTCCAAAGAGTCAACTGCTCGCGTTGTTGTTTGGAGGGAGATCGGAGTCCAGCGCAGTTACACTATGGAGAGCACGCTGTGTGGCTGCGACCAGGGCAAGTATAAGGTATGTGTATCGAACCTGGCAATCATACTGTAGCTGATTGTATAAATAAATATGATCAACTATATGAGTGCAAACTGATAAATAACAGTGAGACAGATTTATTAAAACAACAAAAATGTCTGAAAATAATAACTGGGCTGGAACTATCGTTGCAAATTCCAACATATCCACCAGGTGGAGCCAAAGTTCTTTTTTCTTCTTGCTCTGCCACTTTTAGTCCCTATCCATTATGCTGCTTACTTTGTGGCTTCATTGTCTCCTTTTCTTTTCACTCTCCATGTTTTCCATCCCAGCTGGTTCTTTAGCGCAAATTTTTGCCAAAGTCAATGTTTAATATATTTCCAGTTCAAGAGGTCTCCCCTGTTCTGTGTGAGAGAATTTGGCAAGATGCACAGAGACTATTGTCCACTGAAGTGCAGCTGTAGCCAAGTTCAGATGTTTCTAGTTCTGCTCTGGGGGAAAATAAACATTAAAGTCTCCTGGTTGAACTGGAGGTCAGCTTAGTGTGGGGTTGCTGTACCTTTATTTTTGAACAGCATCGGGATGATTTCCAGAGAACGGAATTCCTTCATGTTTATGCAATTAGGTTTTTGTAAAGAGTTTATTTTGGGTGGTTATTTCCGACGTGCGTGTTCTTTCCAGGGACTTCAAATCGGCACCAGAGAGCTGGAAGAGATGGGAGCTCAGTTCTGTGTGGCTCTGCTGAGGCTGAAGAGGTTGACGGGGCACCGCAGTCACCAGCATCTGCTGGATTTGGACAGTGATATCATTGGGACACAGTCAAAAGCAGTCAGGTCTGTATGAGGAGCTTGTTTATCATAACACAGTTCAGGCAGGAGCACAGAAACTCAGTAAACAAGTTGCTCTGCAGCTGAGAAATATCTCATATCTATATTTTTATTTGTCTGGGATAACATACTGAATTGAACCCCCACCTCCTTAGCAAAAGCACCTCTTAAAGTAAACGGCAAGTTTCCATCACAACTTATTTTTAGTAGCAAATCCCCCAAAATTCAACACTAAGGAAAATTTAGTCCCATTCATTCTGGGTGTTTCTTGTTTTTCTTACTCTTTTAGATTTTCAGATCCACTAAATATTACTAATCAATTTTCTCTTGATTTGCATTTAAATCCGCCATTCAGAATGTTTGTAGGAAAACTGTTAGGACCGGCAGATCTGAGAACAGTTAATGTAATGAATGAATTTATAAGAGCATCTTTCAGGATGCTGAATGTATTTGCTTAATAAATAACGGTATCAGACCTTTTCCTCTACTGTCCTGTTGTTTCGCCCACAGCTGGTGTAGCAGCAGCAATTATTCTCATATTGTGTGAAGAGAGGGGATCTGATCACAAGTGGTCACGTCATACCAGGTGTGACCTGAAGCACATAAACCTCCACATGTTGAAGCCAGCTGTAAACAGTCCTGATCATGTCAAATCCAGGATGTTCAGCCTGATTTTTACTCTTTATACATTGACATCTGATCTAAAAATCACTGGGCATAATCAGTTTAATGTGGGGCCTGAAACCAACTGTAACAGTTTTCTCTACTGAAGAAACAAAGACTTTAAGCTGATCAGTCGTGTCCCCCAGTGGACGTTCTCAGGGACGTGTCTTGTAGTCTGTAGCACAGGGCTGCACAGTGTGGATTAAATGGACATTGAACATGTAAACTAGGCTGCCCCTCTGCACGACCAGAATAAATTTGCATGCTATTAGAGACTTAAGTACCGGTCTGTTCAAAAACAACTGCGCTAAGTGCGTTTATAATTTTCCTATATGACACAAAGACCTAGCTCACCGCTCTACCAAGGGTAACACACATCTTCATGTTGTTTATACCTCTTTGTGCACGAGTATGAGCAGAGATTCTTTACTTTTCTAATCTGATGATGAAAGCTTTCTTTTAACCAAACTTTAGTAGTATTTTTACTTTTTTTTTTTTTTTTTGGTTTTCCATAGTGCCGTGTGAATAATAAAAGGAGATAAAAGTAATAATCCACTTTAATTTGCTTCTATAAGGAAGTTCCAATTTACCTCTTGGCAAAAGTCATTTAAATTTTACTATCAGTTTTGGTTTTTAACACAAAAAATATCAGCAGCCACTCCTTGGTTCCCTCTTTTTCCTGTAAGGAACGCTTCGTTTGTCTTCGTTAATATAAAACCTTTATTTAGCTGGCTTGTTAACGTGATTTTTCAAAAACTTTCCTAACTAAATGTTTTGAATCTAAGGTAATGTTCATTCAACAGTGACTGGCATTTAGTTTTTCATTTAATGTTTAGTTGTTTTTTTTTATTATTTAAAAAAAGCATCAAAAAGTGAGTCGATGCTGCTTGCCCTTTAAAAACGAACTTCCCACAGAGAAGTCGTAGCTTATCTAATCGCCTTGATTGAAATTACCAGTCAAGAAAAATGTGGTCCAGACACGATCTTCTTCATTCAGTTCTGCTCCTTAATTATTAAAGTTGGTCAAAGGCAGGCTGTGACCACGGAGGTTATCTTCATCCCGTTTTATTTCAGATTGTCGGCCGTCTCTCCTCAGAACGTTTGTGAAAGCAGTGGTTTGAAAGATTGGTTTCATGTACAAAAGCACTTAATGCTTACATCTTTCTGCAGGCATTTCTCAGCCTCTTTTTCTTAGTAACATACTCTACTCTCATATTGATATATTCATTCATTATTTATGTATCTGATCACTAAGAGACTCCAAGTGTTTATGTGTGTGTGTGCGTGTGTGTGTTTGCGTCCTTTGGGATTGGTTGCTCTCATCTTTGATTTATGGTTTTCTGCGTGGCCCTTGGTATGACAGCACTTACCGTTTCAACCCAGCATGCAGCACTAATAATCGTAGCTACTGGGAGGTGTCTCTTGGTGTGTGTGTGTGTGTGGATGGGTGGGTGGATTTGGGAGCGTTTTGTTTTGTAGTTCTGAGTTTAAGGAACGAGGCAGGTTAGAGATGTTTATTTCTGAGTGACTAAAAGCACTCTATGAATCGTGTGAATTTATGCAACAACTATAAAAACAGCAGCTGGAGAATCCAAAGTGAGTTTAGTGTTTTAGAAAATGGCCTGTAATGGTCGATGCACAACTTTCCCAGTCTGTTTGGACTTTTTTCTGTCCATCACACACACACACACACACACACACACACACACACACACACACACACACACACTTATGCTTACTGTACATTTACGGATGCTCAGTCAGTTCCTCTGTATCTCTGTCTCTCTCTTATGCACTCGCACTGTGAGGAGCTCAGTAGGAGCTCATTGTCTGAGCCCCTGATCGGCTGTCTCCCTAGGATCACATTTCAGACCATTAACACCATTAAAAACCCACTAAAGCCACTAAAACCTCAAAGAACCAGCAACCATTTAACCATTAAGACCCATAGGGAAAAAAACAGCCTAGCTGGTGAGAGCTTACAAGCACCGCTTGTTAGCAGGCTGGATTTTGTTATTCAAAACTTTGTTAATGTATTTTTCAATTTCAGTCCAACGTTTATATATTTCAGCTGATTTAACTAAAACCTTGATTTTGATTGCTTGTTTTTAGAAAGTCTGTAACAAAAACAATCCACCAGCTCTTTATTCTAAATAAACACATAAAGCAACATCACCTAACCTGTCAATAAAGTAGGAATAAATGTTCACGTAATGACGTTTTAATGTCTTTTTCTTGTTAGTTCCTCAACTACCTATGTGATGGAGGAGGACGAGCCATCCTTTCTGGAGGCGATAGACTACAGCGCTGAAAGCAACGATGAAGATGGTGAGCCTGAAAACGAACTTTGCTGCGAAGTTCAAGAGAACTTCGATCAGCTGTCAGACTCTGAAGCTAACCACAGGGACTAGTGATCTCCTTCCTACCTGCTAGTTTCACTTTTTAACTAGCTTGGATTATAAGATACACAAAGATTTTGCTTGAGAACTAGAAAGAAGCCTCACCTCCCACAGTTAAATATCTTAGTCACACCTGAACGGTTAGGATTTATTCCTGTAGCGGACTTGTTGCTCCTGAAGGTGCGTCCACCACCTGCCTTTCCTTTCAGATAGACTCGTCTAAGCAGCAGAAAGAATCAGGACTGATGTCACCACTAGACTACAGCATTCATAAACCTCAGACACCTTATAGCCTCTGAGAGTCACATGTAAACAAGCAGAGCTCAAGCAGCAGGCAGCACTTTAGTTTCCTTTCACATAAACACCCCTTCATGTAGTTCTGCAGACCAGCTTAGACTTCAGCCAACCTGCCTTCCTGATGGAACATCCGTCTGTGTGTTGTGTACTAAACCCACCTACGTTTGTCCTTCACTTGATCACCCTGCGTTTGGTGCAACCTCACGTGCTGTTTGCCTTTCTTCATCCCAAATAGAGACTGTTTATATCACACGAATGTAAAATGTTCACCTTTGTTTAAACGAACCTTGTATTCCACATAGTACAGAGACGTAAACACCAGATTAACAAAGGCTTGACTCACGTTTTTAGTTGCACTCAGCAGTTACACACTTTGATTGAATGTATAATATCCACATGTACTGTCAGTGTTGTCGCTGTCTTAATAATCGACAGTATTCTAAAGCGGAAACAAACGAGTGTTAAGAGCAGAGAGCAGAAAACCTTTTTTTGCACTGTTTGTATAAAGAATTATCACTTGAACACGTGTAAAACCCACTTTACACATCAAAGATAAAGAAAAGTTCTCAAAGCCCAGTGAAAGGTGATGCTCACACTGCTGTAATATTGTTCTGGAAATTAGCCTCCTTTGTATTCTTTTATTCTCTGTGTACATTTTGCAAATTTTCCAGCATCCTGTGCATAAAAAAACAAACCCGGTTGGTGCTGTGTCTCAAAAGGATGAGATTAGTTCAAATTGTTTATGTAAATGTGTTTCTATTAGATTTGTACAGATAGTGCATGGCTTTTCTTGTTCTTTTTAAATTATTTCTAATTTATGCAGTTTTTAAGGTGCATCTTGTATGTTTGTGAGTCATTTTTAGTGTATGAATGCACAATGTGTGTGTCCAAAGATTTTAAGTTATTCCACTGTTCGGCGCGCTTTTTAAACACACTTCTATCAGTTTGATCATCCTCTCTCTCTCTTCTTTCTTTTAAAGTTTTTCTTTCTTCAGCTTTTTCTTTTACATTTTATTCTTGAACATCTTTTAACCCCAGAAAAAAGTGCGTGCACGTGTTGTGAATACATGTTTATATGTTTTGTAGTATGAGATGTGTGTGTGCTATTATACTTTTGTTTGGAGCAGTTGTTTTCTTTTTTTTTTTGCTGCACTCAGTTGTTGTGTTTTATTTGTTTTGAGGTCAACAAGATTAAAGTTGATTGTGTGGCAGAAAACTGAAGGTCAAAGTAAAGGCTTGGGAAATAAAAAGTGAACACAAAAAACTGTAAGTGATTCTTTTTAGCTGTCTGAACTTATTTAAGAACATAATATACTTTACCAGCGTAAAAATTAAACCACAGTTCTTATATCCTAAATAAAAACCAACATTTTTTTTAATGACTTATCTTAAGTATTGATGTTCATCTTTTTATCAATCCTGACAAAGTTAGGTAGGAAACAGCTGATCCTGAAAAGTGAAAAGTTTAGAAAACAACAAACAGGTTGGTGAAATCAGCTGTGTGTGTGTGTTTGTTCCCAGCATCTAATGCAAAATTCTTTCAACTGTCCTTGATTTTTTTGTTTCTATGGATAATACTGAAATTCATTAGAACTTTAAAGGGTTGTAAAACTCTGAGATTCTTTGGAAACAGAATCATAGTTTCTTTTAAGTCTCAATGAAAATCACGGAAGTCCATTTCCAAGTTAGGAGCTGAAAAATTCTTGATTAATACTCGAAAAGCTTAGAAGTCGGCATTAAAGCTTCACTTCACTTCAAACAAGCTAGGTTAATTGTGCAATAATTCTCTGATTTCTTATGTAAATGATGAAAATGTTCAGTATTTAGAAAAAAATTCAATAAAACACACAGTTGTGTTGGGAACACACTCATGATGTTACCGTTGTTTGAGAACAGACTGTTTATGAGATAATTCACAATATGACAAGAGTCAGAGTTATTCAGTGGGTTCAAACTGTTAACTGACCTGATTCCTGTAACACAGCTTGACATAACCAAAGTCAAGTGAAAATGATCGAAGAACTATATAAAACTTGATTTTTGTCTGTAAAACGTTGTTCTATTAAACCATTAATGAAGTAAATTTAAATCAACAAGAACCCTGACGTGGTTTTGGTCAGTGTTTATTTATGGCTGACACTGATAGAAATAACAATAACTACTAATATCTCAGAGAGAGGTATTGAGAAATGTAAACCTCCATTAAAACATGGACTGACCAGTTTTGCAGAACCTTCCTGAAAGGTGCCGACTGCGTTGCTTAGACACGTTTGCATTTAAATGCTCTGAATTATCTGCTTCAGATGTACAAAATTGACATCAGATCTTTCATTAATTATGTATTTACACATCAACAAAAACAAAACCTTCATCCGTCTCAGTGCTAAACTCAAAACTTTGATTCCTCATTTTTAACTTCTGCCCACAGATACTCAGACCGTCTGATTCATCAGACTTTACTTTTTTTTGAGGTTTCAAAAGGTTATGGCTTTTTAAACATTTAATCAAAAATTGAAGTTATTTTACATTATTTTTGTGTGTTTTTTGGAAAAGTTGCACGTTTTAAGGATTCAGTATTTTTATTGGAAATTCAGTTGTGATTTTGGTTTTGTTATAATGACTTTAGGGACACATTATCAGCAAGAAAATAAAAACGATGACAGATTGGTTTTTTTTCTTCTTCAAATGAAATGTGTTTTAAAAGAAGTCGGATTAAAATGCTCCATCGCTGTTAATAAAAGCACCATTAACTGATAAAGATGTGGCATCCTAAGTATCAGCAACACTACCTGGAAGGGTTCAGAGCGCCGTCTTTAGCTAAAAGAGCATAAGTACATAATCAATCACTTCATTACAGCAGTGCGGTTGTACAAGCATTTGTTCAGCAACATACCTCTGCTGCTTAAGTGCTCCGAGTAACTTAATCTTTTGCTTCTCAGGAAATGGAGGGAAAGAAGGCAAGAAGAGGGTGACAAAAAGCCAGCACAAATGTCCTGAAAATAACTAGTGAATGATGCTTAATGTAAATGGATGTAAGTGGACAGGATGCACAGAGAGAGAGAGAGAGGGCGAGTGAAAGCACAGAGGAGGACGAGAGGTATTTGGAGAGTCTGAGGAGCATGCTAATCTGAGGCAGCGTGGAGTGAGAAAAGCTCTTTTCCGCTTTAGGCCCCACGCCCTCACTTCCTGTCCCTGCTGTCAGTCAGAGCAGCTCAAGAGCATCACATAAAGGACCAGCCTCTTCCCTCCACAAACACCAGCACAGTCCAACCAGTTACTGGTCAAAGGATGGGGGGCTTTGTGTGTGTATGAATGTATAAGTCTTGAAGGGTGGAGGATTTTGAAGTGCTTCTGTAGGTTTCTTATGTTCAGAGACCACTAATTAGAAATCTCTGTCCCTCTGCTCCTCTCCGTCTCATGCATCCTGGCGGGCACCGGGCCCAGTCTCCATCCCCACACTGATGAGCTCATTTCTGTAGTCAAAGTGTGGCTCTGTGGGCACCTAATAGTGAAGCCAATTAGTGCCAGAGTCTGACTTGGCAGCTTCTCTAACTCTCTGGTGGTCCCACAGAGGGAAAGAATGACTCCCTGAAAAGGTACAAGTTCACAAAGAAGGGCCCGACAAAGACGTGTGTGTATGGGGCTGCGTGTCACGGGGGAAGGATAGCTCAGTGTGGGTTTGATTGTGTTGTAATTCAGCAGCACAAATCTTTAGAGAATAAGTCACAACTTATTATGATTAATCAGGAACGCTTTTGAAGTTGGATGGTT
>SSNR01000106.1:1909401-1930768 GCA_006937965.1 Callopanchax toddi | reverse complement strand
TAAAGCTATTTACAAATCCATTTAAAATAATCGCTATATCTGAAACATGGATCAGCTCTGATAAAGGAATGGACTTTGAACTAGATGGATATGAAGCTAACTATTTAAACAGAAACAACAAGAGTGGTGGTGGAGTGGCGCTGTATGTGGATAAAAGCCTGAACTTTAAAGTCATTGACAGTATGACAACTGTGATTGATGAACATTTTGAATGTCTAACAATTGAAATCTTTAAGGAAAAAAAGAAAAATATAATAATTAGTTGTGTTTATAGAGCTCCAGGCTCTAATGTAGCAGTTTTTAAGGATTGGCTGGAAGAGGCGTATTCAAAAACAAACCAGAAAGTTGTGTTTATTTGTGGGGATTTCAACATCAACCTGCTCAACCCAAAGAAGCATAACATGACAGAAGAATTTATCAGCACACTGTACAGCATGAGCTTATATCCCAAAATTACAAAACCTACCAGAATTAAGCCACACTGTGCTACTTTAATTGACAATATATTTACTAACGACATCACAAACAATACAAGAAGTGGATTATTAATCAGTGACATCAGTGACCATCTGCCAGTCTTTGCAGTTTATGATGACAACTATCAAAGAAACCAGCAACAGGAAAAATATAATTATAAACTGATAAAGACGGAGGAAACCATGAGAGCTCTGAGGGATGATCTGGGGGCACAAAACTGGGACCTGGTCTTCAGAGAAACTGATGCTGATAAAGCATTTGACACATTTTTAACAATATTTAACACATTATACAATCAAAACTGTCCAGTTATTCAATTGAATGCAAAGCAAAAACATACAGATCAACCTTGGATTAGCAAAGGATTACAAAATGCTTGTAAAAAGAAAAATAAACTGTATAAAGATTTTTTAAGGCAAAGAACCAAAGAGTCAGAATCCAAATATAAAAAATACAAAAATAAGTTAACAAATATTATACGAAAAAGTAGGAAGGACTACTATAGTAAGACGCTAGCTAATTATAAAAATAATATAAAATCAATCTGGGATACATTAAACAATATTATTAAAAATCAGTCCAGACAGCACAGTTATCCAGAACATTTTATTGATAATAATACTAAGATAGAAAATATGCATGATATAGTCAATGGTTTCAACAACTTTTTTGTCAATATTGGGCCGAACCTGGCAAAACAAATACCTGATGCTCCGAGTCCGTCAATGGAAACCAGTAACAATCATCTGATTGATCAAACTCCCAGTTCTATGTTTCTCACAGCAGTGGAAGAAATGGAGATCATAGATCTAGTAAATAAATGTGAAAGTAAAACATCAACTGATTATAACGATATCGACATCAAAACTGTGAAAAGTGTTATTGGGGGGATTGTAAAACCACTTACTTACATCTGTAATTTATCATTTCAAACCGGAACATTTCCAAAGCAGATGAAAATAGCAAAAGTGGTGCCACTGTTTAAGACTGGGGATAAACACAACTTCACTAATTACAGGCCTGTCTCATTACTTCCACAATTCTCTAAAATCCTAGAAAAACTGTTTATTAAAAGACTGGATTCATTTTTAGATAAACATATGATACTAACAGAAAGTCAGTACGGATTTAGAGCTAATAGATCAACATCACTAGCATTAATGGATTCTGTTGAGGAAATTACAAACGCATTAGACCGTAAACATTTTGCTGTTGGTATTTTTCTAGATCTCCAGAAGGCCTTTGACACAATTGATCACAACATATTAATCAATAAACTGGAACGGTATGGGATCAGGGGGATTGGTTTGCAGTGGATAAAAAGCTACTTGAGTCACAGGAAGCAGTTTGTGAAGTTGGGACAGTTTTCCTCATCATACTTGGACATTGCTTGCGGTGTACCACAGGGTTCAGTACTGGGTCCAAAGTTGTTTATTTTGTATATTAATGATATTGTAAGGTTTCAAAAATATTGAAATTTGTAATGTTTGCTGATGACACAAATATTTTTTGTTCAGGGGAAAAACTAAACGAGTTAATGGAAATACTTTCTGCAGAAATGGCTAAAGTGAAAAAATGGTTTGATAAAAACAAATTATCATTGAATCTAGGTAAAACTAAATTCATGTTATTTGGGAACCATAAAGTAAACACACAAATTCTGATGGATATTGATGGTGTCATTATTGAAAGGGTGAATAATTACAAATTTCTGGGAGTCATAATGACTGATAAAATAAGCTGGAAACAACACATAAAACACATTCACAACAAAACTGTAAGAAGTATTTCCATATTAAACAAAGTCAAACATTTCCTGGATCACAACATACTTCACATGCTATACTGTGCACTGGTGCAACCATATCTGAATTATTGTGCTGAGGTTTGGGGCAACACTTACAAAACTACATTATCACCAATAATACTCTTACAGAAGAAAGCCATTAGGATCATTAATAAAGCTGGTTATAGGGATCACACTAACAACCTGTTCTTCAATTCACGGCTACTAAAGTTTACTGACCAAATTCATTTTTTGACATTACAAATAATTTATAAAGCTACTAACAAACTACTTCCCGGTAACATACAAAAACATTTTTCACATAGAGACAAACAATATAATCTGAGGGAGGAAGGAAATTTAAAACAGCCATCTGTGCGAACAACAGTTAAAAGTCACTGCATTTCAGTTTGTGGAGTAAAATTATGGAATGGATTAAATAATGAATTAAAGCAATGTCCAAGTATGACTCAGTTCAAAATGTGGTACAAAAATATGGTTTTCATGAGGTACAGGGAGGAACAGGGATTCTGACTGGACCAGGTCCAGTGATTGGTGTGGGGGTGTTAAAATATTTGTATATATCAGTGTATATACACATGTGTAAAAGAAAATGGGTTATGTTTGTAATTGGGTGTAGTGGTGAATGTTTATTGCTGTGTGTGGTTATAGGTGGGTAAATGGGAAAAGGGGTGCTCCAATATTTTGTATGTAAAGGTGTACATGGGACATTTTGGTTAAAGACAATTATAGAGAATGAGGTTGAACTGATGTCAATAAGGACACTGTTCTTTTTGATTTGTGAGGGAGACGGGGAAAAGGGGCAGGAAATTAAAAAAGCTTATGCTTCTTCCTGCTCCCTTTGAACATATCAATTATATATACATGTATGTATATGTGTGTGTTTATAAATATGTATATATAGAAGATTTATTTATTTACTTTTATTTTTCTCATTGAAGTATTATTCTCATTATTATTGTTATTTTGCTGAAATTATGTTATTATTATTATAGTTCAAATAAATCATTCATTCATTCATTCATTCATTCATTCATTCATTCATTCATTCATTATAAATGTTAATGAGGATGTTTGTGCAGACCAGTCACACCCCACAGCAGCACTTCTCTGTCTTAGCTGGTTTCTCATCAGAAGAGCATCGAATCCTTCAAAAGATGCTCAAGATTCACTCAACCTCCAAACCCTACTGACAGCGATGTGATGGGATCTGTGGGCAGCAAACCATGAAGACCACACCCCGAATGTCACACAGAGGAAAGAAAGGATCTGCTGTTTCCAGCCGCCGTGACGTTTGGCAAAAAACATCTGGCAGACGAAAGGTTCTTCTAAAGAAACAAGATTGAAAAAGAAAAACCAAAAAAATGTGGATTCTGGTTTCAAATGAGATGTCAGAATAGTAGTAGTTCACTCTAAACTGTGTAAACTTCCTCCTGAGAAATGACTCAATCTTCTGTTTTTTTGAAGAGTCAACAAACCAACGTATGTTCAATGGGACTGAAGTGTGAAACCACATTAAGTTTAATTTGATTTGGCAGACGCTGTAATAAACGCCACCCTTAATCATTAAATATTGTTTTCCTATACGAAGACAAGTAAATGATAAATAAAGCCACTATACAGTAGGATCACATTTCCACAGTAATTTAATCAGAGGTAATAGAAACCAAATAATCAGATTAGTGACTGTAAAATGAAAACATTTCATCTTGTAGTTTATGGCCGCCTTGTTTTTGTGGTAGACATCCGAAGCAGAGAAACCTGAATCTCTGCAGAGGATCTGGTATTTCCCTGTGTGCTGCATCTGTGGATTAAAAACATTTAAAGGTACAGTCTCTTCTTGTTTCTATAGATGCATAAAATCTTATTCCTAAAGAGCGTGAATGTGTTTGTTTACCCTTGTGCACCTGTGCTTTTGTTGCTCTGATTACATCCGTGATGACTGTCTTTTACTGCTCCTCTAAAAACGGGAGCTAAAGGTTTAATTAGTCCTTCATGACCCTCATCAGAGCCAGTCTGCCTCAATAACGCTTTCCTCAATCAAAGTGAACAACAACCACATGCAGGTGCACACAGAAAGGATGGGCACACACACACACACACACACACACACACACACACACACACACACACACTTACACACTCTCACATGGGGGCAGTTGTCCCCCCAGGATTAGTGAATTATTGAGCGCTCTGCCCCTTTAACAAAAAGTGTTATTGATTGATTATCACTGCAGGTTTAATAATTTATTTGTTTTAATAGCAGAGATGTGGAAACGGAGGAGAAAATGAACAGGCCGGGAAGGGGGTGGAGCTAGAGGAGGAGGAGAAAGAGGAGTTAAGGGAGAAGACGTCATGTAGGAGCGAAGAATTAAAACCAGCTGTGAGAGGACGACAGGCAGTTAGACGGTGATAAATGTGTGAATACTAAAAACTGTAATCCCGTCATGAGGCTTTAAGACGAATAAGAGTCATCTCTTCTTTATCATCACATGATGTTTACTTCACAAAATGACTTTATCCTGTTCAGGGTGAGCTGAACATCAACTTCTTTCTTCCTTTAATTAAGAAAAATGCTGTTTAAGAAGCAACAGATTGCAATTAGCTGGGAGGAGATTATAAAAGAACTGATTCAACAGAAAACAGATGCAAGTGACTGACTTTCACCTTGTTTTTTAATAAATAAATTACATTATCCTTGTTCTGTTATATATATATATATATATATATATATATATATATATATATATATATATATATATATATATATATATATATATATATATATATTCTTGTGTAAATTTATTCATTGCACATGGTTTTGGCTAAAATTTGAAAAATGACATCATCATTGCAGTTGATAAATCCTTTAACTACATATGTTGTTGTTTTTTTCCAGAAAAAATCCAAACCATGAAGTGTGGGCCACAATTTAATGAGATCAGATGAAAAAAATATTCTTCCTCCTTTTTTTCTGAGGTATTGGTGTGAAGAACGGCTCTGTAATTACTTTCAAATGAGTCTCTAATGCAATAATGATGTTCACCTTGGACCTTTAGGGTATAAAATGTCAGTTTCATCATTTTCTCCTGTGAAAGTTTGTCATAATTAGCTTAAAAGGGTTTCTCTTTTCATGAGGTGATGGTAACATTTGACCTTTCCTTTTTAGTGACTCCATCCCTAAGTGCTCCTGAACATTTTGTGCAACAATGGAATTAATTCCCTTTAGGTGTTTCATGCAAAAAACTAAATAAGTAAATAAAGGATTGCTGTGAAAATCTTTGACCGTTACAATTTGATTAGATTAATCTTCATTAATATTTAATAATCCCTTTGTTTAGGACTGATTTTCTCACAAATTCAAGCAAATGTGAGCTTGATTTTTTTTTCTTTATTCACTTGTGTTTCTTCTTAATGTTTTCAATGAAAATAACAATAAATTGTCTGTTTTTACTTGTATATTTTCTTTTATGTTATAGCTCTAAAACCATCAATACATCCCCGTCAGCTCTCATCAGGTAAATAATCAGTTCATACATTTATAGATTTGCTTCATTAGTGTTGAAAAAGGCCCTAATGAAGTTGTTTAGTAATTAAACTAATGATGCCTGATTACATTTGAAGTCATCTATACAAAATAACCCCACCTGCAATCAGCAGAGGAATTAATGTCAGTATGTTTAGAGGTTCAGGGCTCAAAGTTTTTAAAACTGATTGCAGAAACTAACTTTTTGGGTGTAATTTCACCAAACCGTTGTGCTCTGCCATTCACTTAAAAAGCACTTTTGATTATGTTTATGCTGCTTTGAATGGAGGATGTGTGTGTGTGTGTGTGTGTGTGTGTGTGTGTGTGTGTGTGTGTGTGTGTGTGTGTGTGTGTGTGTGTGTGTGTGTGTGTGTGTGTGTGTGTGTGTGTGTGTGTGTCCCCTCCTGTGTTTGTTTTGTCCTCGATGCTTGTGGTTTTTTTTTTTTTTTTTCCAGTTTTCCTCAGGATTCCTTTCTGGCTCTGGAGTCAGGCTGTGAAAATTCAGAAATAATAAAATTATGTCCAATCAGCTGCTCTACCTGCACGTTTGAAATATTTAGTTTAGTGTGTGTTTTATTTTATTCTGATAAAACATGTCTCAGTTTGGGGGGCTGTTGTTTTTAAATAAAAGTTTTTTTTCCATGTTTTAGTTTGGTGGTAAAGAAATGAAGGTTTCTGACTAGTTCATAACACTTTTGCTTATTTTTAAGGACAATTCATTTAAAAAGTAGTAAATGTTTAGTTTATTCACATCCTAAAATAAACTACTTCATGTTAATGAATGTTTTCATGAGCTGAAACCAGCTATAAACATTATTAAATGTCTTTTTAATCCTATTAGCATATCTGTTGACATCAGGTTGCATTCTGTTCTCTTCCACATCTCAACATCTGTTTGCATCGACTCTGTTCATGTTTGACTTAATGAATTTATCTCATTTTAATAATATGCGCTGTCACTCAAAAGTTTGAGATCGCTTGTAAATGTTCTTGTTTTCCATTGAATCACATGAAGTTAGTCTGAATATAAAACTAAACTAATGAACAGAGCGTGTGAACACTGTCAGAGTTAGAAATTAAGATTTTTATGGAAAGGGTGGAAGACCTTTTGTGGCAGTTCCAGCTTAATTTTTATTCTAATTCAGGATAATCTGATGAGATTTGCCTCGTTGCTTCCTGGTTTGAGGGACTTTTCCTCATATGGTCAAGCTGCAGTCACAGGATGGAATTGGCCTCAATCAAATTCTGTCCACAGGGTGCAGCGTGGTGCTGA
The DNA here is from genome assembly GCA_006937965.1 of Callopanchax toddi. Lineage (NCBI taxonomy): Eukaryota > Metazoa > Chordata > Actinopteri > Cyprinodontiformes > Nothobranchiidae > Callopanchax > Callopanchax toddi. The sequence continues at coordinate 1,923,685 of SSNR01000106.1, read as the reverse complement.
AACATCATGTGATGGCCTTCTTCCACTCTGTTAATCTAATATTTTACCACCTAAAAAGACCATCATGCTGTGAAACACAGCAGGATCAGTGTTAGTAGGTCTTAATAAAAGGTTACGTTAGCAGCCCCCGCAGGAGGTAGATGTAAAGGACAGGCAGGTGCTGAAAAAAGGTCTGGATACCAAAAATGTTGATTTTTTTTTAAATCCTGTGATTATTTTTAATTGTTTTTTAAATGGATACAACTGTTCATGAGTCACATAAAACTATTATTGGAAATCTGAGAAATTTTCCTAATGATCTCAAACTTTTGAGCAATGTTTATGGTTGAATTGAAGCAAATCATCTGATAAAGAAGTGAGGAAACTCATGTAGCGTAATATAACCTGATTTTATTGTTATAATACGGACACACTTCTGCAAGGTTATTAGCTTAGTTTGTCGGCTTTATGCTAAGCAATGCTAGCCACCTTCACTAACCTAAGTGTTATGCAGGATATCTAGGTTCTTTTGATTCAAAGGGAAGACCTACGTACGTTATATTTGGAAGTTATAACCCAGAAGCAGACTTAGACTACAGTTATTTTATTAAAGAAACAGATTGAACGAACAGACAGATATGAGGTAGATGGTTGCATCTTAAGAGATTCTTCTGATATTATTAAGCTGAGAGTTAATGACGAGAGCCCATGAGATATTAATATCTCTAGGATTCGGAGCTAGTTAGGAGGGGAACTGAGCCTAACTTGAAAGGAGTGTTATTTATCAAGAGCCTCGGTTTACCAGATCGGAGTTGGTACCTCGCTGAGACCGCTCCAGATCGCTTCAGCGTGGTAGGTGGAGGTTCGTCGGTGAGATCGTTGGTCAGACGAACCTCGGATTGTAGGGTCGTCGGTAGGCTGTGAGAACCTGACGGACCCCGGTTTGGTCCCCGGTGAACGGGAAGTCACTCGAGGCACGGAGGCGTCTGAATGAGTCGGCGTCAGCGGCTCCATGATCGGCTGGTGCAGAGGCTAACAGGCTTTCCCCATGGCTGGTGAACAGAAGCAGACGGATGGTGTCTGGCTTCTAGCCGGGGAAATTGTCCTCGACTGCTTGGGGCTAAGACCCAAACGTGCAGTCGGCATCAAAGCCTACCGTGTAGCGGAGAAAACGGAGGCTGTGTTCTCTCGTTGTAGGTTGAACGAGAACTCGAGGACACGGTAGCTTCCAGGCAGGAAGTCTGACCGTGGAAAGTTTTGGACGCGTGGCCCAATGGGGAAAGAGTTACCAAGTCACGTGGTTCTCGTCATTAAGGAAGGCCCAGGAAACTTAGATGGATTATTAATATGCTTTAACCTTTTTAGCAAAAGTAGAAACATGAAATAATACTGATGCAACATCAACATTCATTAATACTGGAAGAAAATGAATTAATCACATTAAGACATTTCTGGACAGTGGATTAAAGGTAGTGTCTTTTTAGAATGAGACATCAAAGAGTCCTTAAGTTTAATTATTAATTAAAGGAAATCTTCTCATTCTTCCGACACGACCGGGTCCTGGAAGGAATGTTGATTCAGGTTACAACATAATAAAAGAGTCATTTTAATCCAAGTTATTGGGAAAAAGATGAGTTATTGTTGTGATGAACCAGATGTCAGAATTCAGAGATAGTAACGCCTTTGCCGGCGCTACACTCATCCCACCACAGCTAAATATGCAGGAGATACATTTTTGGTTAAAAACTTGGTTGCAATAATCTTTGCACAGCAGTGTTATCATTTTTGGGGGGAAATGCCACTTTTTATTGAACAAAAACTTCAAAATGTTTTCCAACCAGCTGCAGACTGGTACTGAACAGGTGGTGCCAAATGTTTTTCTTTTAAACTTCATTTTATCTCTTAATAAAACACTCCACATTCTAGGTTTGACGCTAACCTGCATCACGCTGTGAGCTGATCTGGTATTTGGAAGCAGAAACAGCTGTTTCTGATGAGCTCATCGTTGCCGTGTGTAAAGGAGACGATGACCAACACACAAAGGATCCTCTCACATGCAGAGCTGATCAGAGGAAGCTGTGACTCATGTTGTTTTGAGTGGTGGTAGTTTGTGTAGCCGTCCAGCTGTGAACCAGGACTAACCGTCCCTCTGAGGCTGTAGAGGTTCAAACCCCAAACACACCAATCTGACCACAAGTCCCAGCTCTACTCAAACAAACGCTATACATCCAAGAGTCCTGCAACTCATGAAGCAGGCAACCATTTGGCCTCCTAACACTCCCCATGCTCACACATGTGTGCAAACAAACACACACACACCAGCTCATCCCTCCTCCCTCAGCAGCACAAGAGAGTTTCTTGTGTGATTGCATTATTGATCGTCCTGGATATGTTTATTTTTTTTCCTTCCTTCTTAAAAGCATTTAGCAATCTGGCAATTAGTTAGAGCTTAATGTAGGCTGTCAAAACAGTGCTATTGATCCAGCGGGGCTAGGGAGGAGAGATTGATCAGTCGACTCATTACGTTGCTGGCGCTGCCTCGTCATAAACACTCCAGATGAGACTCCATCAAAAGCCCATCCCTTCGTTCACCGGTCCTGTTCACTCCATCGGGCTCCCCGGTGTTTTCTACAGCCCCAGATGCCTCACTGCACCTGGTTTCTGTCTTTAAAATGTGAACTCCACTCCCTGATTTGACACTTCTCATCTCTCCTTATTGTTGTTGTTTGAATTCTGCCTCGGTGGACAACAAGTAAACAAACAGTTGTGACTGAAACTGGTCTGATTTAGATGACTGCCTCACTTGAATCAATTCATTAGTCAATCATGTTAAAATGATAGCAGCAGCAGACACACTTGATTGAATTCGAAGCATTGCACTCTTTTTATAAAGTGTTCTGTTCAGTGAACACAAGCTAAGGCTCATTAGGCGACACACGCTGCAGAATAATAAAGGCTGACATTTATGGAGCTCTTCACCAGCTGAATTCTGATTTAATCCAGAACATCTCAGCAGAAACGACCCATCAGAGGTTAGGTTCAAACCAGACGATCAAAAGTGTCAAAAGGCTAGTGTTCAGCTCAGCAGGTGAAGATTCAGTGTTTTTATTTAAAAGTTGTCCTGAACTTCCACAGCTCACATTTCAAAAGCTTGATTGAGATAGGCTGTAAATAAAGGGAGCCATGATATCCTGCATGTTGTATTTTTGGAGTCACATATGGGCCTGAAAGTCCAACCACCTGCACCCAATCATGGAGTCTTTAAGCATCTAATACATAATGACAGCTCAACATACGAACAAGTAAAGTTTGAACAGCAATAAGCAACAAGATCCTGTTAAGACCTGGAAAAGTTTTTCTGAGGTGTTTTGATTTTTTTAATCAGGAAAATGTAACATCCAGTTTCCAACTCTTTAATGTGGGTCCAAATCACCAAGTTAAAAGTACACACCGTTCCCACAAGTTTTTATCAACCTAAAAATGATAATTTGATTGAATTCTGATGTTTTCTCTTTATTTTTACCTGCTCAGCACATTAAACTCACATTTCAATAAAAGTACAAAGTATTAAATGGTTTTATAGAAAATGGTCTGTAAATCTTAGTAGATACAAGAAGTAAAAGAGTCTGAAACATTTTCCTTAATAAAAGAAAAGCATCAAATCCCCTTGATTTGATGGGTTGAGTTTCTTGGTTTTGAAAATAAATTTGATCTTCAACAAGAACAGGATATGAGTCATGTTTCTTTAGTAATGCTTGCTGCATTTGATCAAGTTTTATGAAGGAAGTTTACAAGTCGGGCTGCATGGTGGCGCAGTTGGTTAGCACTGTTGCCTCGCAGCAAGGAGGTCGTGGGTTCGCGTCCCGGCTCTGCGGCCTCTCTGCGTGGAGTTTGCATGTTCTCCCCGTGCGTGCGTGGGTTTCCTCCGGGTACTCCGGTTTCCTCCCACAGACCAAAAACATGACTGTCAGGCTAATTGGGCTGGTAAATTGTCCTTAGGTGTGAGTGGGTGTGTGGTTGTTTGTCTCGTTCGTCTCTGTGTGGCCCTGCGGTGGACTGGCGACCTGTCCAGGGTGTCCCCCGCCTCTCGCCCCTTGACCGCTGGAGATAGGCACCAGCTGCCCCGCGACCCTCTGTGGAGGAATAAGCGGCTACAGAAAATGGATGGATGGAAGTTTACAAGTCTTCTTTATAATAAAGTCAGTGAAGGCTTGTGGTTCACCGTGAAATTCAAATAAAAGCAACAACTGTCTGCAGTTAATGAAAGACACATTGTTTGAATTGTTTCTTAGCTTTTCCATTTAAAAACACTTTAATTTACCAGCTTGATTTTGTTGGGCTGATTAGTACAAACCAGAACATTTAGATGTTAAAAAGCATCAGCAGTCTGCTGGAGGGACCTACCTGTGGACCGTGGATGCTGCAGCCTGCCACCAGGGGGCGCTCATTCTTGTTCCAATTATTGTGTCTTATTACGGTATATGTCAATGGGAGAGATAGTGAACCACATTTCCTTAATATGTCCGTCAGTTAAAATCTGGTTTGTATTAAAGCAAAATTGTGTAAAATGTTATATGAGATGTGCATTTTGTGAAACTGTCCCTAAACTAAACTTCATTAAATAAAACACATTTATGATCAGAGGGAAATAAAGTCACTTAAAGTGGCACTCCGGAGGATTTCATCAGGAGAGCAGTTTTTGAATCTAGCGTCCAAAGGCTCCTCCTCAAAACATCTCGACACGCGCGTCCGGTCGCGTGTGCGCGCGTGCGCACGGCGCATATACCGTACTTCGGACATGAACTGTACAGCTCAATGTGTAGGGTTTAATCACTCACAGTTCACAATCTTATTCCAACAACACTACGAGGGTCTGATGAGCCCTCTCTGTCCCTGCTGCTTCTGATATTAGCTCTGTTAGCAGAGAGCTGCTGCTGGACTCTGAAGCTGAACTTGACTCGGCCCTGGATGAACTTTCTGACCAAAATAAACGCATAATCCTGTCAAGCCTTGCCATTCTGTGAGGTGAAAGGTTTAAAAATAAAAATAAATCCATCTTTAGCTGGAGAATGGGTAGGTTTTTAGTAGAAATGAGCCGTGAGTCCTCAGTGAACGGCTGAGATGGCAGAGAAACACACGGAGCGTCCTGTACGACAGCGCCCCCTACTGGTACAGGTTTGGTCGATGCGCGTGCATGTTGAGAGAATGCAGAAATTTGAATTTCATTGGCTGAAAAATGTCGGCGGCAAGAAAAAACTGGAAAGGGGTCTCTAGGAGGAAGGAGGGTCTTCATCAGAATGACAGATGTTGTGGAACTCAACCCATAGATCATAGTTTAGACCTGAAATATCATTTAAAACATTTAGAAAACTTTGATACAGAGAAAAATAATCCAGAGTGCCGCTTTAAACCAGGAGATCCACATTTATGATGAAAATTGGTCACTTTTCTGTTTGTTTAATTTTTAATTCATTTGTTTGAAAAATAAAATTTTTAATCTTTTTTTTAACCTTTAAATCTTTTTGTATAAGTTTCATGTTTAGGATTCTAATCAAATTATAAAGCAGGCTGTGATCGAACATGGTCACTTACCACAGAGATATAAAATAAAATATAAAATAAACTAAATCATTCAAATTCCCATCACATCTTAAGGATTTCATTAAAACCGGTCAGTAATTTCCCACTTTGATTGGCTCATATCAACCAGACGTGTTATTTTTTGTCTCATTCATGTTGTTTATGGTTTAAATTGCTCTTTTTTTATCTTGTTATTGGTGGATTCATGTATTTTTTTGAGGAAATACATGAAGACAAATGAGTCCATCACCAGGCGGGGTCACTGGCTCTGATCTCTATTTGTCTTTGACCCAGTCGTCCTCCTGCCAGCTGTACTTTAACATGTTCATAGTGTTTTAATCCATAACCGTTTCCTAGCATCATGACAGAAACATAAAAGTTGCGACTGATGTTTGTTTTTAGATCAAACCTGCACATCCATCCTCACCAGCCTTTATGGTTTTCTGTCTTGTCTGTTGTTTTTCCTTTTTCTCATTTTCCAACTATCACCATCTCTCTTTTTCCTCTTTCTGACCGCTTCCTCCTTTTCCCATCTGCCCTTGCTCCCCAACAAGTGTCTTATATTTCCGATGATGATTTAGCTCATAAATCTTGATAAAGCCACTGGCTGTTCCGTTTCGGTGGAACAAGAAACCCTTGCAGGAGCAGGAGGAGACTGGAGATGAGGGATGAGTCTTGTTCATGAATTTGTTGTGTTTTTCACTGTGTCGTCTGGGAGAGAGAGAGAGAGAGAGAGAGAGAGAGAGAGAGAGAGAGAGAGAGAGAGAGAGAGAGCGTTTATCGTGCTCTCACAGCATCCTTAAGGAAATTCCCTGGAAAAATCTGAATAGGTGTTGATTTGGGAAGCTGCTCTAATGATTGTGTCTGTGTCTAATCAATAATACTTTTGTTTTTATTAATTCATTAGGAGACATCTGTTGTTGTTTTCCAACTACCTTATGATTAAACCATTTAAGGAGGAAAAGAGAGAGAGAGAGAGAGAGAGAGCACAGAAATCCTCTTTGTTCCCTTAAAATCTGAAGCTTTGAGAAGCCGAGCCTTCGTACCTGCTTCTGATTTCATCCTTGCTCTTTAATTTGAATAAATAAAATCATTTCTCATCTCCTGTGAAGTGTCAGCTACTCTTGAGATAATTTAAAACATTATTAGAGTGTAATTTCCTTTTGTTTCTGTGCTGCATGTGAAGGAAATGATCCACAAAACAATCAACGTACCATTAGGAGCCTCTACAGGAGGAAACCTGTTGCAGGTTAACATTTATTTTAAGAAAAAACAATATAAAAAAATGTGTTTTTTCATGTGTTCTGAGATATGGAACAATAATTTTAACGTGAACGTGTTGATGTTTGGAACAGCAGTTGCTGTAGTTTTGTATCAGTGAGAGTTTTCAGCCCAAAAACTCAGAAAATGAATGAATATCTGATTTATTGGCTGGTTGTTGTGACAGATCTGTCTTTATTTTTATTTCTTGTTCAGATTCTATCCTTGCATTAACACCAGCCTGCAAAAAAAACAACTAAATGGTGACAAGCTGAAGGTTTGACATCACATGACTCAGCAGCTGATTCATCCTAATCCCCAGATCTGATTTAGCTTCATGTTTACAGATGACCTGAACTTTAATCAAACTACATGACCAGATTTGTAATTAATGTTTATAGCAGTTGTATTTTTATTTGGGTCAAGTATAATATAATATTGTTATTATAGAAAATTTACAGCAACATGGGAACTAGAAGGTGAGTGGACCAGCTGCAGTTTGGTAATAAAGATGAGCGACTGTTTATAAGAGCTTTAACTAACTAAAAAAATATTTGTAGCTTTGAAGCTATTAGGGTACAGATATATATATACACAGTGATTAAATCAACAAATTTGTTTACAAAAGTTTAAATCAAAGGTTCTTTGAACTAATTTCTTGATATAAACCAAAAATTTCCTTCAAAAAATTACAAAAATCTTGTCTATTTGAATTACTCTTCACTTGTTATTAGTAGATATTTTCATGAAAATACATAAAACACCTCACATTTTGCAGATTTACATAATTTTGTTGTTGTAAACTGAGAACTTAAAGAACATTTGTCTATTTTTTGTTTCAGACTTGAAAAAATATCATCTGAGACCCTTAAATTAAATGAGTTTTGTTGAATTTAAAACAGACAAAATTAATAATTCTTAGAAAAATGAGAATAATTTTTTTTTTGTAAATTGAAGCTGGGGAAAATCCATCAGCAGAGAACCGGATGCAGACACTAGTGCAGGAACACATCCAGATGAACCTTCCTCCCTGTGAGGAGGATGATGTCACCATGCAGGTGCTGCAGAGAGGATTAACCACTAATGAATACTTGTCGCTCCCTTTAACATCTATAATTGGCCCACGTAGTTAGAAAGCAGCCTTGGCGTTTCTCGTTTGTGCCTCCGCTAAATCACAGCTCTGATACGTGGCGGCGTCTCTGTAATTAACACACACATCTTCCCTGCTGATTCCAGATCTTTTGGGATCACATTAATGTTAGTGTTAGGCCACAGGCAGGCGATAACGACAGCACCGCAGAGGCTTTGATGTACAGGCTTGAAAGTCTTGATTTGGAAACGGTTACAGCATTTCCTCTTCAAGGTGCTGAGATGTCATCTTTAGGGTTCCAGACTCTTGGTTTGGTGATGAATCATCATTTCAGGTGTTTTCATGAAAGGATTTGATCAAGCTTTGGTCTCCCTCTCTAACGTTTCCAGGAAACATTTTGTCTGTTTTTGAGACATAAAAACCTGCAAGACAATCATAACTTCACTTCCTCTTTGTCTTGTTGATTTAAGTTCAGAATCTGTTATTTGACTTTAATTTAATCACATCAGCATTGATTTTAATTAATATTAAGCTTTCAAGAGGATAAATTAAAACACTTTCTCCAGCAAGATTATAATAAAGATTCTTAAAAATGTATTTTTCTGATCATTACCTTTTTTGTGAAAAGATTTGTCACCATTTATTGGCATCCAGCTGAACCCTGTCATTGTGTGTATTCAATTTATTCATCACTGTTTATTTTCTGTCCACCTGCTGTAAGCATCCTCTGGCTGTGCTGGATGTGGGACTCCTGCCAGCTCCGTCCTTGGCAAGGTCTCTCTTTTTATATAATGAGCTTTCCTGAGAATACATGAATGTTTACTATAAGATAGGGCTGCCTTTGAGCCTATAATTTGTATGTTAGTGTGGTCCAGCCTCTTGACACCCTATTGATTAACTGCTTTATACAAATTAGGTCCACTCCGATGTAAAATGATGTCCTGATCAACGTGATTGAACGTGATGTGATCAGAATCAGAACTTGATTCTTGTAACTAAAAATCATTTTGCAAAATTTTGGGAGCGCTAGGAAATATTTGTCTCTCACAAAACTGTGCAAAAGTTCTCAGTCACGCATCCTTTCTGTATGATTTTCTACCAATAGTTTGGACAATTTGTGTAAGTTTGACTTACAGCATAAAAATGCTCCTGAACCCAAGTGAAGAACCAGTGTGTCGACACAGAAGACAACTTAGCAAAAAAAAAAACAACGTATTTAAAGCAGAATCTTTAAGCACTTTGTTCCAATAGATTAAACTGAATGTGATCCACCTGTCAGGTCCTGTGACAGGAAGAACTGGACTAGAATGACAGAAGAAGCAAAGTCCAAAGATAAACTTAGAAAAACCTTCAGAAAGCCTGAAGAAGTGATCCAAGATGAATTAAAACCACTTAAAGAGATTATATGAAGGTAAAGAATCAAAGTTTAAAACAATTAGGGGTGGGTTAAAACTTTTGCACATGTAATAATAGTGGTTTTAATTCAGGTTTTATGTCAGAATGTGGAGTTCTGATGTTTTTAATCGCGTTTTTCTGGATTCCCCTCCTCTCCTGAGAATCAACACATTCTGTTAGGAGCAAATTAGTTCAATAAAAATACAAATGCAAAGCAAATTAGATATAATTGGTTAAAATGATTCAAATAAAATATGCTAAATTATTTCAGAGGTTTCTTTTCCTGAAGAACAGCTTTGCAGCACAACTATTCAGGTTAAGCATATTTTAATTGAGATCAAAGGTGTAATAGTTTTGCTTTGGGGCTAAAAAACAGGGAAGGTGTTGTGAGAAAGAGACTTAGCAGGTTTTATAACCGAGGATTTACATGTTTTATCTTCTGCAAATACAAAATCCAAATGCCCTGCAGTGATTTTATTATTATTATTAATAATATTTTAAATGTGTCTCTTCTGTTTTGCTGCATAATTTCAGCTTGGGTTGTGTCTGTTGATTAAAGGTGTTATCTGTGGTTGATGCTGCTGAGAAAAACGTCACTTTAAACACATGCAGACGGTTTGCTGCGTCTATCTCTTCCTCTACATCCTCCCTAAACACACAGTAACACTGAGGTGGATTCTATGCCAGATTATGCATTTCTCATTTCCAATCCGGTGTTGTTTTTATTAGGAGATGCGTTATAGACAGGCCTCTCTGTAAAAAGAACATATTAATTGAGTTGTAACCTAATTGCATTGGGGATTTAGACAAACCCTCCTGTCCAATTTGCTAATACAATTCCCTGCAAAGCCCTCAGTCTGCTCCTAATCTACAAACTAAAGAAGTTTTTTTTCTTAAAAGACGCTGGATTTATGCTGGTGTTAATGAAATGGGAGACGCGTAGCAACACTCAAACACGTTTTGTACATTTTTCTGTTTCTATCAAACCGGTCTGAGCACGGCTGGTGTCACACGTTTTCTGCAACATCTTTAAATGCTCTCTTTAATTAGCTGTTTTTGACATACTGAACATTTTTCAATGGCATACACTTATGCAAAATATGGAAAACCCCAGACCAAGTCTCTGAACATATTCATCCATCCATCCGTCTTCTGTAACTGCTTAGTCCTCCACAGGGGGTCGCGGGGGAGCTGGCGCCTATCTCCAGCAGTCAAGGGGCGAAAGGCGGGGGACACCCTGGACGGGTCGCCAGTCCATTGCAGGGCCACACAGAGACGAACGAGACAAACAATCAACCACACACCCACTCACACCTAAGGACAATTTACCAGCCCAATCAGCCTGACTGTCATGTTTTTGGTCTGTGGGAGGAAACCGGAGTACCCGGAGAGAACCCACGCACGCACGGGGAGAACATGCAAACTCCACGCAGAGAGGCCGCAGAGCCGGGACGCAAACCCACGACCTCCTAGCTGCGAGGCAACAGTGCTAACCAACTGCGCCACCATGCAGCCACCTGAACATATTCATTTGCTAAAAATTGATTTTGATTTTCTTGTCACACCAAAATGTTTTATATCAGCAAACAAGTCAGGCAAAAATAACACGAGTGAATCCAACAGGCAGTGTTTTAGGATGGGGGTTCCATTTAATTAAGAATAAAAGCTATCCAAACCAAATGTGAAAAAGTAAACAAAAGTGCATCATGGGAGAATTCCAAGAACAAAATTTCTGGTGACCAAAAGGGAAAACACAGATCCACTTTTTTCCCCCCAAAAAGCATCTTGATGATCCCCAAGTGTTTAGGAGGATAAGGTAATAAACACCTTCTGTATGGTATGTGTCCTGTCAGTCAGACATGGTGTGATGGTCTGGGACCTGGACGACTCGCTGTAACTGATGGAACCATGACTTCTGGTCTCTACCAGAAAGTCCTGAAGACTGTCTGACCTTTGACCTTAAACAGGACGCTCAAACTAGAAAAGCCTCCAGTGTGGCTTAGTTATTAAGTTTAGGGGGTAAAACGTTTTAGGATGAATACGTTTGGATAGCTTTGTTTCCATGAAACATGCATGAAAACCACATTCAGGTTGTCTTTGCCTGAAATGTAAACGGACAACTAAAACATTTAAGTGACTTAAAAGCAAAAACAGAAGAAATCTGTTAGGGGGAAGTTCTTTTTCCACACACACACACACACACACACACACACACACACACACACACACACACACACACACACACACACACACACACACACACACACACACACACACACACACACACACACACACACACACACCTAAATATATTCACATGATGCTTGATGTAACATAACACTTTTTTTTATTAATTACATCGTATCACGACAGACTGGTCCACCTTCAGAGAAAAGTCACATGATCACACATCATCATGACTAATATTTCCACCACGCAGCTACATGACTGTCCGAGTTCCTTCTGATGTGTGTGTTTATGGGTGTGTGTGTGTGTGGGTACCAACACAGCACAGATGGGTGACATTCAAACTTTTTTGCGTCCCGTGTTACACAACAACTCATCCTGCACAGCCATACACTGGTCATTTTAAATAAAAATCTGTATTTGATGTTTTTTTAGGTTGATTTGGGACCAAAACTTCCACAAAATATCACAAACTGTCCCTTTGTTTAAACCCCTCTAAATACAAAACCACTGAACAACAACAACAAAAGACTGAGAGCAAATCAGTTGAATTTTCTACCTTTTTCTCTGCAGAGAAGCAGCTTTTTTTTTCTTTTTTTTCGGCATTCCACAAGGAATTGGGGCTCCAGGAGCATCCAAGCACAAAAGTAATCTCAGAGATGACCTTTGAGATATTTCAGCTCGATTAAATTCAAGTCTGATGTTAGCGTTGTGAGAGACGGAGGATTAAATGTGATATGGATCATAACACGCGTAAAGTCGTGATGCGTGTCTATTGTATGAATAGGCTCCGGTTCACTGAGTCACAAGGTTGATCCCCCCCCAAAAAAAGTTACACAAAAAAACACAACAAGGAAAATTTGTATTCGTATTGCTGACATACGTGTGTGTGTGAAGCCCGTTTTTTAAAAGTTTTGTAGAGAAGAAGGCGTATTTTGGTGTCGTAAATAAAGCAGTTGATTGATTTCGTAAATCTTAGCTGCCTTAAAATCAACCACAGTTCTTGGAGACTGAGCGACGTTATTAAACGAACAGCAACAATTTTGTGTTGAGTTTTATTACATTTGAGCTTGGATGAAGCCGGTCGACAGATTCCTCGACTCACCCCAGAATTAGTGAGCCTTTTTTCACTGACACACACACACACACACACACACACACACACACACACACACACACACACACACACACACACACACACACACACACACCAACCAATCTGCTCTCAACGTCTAAAATGACATGAAAATAGTTCAATCTGTTTCCTGACTCAGTCTGGGACACAGCAGTTTACAATGCTTAAATCTTCCAGCAGCTTATTCACATTTTTACATGAGATTTTTGTTCATTCCTCTCGCTGTTATTTCATTTTACCAAAAGAAAAACAAAGTAGGGAAAGAGAACAAAAGAAAAAAAAAAGGTAGCACTTCTAAGGACCAGAGTTTGAGACTATCACATACAGTATAGGCAGCATAGAAGAGGAAAGTTGTTTGAATAATCTATCATACAGTAGGTCACTTGAATAAAAGAGAGAAAGAGAGAAGTCTGTGATTGTCAGTCCCTCCGGTCTGAGGTTGCACAGCAGATGTTTTTCCTTTTGATTCCCTTGTCATCAGAGGCGTTGATGTGAGGCCGATCTATGCCGACCAACAAGCATCCTTCTCTCAGATTTTTTACCATAACCGTTAAAACAACTTGTCACAGTTCATTATTTGATAAAAAAAGAGAAAACACAGCAGGTTCCTACACAGACAGTTCTGCCAGCTGAGAAGCTGCTTCAGTGTTTGATCCTCTTTTGACATCAGAGAAACACTGAAATTTATTTCTCACAGTTTTTTTTCCCCCAGCACAGGCCCTCAAAACACCCTCTGTTATTGCACAGAGATATAGTGTGTGAAGACTGTTCACTCAGTGCAAGCTCATTATACAGCAGGGACGGATTTTGAGGACCTTGTGCATTCTGGCAGGTGACAATTTTTTTCTTTTTTTCTGTTTTTTTTTTGCAAAACACCAACGTGGATCTCAGAATGTGACGGAGCGGTGAGAGATCCATCCCTACTGCAGAGAACAGCGTCCACGAGGACAGGCTCAGTGGTTATTAAGAAGGGGGCGTGGCGTAAAAATTACACTGGAAATCATCGTACACGTTTGCAAAAACAAACTTCAGTTGCTGCAAAAAAAAGGCAACCTTGATATAGAAAGAAATGTACAAAATGCTTCTTAATTTATAAATAATACTAGAAATCAAATTCACAAACATCAACGCCATCGAGTGCTCCCGTTAAATAATGACGCGTTATTCCAAATGGATGCTCTACGTCTAATTAAAATGGCTGTTTAATGAAAGTGATAAAAGTTCAGCAAAAGTAAAGGATGCAACCGTAAAATAATACATAAATATAAGTGTTGAATGTTTTCCTGCATGCATGTGAGCTGTATGTACAGTGTGTCTGTAAGCTGGAAGGGAGTGAAGTGCTTCTCAGTAACAGGATAGTGTGTTAAAATCATTTTCAGTGGCCTGCTGCTGGACTGCCAGTAAAATGATGTTTGTTCAGTGTGTGTGTGTGTGTGTGTGTGTGTGTGTGTGTGTGTGTGTGTGTGTGTGTGTGTGTGTGCGTGTGTGTGTGTGTGTGTGTGTGTGTGTGGTTGAGGGCAGCTGAAGGAATGTGATGGGAGAGTAAAGTTGAAGTTGTGGCTTGCAGAACATCTGCGGGCCACATTAATGATGGATGCTCCACTCGTCTTTTCTCCCGGAGGATGTTCTCACCTCCCCCCCCCCCCCCCCCCCCCCCC
>SSNR01000106.1:1837858-1909292 GCA_006937965.1 Callopanchax toddi | reverse complement strand
CCGCACCTTCATTCTTCCATCAACTTCATACCTTCACTCTTTTGCCCTTTTACCTCCATTCTGTTCTCTTCCTCCCCATTTCTCCTCGGCGCGTTACTACCTCCTCCCCATCGTCGCTCCTCGCTTTGTTTTCTTCTCCTTCACCTCTCCTATCCTTCCCATCCCTCCATCTTTTCTTCTCAGCCATAAAACAATAAGTCTTGAATGTCTGTGAGGAGACTGTGCTAATGGAGCCCATTAGGCTGAAATGAAATATACATTACACCATTACAGAGGACGGGGCCCGGCTAAAGCACTGCACCGCTCAAATAATAAAACATGTACAATTCAATTTCCTTCTCCTCCCGTTTTGAGTGTCTTTCAGTGAACGGGAGTGTGTGTGTGTGTGTGTGTGTGTGTGTGTGTGTGTGTGTGTGTGTGTGTGTGTGTGTGTGTGTGTGTGCATCCCCCTTTAACACAGATGTGGTTTTAGAGAATGTCTGAGTGCTGAGAGTCTTGATGATTTAATAGGGGTTGACCAAATGAACCACACCTTCTGCAGCGCCTCCGCCCACACATCTGACCGAGATCTGACCACTCAAAACCTAAACTCCCTCAGCAACCTTTACACCCTCCAAGTCCCCCTCCCCGACCCGACAGCCAAGGTTGTCTCACGATTGTTGGACAGCTGTGGACAAATGAATCAATTGACCTCCGACACGGGCACTTGACATCACGAGTGAAGCATCTGTCACTTAGTAGAAGAGGTGGGGGGTGGGGGGTGCTAGTTTTCATATTACTTTATGCAGTCCAGGCCTGAGGAAAGTAAAAGTCAACACAAAACCGTGATAAAATGCAGCATGCAGACATGAATGAACATTAAATCAGGATGTCACCACAGTAGTTAAGCCTCCTTTGCAGCTGTGTTGATTTTTTTTTCTTCTTTTTTTTTTTTTTTTGCATCAGCAAAAATTGGCCAACCTGAAATTATCTTCTCATCACACCTCCTAATTTTGTCTGACAGGCAGGGAAGCAGATTGTGTTTACTTTTCCTCCCTTTCTGGCCGTCATTGTGTTACACTCAATTTCCCATATGCATACCAAAGTCTTAATCACCGCGCGTGCAGGTCTTGCTGGTTGAATGCTGACAGAGATGCTCACGTGGAGTTCTGAGAGAGAGACAGGCAGACAGACGGGCAGACAGTGAGAGGAGATAACACAGTGTCTTTGTGGCTCTCGTGGAGCTTGTTTGTTGTGAAATGTCTCGTATTTACACTTGAAGGATATCCGAGTTCCTGTAAATCCTCACCGGTGCTCCTTTGTGAGATTTCCAGATGTTCTAATGCGTCCTGCTGCGACAGACCGCAAAGGAATGAGTTACTTAATTTTTTTGTTAATCTGTTTTTTTTTAAACAATTTAGCCCCAGTAAGTTTAAAGCATTTGAAAAGATGTGAGAAGCTTTTTATTTCCTTCCAAAGTCTCTTCGATGAGGAGAGGAGGAGGAAGGGATTGCACAAAGGAGAGGAAATTGGCTGGGAGGAAGGAGGTGATCGGGGATGAGTTGAAGAATTGTCTGATTGCCTTGAAGAGAGCTTCACATCCTGTACAGCGGCACCGTCCACACACACACACACACACACACACACACACACACACACACACACACACACACACACACACACACACACACACACACACACACACACACACACACACACACACACACACACACACACACACACACACACACACACACATCCAGAACACTTCATCCTGCTGCTGTGCTCAGCCCAGAATATCCAGGTATACAGGCGAGGCCTTTGCCAGATTGAGGAGCAGACCGTGGATTTCTTTAATGTTGAGTCTCATGTGTGGCTCTCTCTGCCAGCAGCCCAGCATCAGGTCGTACACTTCTTTGGGACAGGTCCTGGGGCGCTGCAGCACCCGGCCTTGAGTTATACACTCTATCACCTGCAGAGGAGAGAAGAAAAAAAACACAGACGTAACCTTCAATTTCTGCAGCAGTCTCGGGCCACTCAGGGTGAAATTCACCACTTTCCACGTGTGCAAAGTTCAGTGAAGATGATAAATATCTCCTCTGTGAAGCTGCGTCACCTCGCTGCAGTGGCACACAGTGGAAATGTCACGATAAATAAGTTTGTTAAACAAGAAATGGTGTTCTACATTTAAAAAGAAGAGTTTGTTCCCTTTGTTGAGATGATAGTTGCATGATAGCTGTGCTGGTTGTGATGCTGCGTCAGGGTCAGCTCTTGTCCTACAGGATGACTCACCACTCCTTCTGAATCTGTATAAATATGTCAGTGAGAGCGCCTCACTGAGCCCTTCTGTGTTACACCAATCAAACAGCTTGAGTAAGATCTCCCTTCTCCTCACTTTGACTCTTTCTGAATAAAGTACTTTATTAAAGTTTTTTTACTAAACTCATGAAGTTATGCATGCAGCTCACTAATGTGGAGTAAGATGATGTATATGTCTTTAACTTGATGTTTAAGCATGCATTATGTCCTTCACACTAATTAATAACACATAAGTATTTCGCTCTAATGTATAAATAAAGATGTGTGGCTAAAGGAGAGTAACGCTCCTATTCTCCTGCACCCATTTGTAAATACTCTCCATTATTAACGCTATAACATAAGCTTGTTATAATTTCCTCAAACATTAAGCACACCCTGCTGTGCTCACAGAATGAATGCCACTTAATGGCATTTATTAAGCCTCCAGAAACAGCTGTGGCTTACAAATTGCTGGATATCAAGGATCCAATCTGTTTGAAAGTTGTCATTTTGGCGAGCAATCAGAAAGCTGCACCTCCTCTTTCCATGATTGCTATCAGTCTGTAGGAGCAGAAGAGTAACTGATATCTAAATGTGGAGTAAAACTCCATATTCTGTGTAAGAGAGATGAGATTCAGGGTCGGGAGGTGGGTGACCTGTGAAAGAGGAGAGCGTTGGTAGTTGTTGAAGGGAAAAGAGGAGTTGATAAGGGTTAAAGGTTGATTCTTGGATGGAATCAGAGTTAAGAGCATCATTAGGATGAGGGTGGTGAGGACAGAGTTTGGGGGAAGGGTGGAGGATTTACAGCAAATTTAGACTAGAAAATAAAAATTTGGTTGAGTTGATGTCCTTTGAAATGTTCATTTAGGATCCCTTCCAGCTCATCACTGAATGGTTATGACTTTTGAGAGAGACCTATAAAGCTGTTTGTGCCATTTATGTTATTAGTCCACTAGCTCCACAATCCTGATACTTAATCACATGATGAGGTGATGAGGTGTGGACATAATGTACTGCTCTGTACCTCGTTATTGGAGAGCTGGTACCAAGGCTGTTTCCCGTAGGTGAAGATCTCCCAGAGGACGACTCCTAGACTCCACACGTCACTCTCCGTAGTGAACTTCCTGTACATGATGCTTTCAGGGGGCATCCAGCGGATGGGCAGCATGGTGTGACCTCCGACCTAATATAGGCACACACATATAAACTTCAGTCATTTTAATGTAAAATAAATGCAAAAATCTGAAGATTTTCCTAGTTTTGGAATGTGTCTTCTATTCTGGAGCATCATGAAGTTTTAACAAGGTCATGCATCTTTTCACATTTCTCTCTCTGTCAGGTATTTCAATCCTTTTTAAAAGTACGGCTGCAAACATTTTACTCTTCCAAACTGCTGCCTGAGGCATTTCAGTGACTGAGTCTTGATGGTTGGGTGCAGAAGATTTCATCATTCTGGTGACTGGAGCATGCCTCACCTTCATAATTCTGTTTACTAATGATCTAGCTGCAATTTTTCCTCGAACAAAGAGAATTTTGCTCTGCAACAATTTAAATTAATGGATAAATACAAATATTTATAGAGTGAACTAAGACAGTAAAATTGAGTGTTTGTAATGTGGGTAAAATGAATAGTTTCACTGCGGCCTGTGTGTGTTATTAGTTTCCCACATGAGTGGACTTTAATTTATTAAATAGGTTTTCAATTAGACATTATGTTACATTACGTAATAATGAATTAGGGTGTTTCTTAGAAAGCAGAAATAATAAGCTGCTCCCACACATTTCATTATTTTCTAATCTGAATTCATTTTAGCCAGTAAAATGTTTTTTAATGTTTATTATGATGATTTATTTCAGTCGAGACTCATGTTGTCATCAGTGACTTGAATCTGGTCAATATAGCAGCAGAATGTGATTAAAACAACAAGTCGTTATTGGGGTTTTTTTTGTAGTTTCGCTCAACCAAAAAGAAGACTAAAATAGATCTTTACACCTCGTTTCCTCATTCCATCATATACTAATATGTTTTAGATGATTTCTTCACAAACCAGACTACAAATATAACACTACCTAATCTATGACAGCGATGCCCCAAAGTCGAACAAGCAGCAGAGAAACAGCAGCACATTAATCGCTCTGCTGATTGTGATCCGCCTGGCTGAGAGTTAATCTGCCCTCAGTTCCTACAAATTAAAGCAGGGCTGGATATCACAGTGTGATTGGTTCTGATCAGCTGTTTAAACACACGTCTGACAAAGACCGGTGGATAAAACTAGAAAAAAAGGGAAAAAATGTGTTTTAATGAGGTAAAACTAAACTTTAGCAAAGTTTGATTACAAAAAAAATCCAAACTCAGCTCTGCAGTCCAACCTCCTTCTGCACCTCCCCTCTCCTCTTTCTCCTCGTCCAAACATGAATCTACCAACTGGTTTGCGCTCTATTGCACAACACAGATAGCACAATCCATTTTCTGAGCTTTATGCCTGTTATTAATGGCCTGGCACTCACACTTTGCCTGTTTTCTATGTTAGTCAGTAGGTTATTTAATGTAGTCATAAAAAGCGCGCGGTCACATAGATAGCCATCAGGTTCACTTTTATGTCTCGGGGAATATATCAGCCTCCATCTCTGCAGTTTCTACTCTTCATAACCAGGTCTCTGCCTGCGACACAGCGTCTCCTTGCTGATCACTTATCGTGTTTATGTCTCTCACTAACACATTAAGTGGATAGAATCTAAATGCAAATGCACAAAGCTGTGATTTAAGCTCAGGATATTTCAATGTATTGTTGATATTTGTGCAAAAACATAAATAAAAATTAAACAGCTTTCCAAGCTCATTTAAATTTTACTGACAATTCTGGAATAGATTTCTTTTATTTGTGCTTAATTGTTTAATAAAATGCATCCATGCATACATTATTAAGAAAATAGAGTTAACCTGGTTTCTAGTTGCTTTTTGGTGAGCAGATTATTGTTAAGCTTTATAGATGTGTGTCAGCTCACTGATGCTTCAGAACCTGCTTATATCCATTAGTCTTTTTGTTTTGTTCATCATGGCTGATCATTTCCCCTGATGATCTGAAATATTAATATTGGGGCTTCGAACTGCTGAGCTACACTTTTTTTTATCTGCTTGTGAACCGTGTGTGTGTGTGTGTGTGTGTGTGTGTGTGTGTGTGTGTGTGTGTGTGTGTGTGTGTGTGTGTGTGTGTGTTTATGTGTAGTCTTTGTTTAGCTAACCAGCAGAGAACTGAAGGGTAAAATAGGCTGAATGAAACACATAAAAGCAGGAAAATAAAGCTGCAGATCAAATGTTTTGGCGATTGGTGAGGAGGCAGAATCAAACGTTCAAGCTCACAAGGACACCTCGCTGCATCTTTTTGTCTTATCAGGTCATCGCCTGTTTTCTATCTGCTGTCAGTGTCTTTGTTGTCAATCTTTGCCTCCTTTGCTGCACACTCGTCTCTTCCTCTCCTTGTCATCTTCGTTCAGCGTCTCTCAGCCCACCTGCCTGTCCCTCCACCTCAGTGTCTCATAAATATGCAGAACATCAGCCAGAACTCTGCCTACTGTTCCAGGAAATCCTTTAAAAAGCAGGAGGAAAAAAGAATGTAAGCTCTCCTTTTGCAACTTCCTGGAGGCTATGGTATCTGTGGCAACAACACCAATTGAAACATTATGGGATGTGATGTGGGAGGGTCTTATGTGACTGATCCCACCTACTCTTTGTTACATAGAAAATTGTACCTTAATCATCCTCGGGGGTTGCTATGGAAACAAAAAAAATTATTGCCACGGATGCTGGTGTCTGCAGCACTGACGGGAAGTTTTCAGACCTTGTGTGATTTTTCTTTTTTTAAAGATTTAATTGTGTTTCAGAATCTTCTTGCAATGCAATCACCAAGAGATGAGATGAGAAATCATCTCTGGAGGTTTTTTATGTGGCGATGGGAGAAACCTACCTCATGCTGAAATGAGTCTTTTGTGGCAAACCAGATAACATTCTGCAGGATGAACAGCTATCATATTGCAAATTTGTTTAAAAGCACAAGAACCCAAGACCATAAGAACGAAACGCTCTGTACTGGAGAAACAAAACTGCAACTATTTCTTCAAACCAGGCTCAAGTCACCGCTTCAATAATACAGTCCCAACCAGAAACACCAGCATTGGTCTGCAGAGATTGTTGTTTTTTTTCGTAAGATCAGTTTTGTGTGGAATCATTTTCAGCAAAAACTCAAAGCAGTTTACTTCTAAACAAAATCCCAACCCAGAGCAATAATCATGAAAAAGAAAACCATGCCAAGCTTCAGGAAAACTGAGAAAGTCCTGAAGAGAGCAGTCTGATTCTGGACTCGTTGAAATATATTGCGAGGGACCTGAAAACAGCTCTCCTGCTACAACTAATATTTTCTGCCAAATATGCTAAAAATGCAGAACTGGAGGTGTGACGAGTCGTGGGACTTGGCACACCTTAGCTTGATGTGGCTGTGGTTGCCAAAGAATCCCAAATGAAAAATGTTATTTAAAAAAAAAAGAATAAATCAACAAAACATCAAGATAAAGTGACTTTGTTTGGCTAACTTCTAACACTAAATGCAGATCACAAAATGCACTGAAAGCCACCGACCCTGAGGTGACAGTTAATTCAGCTCCGCTGTTTGACAGATTGATCTCCTTTTATTGTAAAATAGACACAAGACATTAATTGTCCTTCATCCTCCACTTTGGGAGGATTAAGAGGAAAGTTATAAATGTACCACAGCACTGAGAGTGAGCTGAGCCCCACCCACACTCACACACACACACACACACACACACACACACACACACACACACACACACACACACACACACACACACACACACACACACACACACACACACACACACACACACACACACACACACACACACACACACACACACACACACACACACACACACACACACACACACACACACACACACACACACAGTGAAGCCTCTACGTTTGATTCAGCATCCTGTCTGTCTTGTGAAGCTCTTATTGTATAACTGGGGAATCAATGACGTCACTGCAGCCCCTCCACTCCATCGTCCCTGCTTTTATTTACACACACACACACAAATGCACACACACACCCACCACATATACGTGCGCACTGAGAGGTAGGGGGGTGAGCTCCAATTCCTCTATGACTCATCTTTGCTCTCGTCTGACGCAAGAGCCTGACTGGGTCCCTACACTCTACACCTTCCTACGCACACCGAACACACACCTCTGTCCCTCTGAGGGGCTCAAACATGGCCACCATCCTGTGTGTTTTCTCTGGTGTGTTCTTGTTGTTGTCTACCTCTTTCATTTATTGCTCTATTTGAGATTTTATTTTGTGTAAACCTGGTTTTCTCTCCTCACACGCTCCTTTATTGCTCTATTACTGCCTTTTTCCTCTTCTGCTGTGTATTTATTTGTCTTTTCTCTCTGTCTGACATCTCACTTTTTTCTCCTCTCATCTTTTCACCTCCGTTTCTCCTCTTCTCCCTCTCTCTGTCTCCACTACCTTCTCAGCATACTAAACACAAGTTCACTGATTACTTTCTTTCCTGAGAAACGATGGATTCAACTCAGAGGCTCACCACCGCTACCTTCACCCGCTACCCGTTGCCATGACTACAGCCTCAGCACTTGGCATTACTGAGGAGGGGTGAACGGAAGGAGGAGGAGGAGCGAGGAGGTTTCTATGTGTTGTCACACAGAGGCTGTACAGAAGAAATCCACTAAGAGAAGGTTTATATTTTTAATTTGATATGTTTTCTAAATCTAATAATAGAATAGTGCTTAATTACAGTTTAATTTAAAGTTTATGAAACTTAAAAAAACATTAAAGTAAAACTGTTTGTGCAGAAGCCATTTAACTTTAATTTAAAGTAAACTAAGCATTTAATATGTTGGTTTTGGAATGCAGTTAGTCCTAAAGTTGCCCACTTATCCTTCTTTTTAGAGGATTTACTGAGAAATGCACCATTTACATGCCTTATAGATCATTATCTGTCATTGTTAGAGTCATTCTTTATCCCAAATAGAGATTTTTCTTGTCACTGAATGACTGCTGCCCCCTCGTCTCCTCCTCCTCCCGCCTCCTCTGAGTTATCTGTCACTGTCAGTCATGTCAGCGTGTCACAGCAGATGGGAGAAAGGGCTGGAAAAATGGACAGTCACTATCGATCAGTCAATACAGTTTATTAGGATTTGGCCCGTTGGGAAAGTGACAGATTGCTTTACAGTAGGGAAAAGAAAATACACCCTCAGCTCTACCAACATTGGGTTTTCTCCACCCTTGAAGTCATTTTTTGTATAAATGCAGACACATTTATTCTTCTTTGTTCCTGTTTTTGTGTTAGCCCTCATTACAATGTGGCTAATGGCTGCTTTCTGAGGAGGTCACGTCCCACTGACCTGTTTTTTTTTTACTGTAAAAGGCTTTTAGGGCAGATTTATAAATGGCACTTATGCACAAGAAAACATTAATAAACATTTTCCCCAGAATTCCCAGTAAGAATGTGTGCATCCCACACAGACTTCAGAGCATTTATTCAGAACAAGTCAACACGCTTCGTGCAAAAAAAAAACAAAAAAACATTCAGGTTGTTCATATAAAAATACATGTAAGAAAATTGACCTCAGAGAACCTTGTAAATTTTATTTTTTAACAGCTGAGCAGGTTTTTAAAATCTTTATTCACTTAACTCTCCAGTATAATGTTGCATGCTTGAGATAGTTATTTTCATCATATAGCTGTTTTCTAATCAAAAATACTTTTAACTATTTAAAAATGTAACTAAAATGTAGTCATGTGAATAGTATCCAACCTAATAAAGGCAAAAAATTCCAATAAGTGAACATGGTGCTTCTTGTTTCTCCTCTTTTAGGAGTAAGAACTGACACTGTGGTGTGTGCGCTGTGCTCTAGTTTGTTAACCTGCCATCCTACTGCACCGCTGATGGAGTCTGTCAGTCATGCCCATGCAGGAGTGAGGGAGCAGATAGACCCATGCAGCAGGAAGCGGGGGGTGGGGAAGAAGAAGGGCCATAAAAGATATCGACACATACACCTACCCTGTAGTAGTCAGTGCTGTAGACGTCTCTGGACATGCCAAAGTCTCCGATCTTTACCAGCAGGTTCTCACCAACCAGGCAGTTCCTTTAAAAAAGACACAAAACTAAATAAGATCTAAAACATCTGTTGTCATAACCTGAATGATTCATATGAACATGATATTGAGCTAAAATCTTTAGAGCAAATTAATTCCCTACTGTTGGAATGAATCACTGGATAAAGCTACTGTATTACAGATCACTGATTCCTCTGATGGCTATAATCTTCTTCATGGCTGACTTAGTCATCAAACTGATCGCTTTAGTACTTGATGTTATTGTTGCATGTAATGTTTTTCTGACTGGACAGGAATCTCAAAGATGACAAAAGGACTGAAAAGTCAATTATAAACAAATATATGAATAAAAGCCTGTTGTTTTCAGAATGGAGGAAGGGTCTGGTAGTGAATGACCCACCTGGTGGCCAAGTCGCGGTGCACAAAGTGCTGTGATGCCAGGTAGACCATACCAGATGCTATCTGCTGGGCAATGTGCAGCATCTGAGACTGGGTCAGCTCCACAGGTCTGGTGGTCTGGCCTTCTGCCATCAGAACTGCATCTGGACCGTGAGCCCTGCGAGAGAACAGATGACAAACTCTCATTTTCAGCCTTGTTCCAACCATGTAGAACAATAATCCGCTCCTCTTGAGGGGGATTTTGATGTTTTTTTTATATCTATCTCTAACTGCTGTTTGAGATTCTGCTCTGATTAGATCCGTCTGTTTTTGTGTTGCCATTTCGGTGACATTTAATACAATGAAGAGGAGCGCCATGCCTGAGGAACTTGTTCAGGTCCCCGTGCTTCATGTACTCGAACACCATGATGAGAGGGTCGCTCTCCACGCAGACGCCGTAGAAGGTGACGATGTGTTCGTGCTGCAGGTTGGTCAGCAGCTCCGCTTCACGGTGGAAATCCTTCCTGGCATTTTCACTGGCCTCTTTAAGTGTCTGCAAACATACACACAAACACACACACACAGATGGCATTTTAATAGAGCGACAAATGAAAAACTCACACATTACGCTGCTGTTGCCAATTAGTCATTTTCAAAGTAAATCCTGTTTCATCCAATTTATTAGGCACACATCCAGCGAGAGGAAGAGAAGTGAGTTACAGCAGCTCTGTTGTGTGAAATTTGTGTCACTGAAAGAAAAGACAGCAGCACAGGAAGAGAAGAGGAGATTTTTTTATTCCTCCAAGCTGTTTACGTTCATTATATTCTAAATTCCTGTTGAAACCAATCTCCGTGTGTCTTCAGTGAATCAGGAAACTTGTCAGAGACGTTGTGTAACACAAGCATCCATGACACAGAAAAAGAAAGAGGTCTGCGTGTGGAAAGAGACATTTCCGGAAAAGCGATATGAGCTCTGTATTAGCTTCATGTCTAAAGAAAGAAAATATAGGAATTTTCTCTCGTCCTACATGAATAATTAATCACCTTCCTACATCGTATGACAAGCTTTCCAGCTTATGTGTGTTTTGTCTATTTGTGTACGAACAACAGAGATAGAAGCTTGTGTTACAAACTCAGGCCTGCAGGACGAGGAGAAGTCACAGAGGAAGAAGACGTGAAACGACCTTTATTCCAGAACGCTGAGATGCCAGAAAACGAGCCTGAACGCAACTCCATCCACTGATATTCAACCAGACTGTGTCGTGTACATTATGGTCTGTAACGTGATACTGGGTAAAGATGATATAGAGGACTATTACAGGATGGATAATGTATGAAAGCCTTCACTCCAATCTCAGTGTGAAACA
This sequence comes from Callopanchax toddi, assembly GCA_006937965.1. Lineage (NCBI taxonomy): Eukaryota > Metazoa > Chordata > Actinopteri > Cyprinodontiformes > Nothobranchiidae > Callopanchax > Callopanchax toddi. The sequence goes on along the minus strand of SSNR01000106.1, from coordinate 1,898,113 downwards.
CGATATCAAACATCTATGGGAAATGTTAGCTGACTGGCCGGTCAACGACTTCTATCAACGGTTTGGTTCCGGAGATTAAATGTATTTATACATTTATTCATATTTTCAAATGAGAGTTTATAATTTAATCATTTTACTTTTGTAAACCATTGCACCATCTTGGCAAAAAAAAAGGAAAATTGATTAACTGAAAAACCTTTTCTGGATTTAATCATCCAACTGCATCAAATAACCGTTGCAACAAATATGAATCACTGCACCGAGCACAGCACATTAACGCTGAATCCAGAGACTTCCCTGAGAGGCAGAAACGTCTACAGGAGACCTATCACGCTCACACGTACCCATCTCAGCGCTGAACTAATTCCCAGGCCAAAAAGCCAAAATATTACTCTGTTAGTCATCCAGTCTGAGCACATTCAGGTCCTTGGACAAATAAAAAGCAATCAGCACGCTGTAACTAGAAAATGTAGTGACTCATTTACATGTGTGAAGGCAGCATTATTGTAAGTGCTCTGCGTTTGGTGATTGATGGGATACAGGGATGTAAATGCGCTGTGTTCTTGTGGATGTTTGTACGTGCTACAGTGAGGCTTTGATGGATGGCACCTTGGTGTTTGATATACAGTAATGGCACAACTTGCTTCTGCGTAATGGATGACTGGATGATTGATGGCCGACTCTCAAACCAGCATCATTAAACTTTCTTATTGAGTTCATGTTTTATTGTGGTAAACAACCGAGAACATGCTCCTGTTAGGTAGCGTGCATGACAGAGTGCGATGTGAGGACAATGTAATTATACTGAATTATGTAATTAAACAGGGCGGTTTGTCACATATAAACCAATGCTTTGACAGCCCTGCTGCTACTGCTGTGTGTGTGTGTGTGTGTGCGTGCGTGCGTGTGTGTGTGCGCGTGTGTGTGTGTGTGTGTGTGTGTGTGTGTGTGTGTGTGTGTGCATGCGTGTGTGTGTGTGTGTGTGTGTTAATGGGTGAATGAGTTTTAGTAAGAAGAATGTGGATTTTTTAAAATACGCTGTTAAACTCCTTTTCTGATGTAGGCTGATGAACTGCATGATATTTATTCTTTTTTATTGTGAGTTTATAAATAAATGTATTTAATATTTTCTTGCATGAAAGTGTTTATTGCAGGATAATCAGATGCATGGTTTTTGATTATTCTGAGAAAAGAAAGGCATATTTTATATCTATGTTGATAACAGCTGTGTTAGAGATGATTATCATAAATACATCTAAACAGAAAATAGAATTTGTTAAAGTTTTATATTAAAATATGGGTCAGACCATTTCCCCAAAGTTTAGAGAATGATGCTAGTTTTTTTGGTTTTGTTTCTTTAATATAGCCTATGTAATGTTGTCAGATGTTTCCATGGTATACAAAAGTAGAATTATAAGTATTTCATGTGTTTTAAGAACTTTTATTGACAGCTACATTAAGGTAATGCAGAGTCAGTGTTAGTAGTGTTGGTCCTTTTTTTTTCCCAAGAAGTTCACCCTGGTATGATGTCAGTCAATTTATGGTCCAAATCCTGACTGATGGCAGACCATTCTGACATAATCAGTGCTTAGAGTTTGTCAGAATTTGTGGGGTTTTGTTTTATTGATCACAAGTTTTCAATGGGATTAAGGTCCAGTGGATTTTCTGGACAAGGATTAAAAATGTTATTTAGTTCTGGCTTAAGTCCTATGGTTTGGTGATCCATCAAGCTGCAAAATGCATCCTTCATGACCAAGCTAGACGGTTGGGAGGAGTTCCTCTAGGAGGATGTTGAGGTACCATTCTTTACTTATGGCTGTTTTCTGAGTAAGCCCAAAGCAACCCAACACAAGAATGGTCTCAAAATGTTTTACTGTTGTCATGACACAGGACTGATGGGGCACTCGCCTTTTGTTTTCAGGACTATCCTCTGTCTGGATGTCCAAAACAATCAGAAAGCAGATTCCTCTATGAAAACGACCCCGTCCTCATCAGTCCAGTCCAGGGATCTTTAGCAGAATATTTGTCTGTCTCTAATGTTTGGTTCCTTATTTTGGAGTGAAGTGTCTTCTTTGCTGCTTTTCTTAACACCAGACCATCCTCTAAAAGTCTTCTCCTCACTGTGGATGCAGATGCTTTCACACCTGCCTGCTGCCATTAATGAACGAGCTCTAGACTGGTGGATCAAGTTCAGGAGATACTTTCTGGACTTTCTCAATCCTGAAACCTTTCTTCACAAGTACAGTGGAAGTGCTATTTTTTCATGGCAGAGGGTCAAATAGAATTTTGCAATTATTTATAATCTCTTTAACAACAGAGACACAATAAAAACACTAGATCTACTCCACGTGTGCTTTATTAATTATGTTTTTTTTTTCAAATAAAAGGCTTATTTTAAGTAAAAAATATATTAAAAATCTGTGCTCCACATCTTTTCTCTATTATTTCAAACTGGCAACTATTTGTTGTTTAGTTAAATTCACACTGGTTTGAGCAAATTGCATCAAGTTCAGATGTTTACATAAACAATGGTCATGATTATAAAGACGTATCGTCATGCAGAAAAACAGAACCGACACAAAAAGACAGAACTACAATATATAAGGTTACGTTTGGACTTCTTTTAAACCACGAGACGTCTCTATGGCAAAAACTGAACTGTAAGGTATTGTTTATTTGTTGGGACAATAGAAACATGTGAAAATTAGTTTGCAATGTCACTGGTTGAACAAAACATAAAGTTTCTTGGGATAATCCAGAGATTTGTTATTTTATTTTGTAACTAGAGCTGGAATGTGTTCCTACTTTGCTTATTGGAAACATTTGTTTGTTTTTACGTCCATTCTTCCAAATATGTACCTGTAACAACAGCAGTGTGCGTGTTATATATAATTAACACATTTTTGCATAAACAGAGAGCAAGTGTTTTAAACATTCAGCCTCATCTTAATTACTTCAGCATTTTACGGGCAGTCAGAAGTAACTTTTCTCTGCAAGATTTTCAGGAGAATCTTCTGCACTAAGCTGAAGCTAAGCTGGCAGCAAACATCCGCAGGTGGTTCAGGGCTAAGCTGGTAGGAAACAGGAAGTCCAAGAAAAGAAGGGGAAAAAAGGAGGTGGAGGGATTTGTGAAGAGGAAATAGAGCCAGAATGATGAGTCATAGCAGAGAGCTAAATAAATAAAAAATAAAAACAGAGCAGGTGAGCGCAGGAGGTGTGGAGGACAGAGGAAGTAAGGGGGGCGCAAAGGAGACGGGAGAGGGAAGGGGGTCTGTCTCAGGTCATGTATTGTTAATGTGAAATTCTTCCCAGTTCAGATCCTGTTTCACTGCAGACCAGCAGAGAGCCCTGATGGGGAGACTGATGGACTGATACATGTTACAGGAGGATGCTTCCTGGGAAGCCTTTTAATTTCATCCTGGAAGTCAGCGGTTTCTCAACGCGATCCCACCTTTCCTCTTAGAGAGAAACCCTCAGAAAGAATGATGTCTAATGATAGCACAGGAAACGGATCTCGTATCAGTGCCATGTGAAGGATTTAGGTTTCCAAATTCAGTGTATCCATTTCAGAAATCTAAGATGATTTATATAAACCCTTCAATGTGCTCAATAAAATAGATTTCTAAATATTAGAAATAACAATATAATTTAATCTTTGGTTACAACATTAGGGACTTTGATTTGAAGTATGACAGACCAAACAATAAAAATACCTCAATTTTCAAACTAAAATCTTTATAACTTCAAACAAATCTGCTATAATAAGAACAAAATATCATGCTGTAGCTACAAATCTTCCTTCTGCTGCAATTTTCTACTTTTGGAGCTGGAAAACAAAAATGTTTTCATAGAAGCTCTCTGCAATCACTCCAGTCACTCAAACACTAATTGCACATTGCAAGACAGTAACCGATCTGAAAAAAGGTCCATTTAAAAATATTATAAAACCTTTGTTTATTTTTTCTGCTTTATAACCAGAAACAGCTCCAGGCCTGTGTAATTTCCTGTACTTTCAAAACAATTAAAAAAAACGAGTTGTTTCTTCCCATTTAGATTTATGTCTGTGTGGGGTGATCGTGGTAAATTCTATTTATATTTCCAGATTACCTTGACAGCCACCAGTATCTTCTCCTGGTCAGGTGACAGGTTGTAACACTCAGCCAGGAAGACTTTCCCAAACGCTCCTTCTCCCAGCTCCCTCTTCAGCACGATGTTGTGTCTCTTTATATGCTGCACGACTAAAAAACACAGGAAGTCAAAACGGTTTTGATCATCACAAAAAGACATGAAAATGTCAATAATGCCTGCAGAAGACTTTGATCGATGTTAACTTTTGTTTCAGAGCGTGTTTGAAACTGGACTCAGTAAGTTATGTGTCCTTTGAGACTCGTCTTGATGCATGACGGACCTGAACATATTTGGGGGCTCATCCGGGATTTGAACCCAGGACCATTTGAACCTCAAAATAAGAATCATGCTGCCAGACAATTTAAATAAAGTTATATTGAGGAGTAGAGTGCCTGGGGGAGGGATTAGTCAAACCAAATTCTTTCACCCGGGAGACTGGGATTTGTGGTATGTAATTCATTCAACACATTCTTGTTTCTCATTAGCTGAACAGACTATTTTTAGGAGCCTCAGGGTTTTATTATCAGGCCTGAAGGGTGGTGGAGAGGAAACTTATAACTCCCCCCTGGAGACCAGTGGTTATGAGATTTGTAACCCCATTTAAAACTGACGTTTTCTTCTTTTTTTTAACCCCTTTTATGCTTGTGATTGATTGGGTGGAAGCACCAACACAATGTGCTCGCGTTTAGTTTCACATCATTATTCATGGTTAAAAACACCGTTTTGCAAACACACTACAAAGCGCCAATCCCCCGTCTGGAGCACACCGACTCCACGTCTGCTGTTTGGGTTAGCAAAGAAAATGCTCATAACCAGGATGTCACCTGCAAAAAATAACATCTATGTTAGACGTTGAGGGGCCCCCGTTGAAACCGTCGTACGTTAAAAACAAAAGCTGGGAAAGAAAGCTGCTTGCTTGGTTTAATTGAACACCAACTGAAAACATCTGGAGCTGCCCCAGACCAAAACAAAGAGCTCGGTTTCATCCCTCCTCTACGTGTTCTTATTGCTTCATCGTTTTAAGTTACAACCTTTATTCCAATAATTTGTCATAACTTCGGTCTTATGAAAGGTGCATTTGCCTTTTATTGCAGAGTCTGTCCGTTAATAGCTGCAGCAGTGCAGGATGGGAGCGCTGCCTCATTTTTCCTCTTGTCCTTCTTCTGCATCACTCAAGATGACATCATCATAAATCCCTGGAGCCTGTTTTATAGTGTATTTTCTCTGTGCATTAGGTTTAGTCTTTAAATGCTCACAAAAGTTAACATATTTGATTAATTTTAATTAAAGTGTTTTCATTTCATAATGGATTTTTGATTGTGTGCTACTGCTGAGGCTTGTTTTGATTTATTTTCTTTCAGTAAAAGACTTTGCATGATGTAGAATCTATAGGTTTCACTTGAAAAGAAATTCACAAAAACTTAAAATGATGTTTTCTGATGCTTAAGTGTTATAATTAAAACTAATATGTTTTACAACTTTAGTAATTTGGGCATTCATTAATGTAGCTGTACAGTATGAATACATAGTGGAAGCAGAGTTTTATTTTTTAAAGCTTGTAATCTTGTTTGGTCCTCTTCTTCTACATTTGGATCAAAAACTGTTTCTTGTTGCTAGGTAACCCAGGACTCCATGCAGGCTGATCTAAGGAATAGTGGCTTCTTATCATGATTATGAACAGAGATTTGACTCTGCAGGATGATCAACACTTTTCGACATTTTAATCCTTGACCTTTGATTTTAGTTTAGATGTGTGAATGCTGGCACATAAAAACACAGTCTGAAGACACACACACACACACACACACACACACAAGAGTTAAGATTTATGTGTGATGTGATTAAAAGGCACATTTGAAGAAAAGCTGTCCACTCAAAATATCACATTAAAGCCCGACTAGACTCTCAGAAGAAGCTGCATCGATCTACACTGTAAGCTGCTGAGGTCCACCATAACCCAATATTACACCGGCACACACACACACACACAGAGAGAGGGAGAGACATGCAGGTAGAAAACCAGATCAACTCAGTCATTCTAATCCAGGTTTCTAATACCCAGATTCAGACTGCACCCAGCGTCAGTCTGATGAGAGGCTGACTGTCAGATCAGATGGTTACAGGATCATAAATCGTTCCTGTGATTGAACCAACCAGCAGATCTCATCCCCCACTGGACTGACTGGCAGGGGTGGAGGTATAATCTATTCTTTGATGCATTGCAATGGAGGCATCCAAAACCCTGATTCAACTGAAACATGTTTAAAATCTAGTCGAGAAAAGGTCAAAGGTCAAATGGAAAAGGCTGAACTCTAATCTATAAAAGTGCAGCACTCAGACTGTTTATAGGAAGCAAATAACAGAGATTCATCTGCTGCCTTAACTATTACTAAAAGTAAAAACTGAAGTCCTAAAAGAATCAAAAGGATTATAATGGATAATGAGATTTGTTGTTAAAATGACTTTTTTGTAGTTTTTTTTTTTTTTTGACCCTTTAACTTTCAATAATTGGATTAACAAGTCTGAGTTTTATTTTTGTGAGTCAAAAGTTAGACAATTTGGGAAACATTGATTAAAAAAGGTAAATCAAGAAGATAATGAGCTTCCTTGTTCTATTTCATTTTATTTTATTACAGTCCTGATTTGCTCAGACCAGCATTCTTCCACCAAGGACATTTAGATTGTTCATTTTTAAACATTTATCATCAAAAACATCCTCCTACTGAAGTATAAAGACGGATGAATAAAGTTTACGTGTCATTAAACTTTAGAAAATGATCTAAAAATCATTTGAAACTCAAGAAGCTGATTTAGCAACATGTGCTAAAACGATTAAGGTGATTTCATTCCAATAACAATTCTTACCTATTTACTGTAGTATATAAACATTGTTTATTGTTAATGAACTTCAGTTTTTCATTACCATAAATCTTGTGTCTTCTTAGATAAAATAAAGTTTACAAATCCGTTCTGAGACACTGAAGAAAATATTTATTAACAAAACTGAGTCTTGTGTTCCTGTTGAGAACCAAATACCAAGACTTAAGAGACAAACTGAGAGAAAAGTGTAGCTGAAAGTCACGACTGGGTGCTGGTTTTGTTATCTTCCCTCCTCATCTTGAAAACAGCAGTAGCAGGTCACAGATCAGCCTCGATTCTCCACGCAACAGCAGCACACAATAGACCCGCATCCCCAAAAGACAGCCACCCTCTATTTAACCAGCTAATTACCTCACCGCACCATTTCCTACCGCGGTTGTACAAGTATTCATCCATGAAAACGCCTCGCACCGCTTCTCCTTAATTAACATTCTCAAATAGCAAATAAATTGATGTGTGCAGACCAATCCTTCCCTCACTGATTTTCCTTTCACCCTCTTTTTTGGCAGGATGCCTTGTTTCAGCATTTTTCTACTGTTTCCTTCTCTGTTAGATGTTTATTGTGCCCATTTTATACCAAGAATATAGAATTGGATATAATTACTCTACATGGGATTTGTGTTTTTGAAAGTAATTGAGTTGATTTCCCTAATTAGGCTCATTTTTATTTCTTTGAATTCATTCTCATTCTCAGTCTTTAGCATCTGCTCATCAGCTGATTCACTTTGCAGTATTTAAATAAAATACCCAAATTGAAGCCTGTTTTTTTTCCCATTTGGTTGCACCATTGATCTTTATCCATCACTTGTTTTTGGCCAGTTTTAAAATAACAGCAAAAAGACAAATGTCTCATGCTAATTGCAGTTTTTTGACTTTCACACATCTTGACATCTCTCCCTAGAGCCCATCGAAAACATCCTCCCTGATCATCGTCTCATCAACACCCTCAGTTATTAACATCTTGAGAAATAATTGTTGCCTTTTCTTTCACTCCTCCTCCACTCATGGGATCAACTGTTTTCCGCGACCCTTTGTGCCGACACAAAACAGCTCGAGCAGCTTGGAAACTGTCTTTCTCCGTTGGAACTGAACAACACAACAGGTCAGACACGACGAAGAGAGGACGCTTAGAAACGCCAAACTTTTACATGAATTAATTACTCTGATTTTCCCTCGAGTTTTCCAAAACCAAGGTGTAACTAATTTAATACATGTGTGTGTACATAGGTGTTTCTGGATGCCGTGCGCTCGTGTTGACTTCTGAATAACATTTTCCAGAACAGCGTTAATCCCAAATCCCCAGATAAAACAGAACAAACCCTGAGAGATCTGAAGTGATGGAACAACTGAGTGAAATTACATGGAACGCCTGGAGAGAAACTTGTTTTTAAGACTTCAACACCACTGAGAAAAACATTGTCAGAAGTTTTCTGTGGAGTTTGATTCACTTACTTGCTAATTTCAGATATTTTAAAAGACATTTTGTTTTATTTTTGGCTCCAACTACTTCAATTTTAGTCATTTAAGAAAAAGGTTTCACTTTAAGGCATTTGATTTTAATCTGCATGGCCAGGAGAAATCTACCGTAACACCCGAGTGCCTGTTTAAAACAACATGTATCAGTTTTATATTACATTTTTGGCAATAATATAATTTATTCAGTGTTTTTTGTATTAAATGAAGTTTGAGTCAAGCTGTTTTCCCTCATTTTCCAGTCTTAAAGCCAACCTGAGCGAATGTTTGGCAACATCTTTACAAACCTCTCACTCACAAAAAAAAAAAAATAAAGTCTGCATTTTTAATCATTTAAAATAAAAAACATCTCTAAAACTGATCAAACCTGTTCAACTGGATTCAGGGTTTTGTGTTGGTGCTTAAACCAGAGTGGAATTGATCAAATGAAGTTATAAATTTAACAAAGTCGACTGAAGAAGCACATGAGGTCATTTGTCTTCAGATGAGATGGAGGCTTCCTTCAAATGGAGCTCGTGAGTCATAATTAGATAATGATCCAGGAGGTCATCTGAACAACTCAAGACATCATTTCAGGGGGGAAAAACAGCTTAACGTTACCAACAATTACATAAATATTGAGTGTAACCTCATCCAATAATCTGCTGATCACATTTGGATCTGCATGAATCCTGTGAGGAATTGTGATCTAGAAGTTCAACCATAAATGCATTTTCTGTTGAAATTATTACATTTTTAACATTTATTTATTACTAGCTCTGTCACTAATTTTTGCCTCATAATTCAATGTAGAAAAATAATAATTCAAATAGCTGCTAGTTGTTGGTCGTTTTGTTTTTTGTCAAAATTTTATTACATTTCTGCTGGAATAAATGCAAAATACACAGTAAATAACAAATTCATAAAACAAGAACCTCTATAAACATTATAGTTTATAGCTGTTTAAGGCAGTTTGGTCTCACTTGGTTTAGCTATTAGCTTGTCAGTCTGGTCGAAAGTAATCTGCTTCTCCAAACTGCAGTAATTTAAAGAGTTCTCTACAACAGGTTAGATGCTAATTTTCCCAGAAATCCACTTGAAAAGATCAAAGGTAAAAAAGTGGAATGAAGCAGAAAACGTATTAGAACTCAAACTGGAGCTGGATAAGGAATCCATTCATCTGAATACTTCTAAACTCCTGTCCATTTACACACAAATAACTGAGTGTGCACACGTAAAAAAAACCAAGGAGTCATAAACTGAATTAGCACCTTTCCAAATCTTCCTGTTTTACTGCTTCCTAATGCATGTATGATCTCCAACAACATTACCTCCTCTGATGTTATTATTGTTAATGAGGTGTTCACTCCAGAAGAAAGCTGAAGAGCTTAAGCTGTGCAACAGATCCAACATTTTCCCTGATTACACATGGATCCATCATCTCTGCACAGTAATTGCTGCTTTACTGCTGCCAGGAAGAGGTCTCTGCAATCATTTAAGTAGCAACATATACCCAGTGCTGAAGAGACAAACTGGTTAAGGCCGTGATTAAAGAGCCAACCAGAGCCACTTTGCCAAACCGTCTCCATCAAACGTTATTGTGCTGGTCTGAAAAGGCAGGAGCGCCAAATAATGGGTCAGAAAGCTGCAGGATTTAAGGAATATCGCTTGTGTATGACTCAAAGAGTAATCACTGTAATGACTGTAATAATTTTTATAAACACACGGAGGCACATGCACATACAGCACCGTGTGTTATTGATTATCATTGATTCCCAGAGCTTTCATTCTGGTCTTTGGGTTGTAAATCTTAGCCAGTTGTTCAGGTATATCTGAGTAAGTCAGCCTACAACCTCCCATTAGTGTGTCCCCTATAGGCTCTGGACACACACACACACACACATACATGTACACACACACACACACATATGCAGATCCATAAATTACTGCAGCACAAGGTCACAGCCTGAAGAAGCTTTTTGTCAATAATCATAATGTCATGTTGATGGAGCAGGTCAATATCCCTCAGAGTTCTTTCTCTTTTTGTCTCTTGCTGGTTATTTTTCCTTCTGCTTTCATTTATTTTGTTGTTTTCATCTTGTTTGTTTCTCCTTCCCACTTTATTTCATGATATTTCCTTTGCTTTCTGTCACGTAGCAGAGCTTGTGTATAAATTCTGTGCAGTTATATGAAATTTAAACCCTGCGCTGATTGTCTGAGCTCTTGTATGCTTTGCTTCCTGTGGTTATGTTGATGCCCACGGACGTCTTAAACTAATGAACGAGCCTGTTCTCAATATCCAAATGTCAGCTTGTATACAAACTGGCTTTCTTTCCTCTCCAAGCTTTCCTGTCAGAACCGACAGCATTTTATTTGCAGCTTTAAGGTCAAATGGAAACATGTTGGTGTGCCAGAACTCAAACATGCAAATCCACATGCTGAAGTTTCTGAATGAACTGGAGTTTTAGGTTTTTACTTACATGTGTCAGTCTTGAGCAGGCTGTTAGTACTCCTGAAGTACTGAGGGTTTTCTATCACTGGGATCTTGGTCATGCCGATGATGACTGCATCAGGACCCATTTCTGAAGAGGAGGGAGTGTTGCTGCCGTTGGAGACGTGATGAAGAGGAGAAGCAGAGTCGTCATCATTGCTGATCACTGAAGATGGTCCTGAAGAAGCAAAAAAATTGAGGTTAAGAAAGTAGGAATGGGTGCATCGAATTAAGGAGTTCTTAGAAATTCTGTTCTATTTTCTTCATTCTAGAAAAATACTTTTTCCTCCAGGTGTGATGGGAAATCTCAAAAAGTCCCAGATCTGTATAAATCCACGATTACAAACTTTATTCATTTCATTTATAGCGTAAAGTTACCTATTAAAAACATCTGGTTGCTGTTTTGACTCTGCAGCATTAAACCAACAGAAACTAAACTAACAAAGACTAATTGAAATGGTCTAAAAGATATTTTAAAAAGGAAAATGAGAGATTCAGATGTTTTTTCCTGAATAATAAAATAATTAAATCTTTTGCTCTGGTAGTCTTGACAGCAAAAGAGCAGCAGCAACACACAGAGTCTAAAATCAGGAGAGGAGAGGTGATATGAGTCACACACAAGCCCAACCCTGCTACAAAAAATAGTTTGTTTTGGCAACATAATGGAGATGCTCTTAGCTTCTAATTAGAAACGTGAAAACAGCGTATGAAGCTTGTCAGTACAGTAAACCCTCGTGATATTTTTCTACATGATGATGATACTTTCTGCATGAGCATTAAGCAAACAGAGTGAGATTTTATGCACACGGGCAGCGTCACCAAATAGCTGCTCTGCAGGAGCATGCAGGCACACCTTGATGTTTATTTCTGTCACCTTTAGCTTCTCATTCCTAAAACCTGAAAGAATTAGATCCCATTTGATCCAAGTTTCAGTCTCCAGATGGTTGCACTGTTTTGCACACTGAGGCCATAATTGTGCCTCAAAGTGAAACTAATAATGACTGTTCTATGCAAAATAGAAATGAGGAGCAAACAGAATTTATTCAGTGCTTCTCCAAATCCAAGTCAGGAAGGGTTATTCAGGTGTTCCCAAGTTAGCCAAGAGACAGGAGCTATCCATCATTATGGAAATTGCTGAAACACCTCATTTGGGACGCAACTGAGACAGATGGTAGAACTATCCCCCTCCAATAACAGTTTGTTGAAAAAGAAAGTCTGTATGTCTAATCCTAATGCTTGCTTTGTTAGAAACACTCACAAATGTTACCAACGTGTGAAATTATCCAAATATTGTTTGTCCAGAATTGAAACACCTTCTTCCTCCTTATTAGAAACAACAAACTGAATAGACAGACAGGTTCCAGTCGCTAAATATGAAATTCTGACAGGAAGTACTGAAAGACGCACCTGAAGTGAGACGATTAGCTGTTTGCTCCCCGAATGACTCTGAGGTCATTCAAGGAGCTTTCTACAACAGTTAAGATATTATTGCTCATAACATTTCCACAGGAACCTCCTTCAAAAGATCTGAACTATTGCTTTAATCACTCAGGTATAAATTACTGCCTTTCAGCGACTGTCCCCTAAGTACAGCAATAAAAACCTGCTGAGTGGTTTTCTACTTCCTGCTTCTAGCTCAATAATCCCTTTTCTTGCTCTTTTAAAAAAAAAATCCAAACTTCAGTTCTTTAGTGTTTTATCAGCTGAACACATGAAACCAGGACAAATGAGAGCATCGGTCAGCTAGACAAGGAGGGATTGTTCAGTGATGGACGCAATGTACTCGGCTTCTTCAAGACCAGAGCACCGGTCCAGAAACACTGTCCAGTGATTTCAGATCTATTTCCCATAAGCACACAACACACTCCACCTTTTTCTCTCTCATGGCTCTGCTGCATTATAATAATGGTTCACATTGTTCATTTCCTCTGTCCCTGGCCTCATATCAGACTGTAGTGCTGTTGACAGGGCGAGATTGAAAGGGCGAAGCTGAGAGAGTGTGTTTGTGTGTGTGTGTGTGTGTGTGTGTGTGTGTGTGTGTGTGTGTGTGTGTGTGTGTGTGTGTGTGTGTGTGTGTGCTGTAAATGTGAGTTACTAACTTCCATATTATCGTGTCAGTAATTTTTTCCAGAAGAGTCACGAGAGTGGGATGAAAACTGGATGCCAAACATTCATTTGAATGAAATTCAAATTGTTGTTTTAACTAACCAATATGAGACCAAACGATGTCATCCTCAAATAAAAACACAACAAATCAACGCCGCCATGAAAACCATTCCTGTCCCCTACACGTCCTCGTCTTGCTCTTTTACCAGTTAAGAATATTAAAATGAGCATATTTGTTGCCATTTGGTGGCTTTAAATTTATCACAATAACAATTTTTTACTATTTTTCTGGAGTTCTAAAAATCAGGAACTTTACTAATTATTTTCGCCAGAGTGTGAACAAGATACAGACACCAGACGCCTTTTTTTATGCATTCAAATTTTTTTACTTTGATTTAACTTTAGCAAGACCTTAGTGTCCTCTAAAACAACTTTTAGAATTTTTACAAAAAAAAAGGTTAAAAGTCTATAGATTCTCACCAGAACAGAGAAAAACACACGATGCATGAAAGAGTGCAGGTTATTGTCTGTCAGCGTGTGTGTTTGTGCTGGGAGGGGCAAAGATCATTAACACAGAAAGGTCCCAGGGTCAGATCGTTATAAATACCGTTAAGCTGAGAGACGACAGGAGCCCGCCTGCGTTTGTGTGCAGACGGGGAGCGGTGGCGGAGCCTCCACTGGGAGCGACTGCGTGAAATGGGATGAAAAGACGTGGAGGAGGGAGGCAGAGATGAAGGTATAAGAGGGGTCAGGTCAAGACCCAACACCGTTAATAGACATGGAACTGGTGTTTAAACTGGTGGAGAGGGGACCTCCTCGCAACTGTCAATAAATCGTGAAGCTCCTGATGGAGCGGTGGGTGGGAGGGAGATGGTGACTGTGTCATTGTTTATAAGTCCGTGTAGTCGTAACAGGTAAAAGCTGCTTCGTGGTTTTAACAAGTGACGTTTTAATGATCCGTATAATCGACTCTTAAATGATAAATATAAACCTCCCCTCCTATGAGACCCTGAACCTCTCAAAAAGTCATGTTACATTTCAGAACAAGAGGCTGCCAGTAAAACCTCTGGTTATAAAACAATAGATGGTTTAACTAAAACCCATTTATCACATCAGTGTGACACAAAATTGTACTTTTTTGGTTGTAATGGACAAAAACGATGGTCAGTCAATAAAATAATTTCTACTCTAAAACGCAGTTTATTTATTTACATCTCTTTGTGCAACATTTTACAAATATAGAACAACGTGAGCTGATTGTTGCTAAGAAGAAGAAAAATGCATCTTCCAGAACACTGAAGTGGAAGCAGTTGCACAAAATACAGAGGAAATGGAAATCTATTGTATTGTAACTTAGCAACACTCAGCTCTTCTGCTCATCCAGTAAAATAATTTTATCCACAATGGTTATTTTTACAATGATTGGTTTAGTTTGTCCAGTTTATTTACTGGATCTTCCTTGAACTTCTTCTTTTAAGAGTTCTTTTTGTCGGTGAAGGATGGATTCACATCATTGTGTGGAGCAAAACTTGAGTTTGGAGTCATTTAAAATCTTGCAAGTGCTTTAAAGAACTTAGGAGTTCAAGGCCATACTTGGATCTTAATGTGATCTTTGGTTAAATTTAGGTGTGTACATTTCAGTTCCCTTAACTTGGGTCTCCTATATTTCAATTTTATCTTTTAAAAAATCTAAATAATCCATCAAGTTTTTTTCAATCAGTTAAGCGTGCAGCTGTGCAAACTATCAGGTTAAAAACAGTTTGATCTTCCATAGAACACCCATCTCAGAGCTCAATGATGCAGGGACAGGGCAGCATCACGAGGGACAGTTTGTGTCCAAATCTGAGCTTTAATGGATGTGAAACTGATCTCAATGTGGATGAGAGGGATGGAGAGGAGCTGAGGAGTGTAATGGTTCTGTAGAGCTGTTCTATTCTAACCCAAGTATGTCAAAAACACTTCATTAGAACCTCAAAAATCATCTCATCTAATGAAATAAACCCTTTATGATGAAACTGCTTTCAAAATTGCAAAAGATATACCAAGCAACTCCTTAATATTCTGTGTTAAATAGCATAATGAATCACAAAGAGCTTGTCTCTGCTTAAACAGCTGTTTCTGTCAAAGACAGGCAGCCATCCAATCAGAGGGAAGCTCATAAATGATGACTTCCAGTCCTCACAGCCTGCTTTAGCTGAGGTTTTGTTGAGCCGTAAATCAGAGACTCGGTTTAACTAACCAGATGTGGTCTGTCAACATAAAGTAGTTGTCAAGAAAATAAATCAGGGAGATAAAAAAAATGGAGAAAACCTCAGTGATGTGGAAATCCTTAGCTGTTTTAGAACATGTGGGGTTTTTTTGATTGTTTTTTTTTGTGTGAACAGTAGCAGGAAGCAGAGCTGGAGATAAAATCACCCATTCAGCCAAAAACCATCCCTGAAGCATCCTGCAGAATTACAGCCTTATTGCATTCACTGTGAGGGAAATGATGACAGAGGAGCAGGAGCTCCTACAGGCTGTTAATACAGCTACAGATATCTCCACACGGATCCTTCATTCTTCAGCTCTTTGGTGTAACGGCGTTGTTGCCAGAGCCACGGGGTTCGGGATTTAGAGCTGAGCAGGAGTTTTATGGCAGGGGCCCACACTGGAGCTGAGATAAAACTATGATGCTGAGTGATTGTATTGATCTCTCTTTGGCTTTTCGGGTACACTTCAGACGAACTGAAGCCTTTTACTGTTGCGTGTTGCCCAGGGCGACAGATGTAAGGAGGCTATTATGAGGCTTAAGGACATCAGGGGCTGTCAGTCGGCCTGCTAAAACAATTTGGTTGTCATATGCTCAGGGAAGAGCTGCTGCTTACTTAAAGGGGTGCAGCACTGGCTGAAAAGTATTCTTAAGAGGTTAATGAAGATTCCAGATCCCAGGAAACAGCTGACAAACAGAGCAGGATTAAAGGTTCAAGCAGATTCACTAAAGTTATGCTTTTTGGAAGTTGATATATTGAATTCCAGTTCCAATAGCCGTTGTTATCTTATATAAATTGTTTGGCTGCTATACTATTTAGTATAGGCTGCAATTTTTAAGCCCCACCCCCTAAGCTTAAACAACCGAGACAATTTTCTGACTAAAAACATAAAAACACCCCTGGCTCTTGTCAATTCATGCATTTCTTGCCGTATTTTTATGTTTTCTGACATGTTTAACCAGCAAAATTATGTGCAGGTGTGTAGCTGCCAGGAATTTCAGCCCCATGATCCTTGCTGCTCTAGTTCAGCGGTGTCCAATCCTGGTCCCCGAGGGCCACCATCCTGCATATTTTAGAGTTTTTTTCTGCTTCAACACATCTGATTTTAGGCTGTGGGTGATTAAAGAGCTTCTGCAGAGCTGAACAGATCGTTCAACCACTGAAAACTGGAGCAGGAAATGACAACATGCAGGACAGCTGCCCTCCAGGACCTGGATCGGACATCACTGAGTTCCAAAAACACCACATGGCAGTGCCTTTAATTCTAGAGCAACGTTTATTCCTTATATCTCATTGGAGCATGCACTAAACGTAAATAAATAAACAACAAAAACTACTCAACAAAGTAAAACATCAACAGGCCTGTCGACACTCCTGACCCAAAGGTCTTTGTGACTTCCTGAGCTCACAGACTCACACATGTAATACGAAGCCCATTGTCTCAACGCTGTGCTGTCACCCTGATGAACACAGGAAGTAATATATTGATCAGGGAGGAAGAGGAATGAAGGGATGCAGTGGAGACAGAGGAGAAAGGCAAGGAAGTTTAATGTGTGAGAATAAAAAAAATAAAGCTGCAGCTTTACAGCAGAGTGTCTGGGTAAAGACGTAAAAATGCTCTGGATTCAATTCATTTTGCTCACCTTTCTTTTCTTCTCTGATACGGTTATTTATTGTTGCATATGGCTAATTTAAATATAGATTTCTTTGTTAATAGCTTTGCGCATTTAGCTTGGACTCAGCTGAAAAGAAGTGCAGAATCAGGACTGTGCTGTGCTGTCAGGATTTGTCTTTTTTCTGCAGCCTCCAAAGAATGCAAATGTCCAAACCTGTCCAACAAAATTCATATGATTTAGTCAGAGCTGCAGATCTTTATTCTATTGCTCAAGTCAGGGTGTTTAAAAAGACTATAGAGATTATTAAGTTCACAATAAAGAAAATAAATGTGTTTAATGTCTGGTATTTGGTTTTAGAGCAATAGTAGACGACAGGAAAAAGTGTAAATTATCTCATGTGAGAAAATAATAGAGGCTATTCCATAAAACGGAGGGGGTATTTTAACAACAAAAAGACGAAATAAAAACATTTAATATCCAAACTGTCACATAAAAACGATAAAGTGTTAAAGGTTTGTAATGCTGAGTCAACAATAACAAGCGCTGCATTCAAGATACAAAAGAATAGATACTGTTTTGTAAACCACAAGACAGAAACTCATGATTTGATCTGGCTTTATTTTATCTGTTACCCTTAAAAGTAAAGTTTAATTATGAGGCACCTGCAGCCATATTTCCACGAGAAAGGCAGGCGTATGGTTTCTCCTCATTAGCAGCATCCCTACAGAATAAATACTGATGCAACCTCATTTGTTTTGTTGTTTTTTTTTCCTACAAGAGGACCTAGAATAATAACAGGACATCCTATGAAAGCATCTAAAAACTAGGCCTACACAAAAACCTTAAACTTTTCTCTCAGTGTAGATTTTCACATTTCAAACTTCAACTCAATTACTCACAACAGCAGAACAAGAACAACTTCTGAGGAAAAAAACTGTTGTGATTCAGCAAGTTTACTCAAAGCTGCTTTCAAAGGTGCTTTAAACCAGAACAAAGTGAAAGAAATGGTGACAGGTATGAATATTTATTCAAATCAAAGCATCTTTTAAGCCTGAAAATGTGAATGACTTGAAATAATCTTGGAACTTTCTTTGTGCTCTGTATGTTTTAGAGTATTTTATAGAAAATCGACACAAATAAAGAAGAAACAGGATGAAGCAGAGAGAGAACGGCTGTTAAAATTAGAAGCTAAATGAATGCGGGGAAAGTTTCCTCCACACTTTAGTTAGGTCAAAAGTCCATGAATCACCCTGAACAAACCACAGTCCTCCTACTTATTCTTCCTTTTACACAAACCTATCACATGCTTCCTTTTCTCTGCAGCAGCTACCAATAAAAATAGACATTTCCTCCTTCTCTCTCATGTTGCATCTCCTTTCTTCTCTCCATGAATGTGTCTGCCACCTCACTGCTTTCGTCATCCTCTCCTCTGCTTCCCACAGCCTCCTCTCCTCTTTCTTTGCTAGCCTTCATAGTCTGATGTCTTCTATTTATAATTTTCAACCTGCACTCACCTTCACACATTTTTATTATAGTCAAAGCAGCCTGTGGTGGCCACAGACGTGGAAATAAAATAATAAGAAGGGAAGTGTGGAGAGAAAGAATTAGCAAAAGATGAACTTATTGCTGCATTGATGTTATATTGAAATGGTTACATTTAGAAATACTTTAAAGTGAAAGAAGACCACCAAGATTTAACCCCTTCCCATCCTGTGCTGTCAGATTCATATCCAGTACAGTTCAACATGGGCAGGTTCTGTTCAGTATCTCTTCTCTTCACACATAACGTGCCTATAAAGATCTTATTGCTGCATATTTTCCTAACAGAGCTCTTCATTCTCAGATTACAGATGTAGCTATGGAGTTTCCAAAAATAGAATGAGTCATCAGGATTCTTTATTCTGGAACCAGTTTCTAGTTTTAGTCCAGAACATTCATTCTGTTTTCTTTTAGAGCTATAGGCTTAAAACTCCCCTTTTTCATTTGGGATTATCCTCAGGTTTACCTTTATGGGCACTGCTAAGTATGCTTCAACGATCCATTACTCACTGATCAATTCTCTTTACGTTCCTGTCTCTACATGTATGCTTTTATTGCCGTTGTTAACTTTGTGTTTGTTTTTTCTTATAGCAGGTCTTCCAGGTCTGACGGTCCTGTGTTTATGTCTCTTTCCTGTCCTCTGACCCCCTGCTGATTGAGGCAGATGGCTGCATCCTGAGTCTGGCTCTGCTGAATTCCCTTCCTGTTAAAAAAAAAAAAAAGAAGAAGGTATTTCCTCCTCTCCACTGTCACCTGCTGCCCTATTATTGGTCAGCATATGGAACTAATTCAAAGTGAAAATTTAGATATTTGGAGCTTTATGCCTTCATTGAACTGGATTAATACTGGGTTAAAGAGGGCATTAATATGAAATGGTTATTTTATTTCATAAATACAGACATGGATACAATTTAAGGGTACCCTTCTGTTAAAGAGAAGAAAACAGAATAACTTGAAATGGACTAAAGTACTAAGAAATGAGAGTTTACTCAGACATAGTGTTTAAATTGTTGTTTGACAGAATAGTTATTAAAATCAAACTGGTCTTAACAAAAATTATGTTTATTCTAAAGATGGAAAATAATTTGACCATTGATGTTAAAGGGATATTCCCCATAGTTAGATAAGTGGGAAAAAAAACAATTAGTAACCAGTCCAGCCGTTATCCTGACTCCTTTAGCTTTAGCTTAGCAGAAAACAATGTTAGTGAATGGTAACAACTAGCAATGTGAGAAAAAAAGTCCTTAAAATCACATATTCTAATTCTGATTAGTGACCTCAATAAACATATCGACTGCAAGTGAAAATAAAAAGTAACACAAAGGAATTCCAGGTACCAGGGACGATTCTAGGATTAGAGGTTTGGGGTGCTCAGAGAGCTGCTCAGCCAGGCGAGATCAATTTAACCGTTTTTCAAATTTTAACACAAATCTGCTTTTTAGTTTATTTAAAAGCTGAGCCAGAGCAAAATATGAATGGATTTGATTTAAAAAATACATCTGGTGACCCTAATCTCTGGGGAACTCATTTTAATAGTGTCATGATTCCCCTGTCTGTCTTGTCTTGTTGGTTCATGTCTGTTCCTTACTCCTGTTCTCGCCCCTCCCTCACGTGTTAATTGTCATCAGGTGTTTCTTGTCTCATTGATTTCTTCCACAGTATTTAAGCCCTTCTGTTTCTTGTCTCGTGCTGGGTTCATCTGTTCTGTTTTGTCAGTCGTAGTCACAGTCTTGTCATAGTCCTGTTCCTAGTCTTTTGTTTTTTCAGTCTGGTCATAGTTTTAATTATTTAATAAACACCATTGGATGTTGTACCTCCGTCTCCTGCTTCTCTGCGCCATCGGGTCCACCTCACCACGGTTCTGACAAATAGAGCATCTCCTGAACATAGACCTGAACAGTAGGGTGACCAGATCCAGACCAGCAGGACAAAGAGCATGTTGGTGGGGACAATACATGTTAAATACTAAAGGATTGTCATTATTTAAACATTTTACTTTAAAATACGCAAATTCAATGCATATGCGGATTATAAACTAGTAACAACTAATATTTCATCAAATATTTATCTTTTTAAAGAAACATATTCAATAGTTTTTACACCTGTTAGGCTGGGATTTAAACCCAGGACTCCTGTGTGAGAGACAGCTTTTCTAACACTGCAGCACACTTCAACTGTTCATAAAACATTTATATTTGCTCTCTGTCATTCAGTTCATCTTCTCAGGTCTGATGTAAGAACAGAAATCATAATAGAAATGCTGACACAAAAGAGCAACTTCTCTTATTTCAAAAGCTGTTTGAAATGTTTTTAGAGCACAAACCATTGTGGAGTGCAGACCAGGATGCGCTTTGGTGTTAAAGGATTAAGATAACAATGTCGGACAGTGTCTCTCAATTTGTGGGAGTCAGACAGAAGGAAATTAAGGTAAATGCGGGACAATCCTTCACAAAAACAGGACATCTGGTCACCCTAGTAGGTACCAGATGGGGTGCAGTGTGAACATCTAGAACCGGACCGGGAGTGAGACGCTCCCGGCTCACGTGCGCCCTGCCTGCAGCGACTCGAGTCTGGGAAAGGAGGAGCAAACCATTTCTCAGGCGGGGGAGGTTTGTTGTATTTTTGTTGTTAAAATGTAACATTTCAACCACACACTGTATGGTTTTTATATATTTACTCGTGTTTTCAAAAAGCACATACAAAACAAACAAACAAAAAAAACTACAATCTCAACTTTTTGTGGTGTTGGGATTCAATTTAGGGGTGCTTCAGCACCCCCAAAAATGGCCTAAAAACGTCCCTGCCAGGTACTATTTTAGACTAAGGACTACTTCTTGACAAAGAACAGCTGTAAGCCTCCGCTGAAAGGTGCAAGGACATCAGGTCTTTGAGGTTTGCAAACAACTGCAGAAGTAGTTAGGGTCGCTGCGTCAGATTTGGACACCAAAGATGCAGCTCGCATGTTGAGGACTCCGGCCCTTATTAGTTATAAGTCACAAGCTAATTTTGACACTGTTGTTTAAAAAGTTCCCCCTAAAAGCTCTGATAGAACAACAGATTTATGTAAGAACAGTAAATGAAGAAAAATGAAAAATGGAGGTTTACCCTGGTCCCTGACAGCAACAATGATCATCTTTGTCTCTTAGTATTTTTGATCTAAAACTATAATATTTGAGCATTTTCTTAACTTTTTTCATTATTAGCACTTCATTTTGCAGCTATTGTTTAAGTGAAGTCTAATCTGTCCAAATATATAAAACCTTTTAAATTCATTGAGTGCAGACAGTGAGAAAGGTCCGACTACATTTTGAAGTGGCCAGTGGGAGCTCATCTCTCAAAACACTCTTAAAGAAAAGGTAAGAAAAGGAAAAGCCTTGATGAGCTGAAACTTTATCACTGCCTGTGATAGAGAGGTGAGAAAAAGATGTCTCACAGAAAATAGGAAACACAAAAACCCCGGTGGATTAGAAGGTAGCACTCATTTCAAAGGCAGAGTGGCTGAAGGGATATTCAGCCTAATTTATTGTGTTTGACGGAGCCTTTTGTACTAATAAAGGAAACGCAGTTCAAAACATCTACTGACACACAAAACCACACCTAAAAGCACTTCCACTTTCAGAAGAAAAGGACACATTTACGCACAGGGGACACCAATAAATGACTGATTTTATTGAACACAGTCTGTCTCCTGAAAAAGAAAATATAAATTTCAAATAAGCCTTTTAAGTAGTTATTCAGAGCTTCATAAATGCATTTTTAATGTGAAAATTCATCGTTTATGAAAGTCCTTGTGTGGAAATTACATTTTCTGCTCATGTTTGCTTTTATGCAAATGTGTTGAGATAAATTTAGAACGTTTCTTATTGTGTGAGGGATATGCAGGAATGTGGTTTCTATTTTTTGACGTATCAACAATTAAGGGACGTTACTAATAGCAACAGATGGAAAACAAGGTATGAATATGAATGTCTCAAAACATTTACATATATAAAAAAATCACAGAATGTACAGAGGAAATAAAAATGACAAACAAATAATAAGAACATTCTATAATTACCATCAATATAAAGTTTAAAAAACAGCTTTTATCTCCATCAAATGTCCCAGTGTTAGTTTTTACATCAACTTTGAGCTTAACTTCTCCTCAGATTATAGGTAATATGCATGATACAATGATAATATTTACAATGTGCAAAACAATCAACAGAAATAAGCTGAAAATGAGCCTCGAATTGGTGATGATCAAAAACTCACACTGAGAGAAATCCTGATTATAAACCCTCAAACGCACACGCTGGTGAAATGAGAACACACACACATTAGATGAGATCATTTCTGTCACTTTTGTATTCAACCTTTAAATAAATAACATCATGGTCTGCCCACCAACCAGTTCCTGTGAAGCTCACTCACTAAAATGTTCATAAAACATGTCAGACTGTGCTGATTCATCATGGTGGGCTCTGATTGTATTAAAAACATACACAAAAAATCCTAAAAATACATTGAGTTTTATGTGTTGAAATGCAAATTTTTCACATTTATGAAAAAAATATAAAAACGCTCCTAAAATTATGTATTTTTCTTTATTAAATTATATCCCCTTATACTTTCTATTTTTTTTTTGCACATAATAATTTTTTTAATGCAGCAGGTATGTCTAAAAATATTGCATTCCTTGTTTTGTTCTTAATTATTAACCTTGCTTTTTAAGCAGACCTTGTGCTGATGCGTTTTATTTTTCCTGCAGCTAATTAGCCCATTGATGAGTTGATTATTTCTCTAATTCTGAGCCCCAAAGGTGCCTGTAATGTTGGCTTTTCTTCTAAAAAGTAATTGTTTTTGTGTAAACACAGCACATCAAACCCCCAAACTGAACTAAACTAACAGAAGGTTCAAAAAAATCAAATAATCTCTCTCCTTTTTACCTCGCGGCTCCCAAATCCTCATATTTAATTCTATCAATTTCACACAGTGAAGGATTATAGAGAAAACACCTCATAATGATTTTTATTTTCAGTTTCAGTTCTTACTTTTAAAGTCACATTTATTAGTAAAGAAAACTTTTCTAATGAAATATGATGTGACAAATACTGTTAGTTACCCTGCACTTTTTAAATGATGTAGTTTAAGGACGAGATGAGACACTTTGTTTCCAGAATAATCTGATAACCAGATCCTGTCTGGAGCTGCGTGTGGATAAATAAACAAGGTTATGCTTCATTAGATGGTAAGAAAACACCTGCATGGGTTTTAACCTCAGCTCTGACTTCCTGTGTGTTTCATAACATGTGCATTCACATTCATCAGCCTTTTTTTACATACACACGTTCCACCTTGTTAACACCAGTAGCTAACAGGCCAATCATATGGCAGCAACTCAATGCTTTTAGGCATCTAGAGGCAATTCAGACGACTTACTGAAGTTCAAACTGAGCATCTGAATGGAGAAGGATCCAGATTAAGTGACTTGGTTGTTGGGATCTGGGATTTTCAGCCACAGCCGTCTCTAGATTTCTCAGAGATTTGTCCAAAAAATAGAAAATATCCAGTGAGCAGCAGTTGTGTGGATGTAAATGCCTTGTTGGTGTCAGAGGTCACAGAGGAATGGACAGACTGGTTCAAAAGGCAGCAGCAGCTCAAATAACCACTTGTTACAACCAAGGTCTGCAGAACACCATCTCTGAATGAGAAATAACCTGGAAGCAGCAGAAAACCGCACCAGGTGTCACTTCTATCTGCTAAGAACAGGAAACTACGGCTACAATTCACACAGACTCATCAAAACGTGACAATAAGAGACTGAAAAGTGTTTCCTGGTCTGATGAGTCTCAATTTCAGCTGCAACATTCAGAAAACTGGGTGAATAACATGAAATCATGGATCCATCTTGCATTGTATCAGTGATCATGCCCATCCCTTGATGACCACAGTGGACCCATCTTCTGATGTCTTCTTCCAGCAGAATAATGTCACAAAGCTCAGATCATCTCAAACTGGTTTCTAGAACATAATGAATTCACTGGACTGCCACAGTCAGATCTCAGTCCAGTGCAGAACCTTTAGGATGTGGTTAAAGCTGCACTGTTTTTGTTTTCTGCTAGCTGAAATGGTGTTTTTCTTTTTGGGACTCTGGTATTTTTTCCTTAAATTGAAGCGCTAACAGACAGCTGTTTCTGTCCTTCTCTCACTTCCTGGATGTTCTGCTGCAAATTGCTCCAGCACGCATTAATGGAGGATCCAAGCAGTGCGGAAGTGCGGTGCTTTGGCGAGACAGACAGCCGGATTGTTCAATAGTTGCTTTTGGTCCAAAACGTATGATTGGCTGAGGTTTTTAGAGAACTGCGAGGGAACCACCTCATTAAGTTTTTTAGTTTTTTTTTTTTTATCTCCACAATATATTTATAGCTATACTATGTTAGAATGTTGTTAAGAGGCATGAAAAAAAACAACTTTTTAAGCTACATTGTTTACCAAATTACCTATATCACCTTTAACCAGCAGATTCTCATCATGAATAATCAGGTGACAAATCTGCAGCAACTGTGTGATGCTGTCATGTCAATATGAAGCAGATCATCTGATAGATAATCCAACACCTGGTTCTAAAAACAAAAGGCGCCCAACCCAGTACCAGGAAGGTGTACCTAATAAAGTAGCCGCTGAGTGTTTGTAGGATGTTGACCATATCCTCAAGTGAAGGATCTTGGAGCTTCACTTTACGTGTTTAAGTAATAATTAATTCATGCATATGTTAACATACATGTATCTGTCTCTGCTCGGTAAAACCCATTCAGCATCTTTTTTTTGCACGACGAAGATTCTTGTTTTCATTTGAACTGAGTGAGAGATGTTTTAGATTTTAAACAGCATGATGCACATGACTGACTGTATTTGTCTTCCAGGTTAATCCAACAGAGACATGAGGTGAATCCATCAGCGCTGGCAGGGCGTAGGCTCTGTAATTAGCTACTGAGTCATGTAACATCACATGAGCATCTTTTACAGGAAAAATAAATCCACCATCCAGAAAAACTCAGAAGCAAAACTACCAGCATCCATTGATTCAGCACGCTATGATTTTCCACTGAACAGAATTGTTGGTTGGAGAGAAGAAGTGGAACGAAAACAGCTTCATGGTGGATTTGCTGGATGTTTTGACAGGTGTGTTAGCGAGTACCTGCAAAACTAATTTGATGCCTGCACGACAAGTCAGGTGGTTTGCTGTGCCGCTCCTGTTGGAAACAGTCTGGCTTTCAGAATCCTGCACAACTCATCAGGCAGTTCTGTTGTGAAAAGCGAGGAGCATGGAAGTGGGGCCATTTTCTCTCGAGCGTACTCCATCTCTGATCACTTTTGTTACTCGTTCTAAATGAGACTCACAGCAGCGCAGGCTGCGCTAATGGGAGGCTGCTGCCAAGTTCAAATAAAATCACATTTTGTCTTCAAAGGGAAAATTTCTCTTCCGATCTTCAAAACTTTTTCTCTTTTAAACCCCTCCACTGCATTCTGTTAGCGGGGAGGGATCTTAATGCCAATGCAGCGGCTGAAATTCTCAGGGTTTGGTGTTAAATCCCTGAATGCAGCTTCAGAGGACTGAAGATGGGTGCATGAAGAAAAACCTGCTTAAACTAGATCAGCAGCAACAGGATGGGTGGCAACTGAAACAATCAGAGGCGTAAATCTGCAGA
Source organism: Callopanchax toddi (assembly GCA_006937965.1). NCBI lineage: Eukaryota > Metazoa > Chordata > Actinopteri > Cyprinodontiformes > Nothobranchiidae > Callopanchax > Callopanchax toddi. The sequence goes on along the minus strand of SSNR01000106.1, from coordinate 1,871,961 downwards.
AGTACATGTGCTCCCCCGTGAGAGAGAGAGTGTGGAGAGACGTGTTTTAGGAAGATGGGAGGCCTGTGTGTGTGTTTGTGTGTGCGTGTGTGTGTGTTTGGGGAAGATGTAGGTTAATGGTTGTCTCTGTCCCTCTGATCTGAATAATTCATCCAAAGGGAGGCTTTTATGTGTCTCTGAAGACTCGCTGTGATTGGCTGATCCCGCTGCTGCATCCCAGACTTCTACCTGTTCCTCTACTTTTAGAGACGATAATGGACGCCATCTAACTGACAACTGTTTGCATGCGTGTGTGTGTGTTTGAACAATCCTACAAGCCACCTACAGCTTCCACTCCTTTTGTTAGATAACATGGTTTGTGTGTGTGTGTGTGTGTGTGTGTGTGTGTGTGTGTGTGTGTGTGTGTGTGTGTGTGTGTGTGTGTGTGTGTGTGTGTGTGTGTGTGTGTGTGTGTGTGTGTGTGTGTGTGTGTGTGTGTGTGTGTGATGTTAGAATATGTGGAAATTCCTATCTTTTTATGTAATTTTCATTTTCATTCCACACTTTCTCAGAAACATATAAAACACACACACACACACACACACACACACACACACACACACACACACACACACACATTTTTCTGTTTTCTTTAATTCTCTCGTGTTTCCGTGTCTGTTAGCGTGACACCACCTCCACTGGGATGTTGTGAAACAACACACAGCCTGAAGGAAAACACAAAAACATAAACAATGACAAAAAGAAATGCAACTAAACAACAGTAACAAAGGAGAGCAAACATTTAAATAACAACAAAACATCAATAATGATAATAATAATAATAATAATAATAATAATAATAATAATAATAATAGAAGCGTACAGTAGTGTCAGTATTACAGGCAGGTTTATATTTTAGTCGTTTTTAATTCAAGTTGTTTTTGTTGCACTGCAGGATGGAGAAAACAAGATTTTTTTCTAAATAATGAAAATATGTATTTGCTCATTTGAAGTTTTGAGCCAATCTTTCATACCTGCATCCTTCCTTTGTTTATCCATCCTTCATTTTTGATTAATGCACTTTGAGTTTAAGAGACAGAAAGAGAAGCAGGGTTAAAGTCTGTTGTTAGGACAGAAAGGTTTAGTAGATCTAACTAGTTGCACACTTTACTGTTGTTTTGTAACAAGAGATCAGTGTGACTAAATATGAAGGTTGACTTTACTGGCTGTGGAGCGTTTAAACCATTAAAACCAGCAGAAATCCTATAATATAAACAGCAAGCTCAACCTGAGCTGCCTCCTTTCTAATGGATGAATCTTTACCAACCAGTCATTCTGATTCTGTCATCGTTTGCAGGTGTTTACTTCCAAAGTCTATCAAAACGAACCCTCGTTACATTAACGCAGCGTTAAAGTGTCATTAATTTCTGCTAAAATGGTCGACTGAAATATTTTAATTCTAATAAAGTTTAAAAACAAGCTTTACAAGCACATGAGGTCTCTTTCCACCAACCTTTGACGTGTTTCAATGTCAGTTTGGTCACCTGTGGTGTTTCTCATCACTCAAGGATCAAGGATTTTCTAATCCCCTAAATGCTGTGCAATGGAAAAAAAAGAAGCTAGAGGGAGAGATAGAGAAAGAGGAGACGTCTGTAGGAGCTCGGGTTAAGGAAAGCACTTTTATCTTTTAAACTCTACTAAGCATAAACCTTGATTTCTGGCGTTGTTTCAGGTAAAAGGAGGCAAAAATCCTCCTCACATCTCTCCATCCCACATCCCCACAAAGTGGAGAGGACGAAGCAAAGTGAGTGACATAAGCAGGAATAATCATTAGCATAATGAAAAGCAACCCCATCACTTCCACTTCCCTCATCAGTTGCCTTCCTAACAAATCAGCAGTTCGCCGCTCATCGTTTGTTAGATCGTCTTGGAACACAATCTGCTTTTTGCCAGCGTTGACCCCGCCTGGATCCCACACTAATCTCTCCTTGTTGTCTGCCTGCCTGGGATTTGTACCTCGTAAGAAACTCTTTGATCTGAGTAATTTCAGGCCTCGCTTCCACTTGCCCGTTTTTTTCTGAAGTTCCTTAACTAAATGAGAAGATGAGTATGTTCAACTAAACTCCATCCATCCAAAAGTCTCTTCAAAATCATCACAATTTCGTCATAAATCCAAAAGATTATCAATGACAAACTAATAACTGTGTGCGTGATGATGATGAGTGTTTTTACTAATCAATAATGCAGCAAAGGTCAAACTCACTCTGATCTTTTATACAGAATCACAGCAGAACCAGTGAACTGTTTAAAAAATAACAATTTACTCACAGTGGGGGGTGGTGACCTTTTACCAACAAACATGAAACACAAATTCATTGATCCTTCCCACGTCTGAACTTTACTTTACTGTCCACCTCCCTCCCACTGCTCTCCACACAGAGACCTCTAACCAGATAGCACGCAGGACTCTGCACTTCAACGCTGCACCACATTTCTGCACGCAGAAACACGCCGACATGTCAAACTTACACACATATTCGTGGCAAGTGGCTGCAGAGTCTGTGCCATCCAAGCACAGCAGCATTAGATGCGTTAAGGGATTAGGTGTGCATTACAGGAGCCGTCAGCGGCTGACCGAAAAGAAGAAAGAAAAAGACATCTTGCGCTGGATGTGGCATTAAGGTTCAAATGTATTCTCACAGAAAATAAAAAATGTCACCCAAAAGTGGTGAAAGCAGGTGAGAGAGAGGGGGGGGGGAGTTGATGGAAAGAGTCATTCAGAGCATTAAACGGATAAAGGTTAGAGATGAGAAAAGAAAAAAATGAAGAGGAAAGGAGAATTCTTGGCGTGCTGCAGCAGCGGTTTCAATTTAATTTACATTTTAACCTTAGTTACGTTTCTCCTAATTTCCTAACGCAGCGATTCAAAGGTTTATCCAGAACAATGTACTTTTCTGCTCCTAAGCACTTGGATGGCACACAGTGGTTGGCTTTGTATCTCCCTACTTAGTTTCAGAGCAAAACCCTGCCAACTCCTGCAGCTACTGACATTTTGAGTTAATTGAAGTAAAAAAAGGGAAAAGTTCTAATAATTCAGTGACATTTGCTGCTGTTTGGAACTGATTCTGTATGACGTAAAGTCAAAAATATATCAAATTCAAATAAGCCTGAAATTCTTATGTTTTTATTTTAATCATCAGCTTTGAAAACAGATTTTTAAAAAGCTTCTTTTTTTGTCATTTGAGAATTTGCATAACAGTCATGAAGAAAGAGAGAGAGAAAGAAAAATGCTGGTTAAAATCTGTATGCCCTGCAACAATTCTATGATAAAAACTAGAGAAATAATGTGATTAAAGGTAATTAACGAATGCAGCATAAACGGCTGATTGAAGAACACAGATTCCTGTTATTTATAAGAAACTCAAACGTGCTTCCTCCTTGTGTGCAGAACATAAAGATTATGAGTTAATTGTCTGGTGCGGATTTGTCCGGTATGACTGTAAATCTGCGAGGGCTGAGGATAAGATCTGCAGACTGGAATGCAATCATTAGGATGGCTCCGGTAGCTCTGATCTGAAAATAAATGAGAGGAGTTTGAGATGGTTGTGGTGTCGGCTTACTGGATGAAAAGCGCTAATGAGTAAACTTGCCTGAGAGAGAGAGAAAGAGAGGAACATTCAGATTAATCAGAAAGTGGCTGCATGCTTGTTAAGGTTACTGGCATGACCAAAAAAGGAGAAACATGTAATTAGAAAGCCTAAAAAGAGAATAAAGTCCAGTTAAACAGCAAGGTGATCGAGGAGAAGTCTGAGAAATCCATTCAGGCAGCTGACACTTTATGATAAATCACATGGTGGATTGAGTTTAAAAAATACAACTGTCCTTTAAACTGGCTTTGCAAAACTGTACGAGACATTTGCACACAGGCATGTGAACTAAAAGCAAACCACACACTCTCATTTCACTAGCAGGCAGTGACCATAACGACACAGCGACTCCCAACAGAGGAAAGATTCCTCCGCTTCCTTGTTGTGCTCTTGTCACACGGCAACATGAATAAAAATGCACCAGAGGAGCCTTTGAGGCCCTAATTTGCAACTTCGCTCTGAGAGAATAATAGTCCTGCTACATCGCTGTGAGTGTTCACAGTGGAAGTTTGGTGGATTAACAATCCCAGGACACAGAAGAGGAATGTGGATTTATGGGTATCGCAGAAGGTTTCCATGAATTCCAAAAAGACATTTCCCCAACTGCATCGGTCCGGATAAGTTACAGTAAAGATGGATGTCGTTTTAGATGCAACGAGGTCGAGGAAGCCAACGGCAAACACAGATGGTGGTAACATCATGACAGAGCGTTGCCATTTTTGTGTGTGTAAAAGAACATTTATTAATCCCACAAGTCTTTTTATTTTTAAATTAAAAGTTTAGCACAAGTTCAGCACAGCGCGTTACCGCCCCATTTAATAGATCCAAGTCTCAGATCAGTCGTGTGCGGAGGTTTGAAATGTAACGTTAAAGGAAATGTTTGTGTGCAGTCGGCTTCCCTTCATCTGTCTGTTTACGGACAAGCGCTTCTTAGGAGGCTGACATCACCAGCTGCCTGTTTGAATTGCCAACGAATCTCCCAACAAGACACACTTCAACGTCTGATGTGTCAGATTTTTGGGCGTCTTAAAACAGCACAAACCCACCTTCAAAGTTACAGTTTTAACCTCAAAAAGTCATACCAGTGTCACGTCTGCCTGCCAATCACTGTCAACCCTTCTAGGAGGAGATTTATTATTTATTTTTTTCAGCTGTGACTCACTTCATAAACAAAGCCAGTAAGTGGAGCAAAATATTTCTCAGCTTGAGGCGGCATGCTGCAGAAATGAACTCTGGATTAATGATTTGACGTCTTTTGTCTGCTCCCATTTTTGTCCCGACTGATGACTTTAGTCGGTACCAGGTGCTGCCTCATCTCTCCATGACCGTGTGTGTGTGTGAAGGTAGTGATTCACTCTCCCAGACACAGCTAGCGATAATGATTTCGTTTTGGAGCAGCGCAGGTTGGCAATGACGCAGGTTGCCATGGCAACAGCATGCAATGGGCAGCGGAAGTTGACCATGTAACGCCGCAGACCTTCTGACGACCACGCACTCTCTACGTATACGTAGTTTTTGTTAGCATTCTGCATAATTTTTTTGCCTTTCACTCCTGCCAAACACACACACACACACAGAGAGAGAGAGAGAGAGAGAAGTGCTCTTCACAGAGAAAAATGATACAAACCATAATATACATTTATATTTATATATAGTCTTTATCTATAGTCTGAAGGTAAACTTCCTCTCTGCTGTTTTCGGTGACGTAACCACCCTTCAGCATCTCGTTTAGTCATTTCCTCCCTTTTTTCCTGTCAGTCTGCTTCACGTCACAGGCATCCATCAGGACCCAACATCCATCAGACCAACAGTTCTCATCTGACAATTCATGTTACTTTAGGATCAATAGTTTAGATTTAATCTCGTTTGAAGCGTTTTGATTTATTTGATAGATGAATGAATGAATACATATCATCATTATTCCTTACTTTTCATTTACTTTCTCTTATAACTAGTCTAACATCACCATGGCAACCTAAACTCACAACTGATGGACAGATTAAGCTGCTTTTTCCTGTATCTGTTTTTAAAGCACCTATAGGCACAATAAACACATGAACATGCTATTAAGATGTTATTAATTTTTCATGATTTTTCTCTTCTTTTCTTTGTATGTCAGTTTCAGAAGGATATTGCTGAGTGTGCATTTTTTTTTCTTTCTCAGTTGCTCTGTCAGCTAAAAAACAACAACAACACAAGGACAGGTCAGCAAAAACACATGTTTTGGCTCTGGACCACGAGCTGGACTAAAGGATAAAGAAGTAATAAATCCAACTGGCTGCTTTCTAAGTCGACTCACACACAGTGCAGTGTGTTCACCCTCTCCTCACACAACCCCTCCTTCATCTTTCAGGTGAATGTTTTTAGATCTTTCACTGGAAAAAAAACTCAACAAATCTGAACATGCTCTACAGCTTGTAGACAACAATCCATGTAGATCTCAAAGATTTAGAACCGAGAAAACACACAGAAGACGACAGGAGCAAGTGACAGACATGTGAAGACATTTGGCAGAGGGTCTAAAAAGCAGCAGCTGCCTGCCTTCAGCTTCTCTCCTCACAGCTTTTATCTGATCATTTCTAGTCTTCCAGTTTGCATGTGGTTTTATAGCTCTAAGCTGTAGGAAAACAGATTGTTCAGATATATATATATATCACTATGAATAATTGCACAGGCTGCAGTGGCGTGAATGTCCTGTGATGATAGATCGTAAAGATATTTAGCTGTTCTTATCTAAATTGCAGCGACTGAGATTTTTCCAACACACACTGCAGTTTGTCTCCCTAAAAAGCCGATTACAATCTAACAACCTGGAGCCTCAGTGGATAAACTCAACTAAATGAACTCTTCTGTTAGCGGCAGAAGTTGTTTGCTCCTTTTTTCTGTTGATGGATGTTTATTTACAAATCCAGTTTCCAGGCAAAAAGAAAGTCATCTTTATAATACAAAAAATCCCAACCTTGATCCTATTAAACTGCTGTGAGTCAATCAGAATCAGGTCTGCTTCCGGTAGCTGATAATCTGAGGATTTTTCCTATTTAATCTCACTTAGTGTTTTTACTTTTAGTAACTATTCAGAAATTACTCCTTAAAGTGAAGACACAAATTATAAGAGTCAGAAAAAAAATAATATTTTTTTGCTCACAATGATTAAAAAATCCTACTTTTGAAGACATTACTGAGTCAAACTGTCACCATAAAAACCACAAACATTCATCTGACAACTCACAGTCATGAAATTCAATAATTCAGTCAGAAGATCAGGAAGGAAACTATTAAAACGGTTGCCTTGGCAACGTATGTTTGTTATTCTTCTTTGACTTTATACTACAGTTTGATTTACCCTTATTTTTAAAATCCAATACAGTCACACAAAGTCTCTTCAGAAACGTTTTTTTAGAAACCAAACAGCGTTTCTTACTTCATCTAGTTTTAAAAAACTACAGGTGTCTGACTGATGTGTTTTTATGTAAATTATATATTCAAAGGAAGTGAATATTCCTGTATTCCTCAGCAGTTCACATTTTATTTCATAGCAAACTCTGACGTCCATTCAACTCATGATGTTGTTTTAATGTAATTTTGTGATATTTGTAGTTTATGCAACATTATTGGTTACATTTAGCCTCTCCTTCAGCTGTATTTGTATCTGTGTTACTTTGAAGTGTTTTGGTCTTTTTTATGCTAAATAAACTAAACTAATCCATGCCTGTGTATTTCTGTATGCAGACTAATTAGGACAATTGTGTTTCTGATTCACTTCCTAATGATTACGTTTAGGATGAGGTGACAGCACACGTAAAATAAAGCATGCTGAGGTTGTGAAAGAGTGGGAGCAAGTAAATGAAGCCAGGATTGTTCACATTTATTCAAAACGTTTTTTTTAATTATGTGTGAAAAACAATCACCATGCATAAATAGGTCTTTTTTGAGGAGAAAATAAAAATGAAACAGGCACACATCGAGTAACTGTTCAACATTTACAAAAACTGAACAATAATTTTGGCTGCATGTGACCAAAACCAATCAGTTAGATCACTGTTCATGGAGGTAATGTTAGATGTGTGTGTGAGAGATTTGCTGATTGCTTTTGGTTTGTCTAAGAGTATCGGCTGGACTGGGATCTGTAATAAATTTAAGTGGTTTGATGAGTCTCTGCAGCTTTAAGCGAAACAACCGCGGTAAAAAGAAGAAGCGACTGTTCTGAAGGAGAATAAATGAGCACATTTTCACATGCAGATACAAAAACGTGCTTCTCTACCAGAAAACCAGGAAATGCAGTTTCTGACTGCCTCTCTCATACAAAAGCGCACAAAGACACAGAACTTGTTTTATAATTTATCTATTTTTCACATTTCTGCATCTTTCTCTTAGATAATTTATTTATATTACCAACCCCATGCATCTTCTAGTAGTTATACGCTGCTGCTCACAGACACATATCTTTTACTTATTCCTCTCTCTCTTTCTCTCCCTCTCTCTCACTCACTCACACACACACACACACACACACACACACACACACACATAGAGCTGCTGAGCTTACACTGCAACCAGAAAGCAGAGCTAAGAAGACAGCAGCATCCTGGCTCAGACTGGATAGGCAAACGATCAATTTATCCATCAATAAGCCTCAATCTGTTTCTCTGCCTCTCCAACTTGCTGCTTTCTCTGCCTTCTTTCTTTGTCACTGTCTTCCATTGTGCAGCAAATGTTGCATGAATGCAGCCAGACATGCTAAACGATATTGGCATGCATCTTTGCCAACTCTCATACATATTCAGGTAAACTGCAGACTTTGTCTCTTGGCTGCTTGAGCGTAGGGCACAGTGCTGCAGGACTGAGTGTTGACTGACAGCTAAAGGCTCGTTAACATAGATCCTGTCATACAGGTATTTAGTGCACTGCCAAGAAAAAGCCACACTGATGCAAAAACACTCTCTCTCTCTGGCGGTGAAGAGCTCTCCAGACCAAGCATGGCGGCCTTGAGAGGCAGCACACTGTCACGCTGTCTGGGCAAAAAAAAAAAAAAAATCACACTGACTTGTTGTAAATGTTTACATGGCAAAAACATCTGCGTATAAAACCCCAGAGGTTTGACGTCTCATGGCTCAGTCTAATGTCTGATGACGTTAATTCTAATTAATGATTAATTACTCTTTAGTTCAGGTGTATAAATACACTGTGAGTCTCCAATAGCGGCATGAAAAGGCGTACAAAGAAAAACACAGAATTCTGGGTAAAAGTTCTCTTGTTGCATTTCTTGTCTACAAAACTGCGTTTTCACAGTGTGCTTTATGTGTCAAATTGTTGTTTTTTGGAACTTTTCAAATAGCTAAAGTAATGAAAAAGTTATGCAAAACCCAGAGCTGTACAAGTCTAATCTGGTATACTTTATTGTGTTTGTGTTTGTTTTTGTATCTTTTGTGTTCCAGTTCCATCCGTGTGTTCCTGTCACACCTGAATCTAATTGTCTCCTTCTCTCTTGTGTATTCAGTCGGTGTGTTTCCTTTCTCCCATGACAGCTCGTCTTTGTTTTTTGTGACAAGCACCTTAGCATTCTCCCTCTGCAGGTCGCTCTGGTCTTTTATTGTCTTTATTTGAGCTTGTTTTAATTCTGTTTGTGGGTTTTTGGGCTTTCCTTTAGCCTTGTTAGTTACATAACTGCCTGATCAGTTGATTTCTTATGTACAAACTAAATCTGATTAAGTGATATTTCATGAATTTGACATCAAATCAAATAAAAAGCATTTGAAAATCTGATTTTTAAACTTTTATACAACCACCCTTTGAGTTAGCATCCCACTTGCTTGTTCCCTGTCCAGACTAGAAGATAAATCAAGTTTCGGATTTTGTTTAACTCACTGAGAGGTTACAGGTGGCTTTTCTGACTTCCCACCTCATGGAAGGCAGAAGCTCAGATTATGATGGAACAGAGGATCAGCTACTTGCAAGTCATTTAATAATTTTAGCTTGCACTTTTTCCAAGAATGGAATCATTTGTACGTATTTAGAGAAATGCTCTTTGTGCAGCCACATTAAATCCTTACATCAGTCAAAGCAAACCGGCAGCAAGAGGAATGCTAACACTGACCCTCAGCCCAATACTGAAGCTCTAAAAGAGAATAATCACCAGAAATCCACCAAACTGGACAAAAACTGATCTTAAAGCTGCCCTTCCAGCACCTAGTGAGAAAAATCCCTGAAGACTGACCTTCATTTCCAGAACAACCTTCATCATGGCTCTGCAGGAGGCCAGTGACACTTACCTGGTATTCCCTACCAAAACAGTCACCATCATACTTAAAGACATCCAGCAGAACTGCTGCATCCTGTCACGGTTTCCCCTCCTTCTGACCGCTCCTCCCGCTAAGACTCCATTTCCCATCATCCCTCTGGCTTCACCTCCTCTATAAATGACCCTTCACCCCACACACCTGTGCTCAGTCATCGATTCATTCATTCATGCTACGAGCTTCATCCAAACCTACCAGGCTTCCGAGCTTCATCCTCAACCTACCAGTAAGTCAGTTTTACTACTTACTTATCGGAGTAGTCCCGCGGCCTCGCTTCCATCGAGAACCGCATGGCTGCTCCGAGATTAACTGCGTGTACGCGAACGCTCAGCGCTAATTACTGCCGCGTTTGAGCCGCACACACGCTACACTCAAACTCACAGAGGTTTCAGCCGATCCGATCTGACAGGATGACTGAGCCCATAACCGACCCTGCTGAGTTTGAGCGGATGCGTTCTGAGCTGACCCACCTGCGTTCAGTAGTGGACCGCCAGAACCTCCGGATCGAGTCGCTGAACAACACAGTGCTCCAGCTCACGGCGTCCGTCACCGCTCTCCAGCGGCACCAAACGGTTTCAGCTCTGGAACCCCATATCCACCTTCCGGACCGCTGGAACGGGATCGACGGCCGCCCCGACGGATTATTAGCCTCGCTGGACATGTTGTTCGAGTGTCAGCCGACCAAGTACACCTCAGCCTGCTCCCGTGTAGCTCTGTTAACATCGCTGCTAACCGGCCGAGCTCAGGAGTGGGCTGCGGCTCTGTACAATAATAAATCCCCAGCCTGCAACGATTATCCGGCGTTCGTCAAGGAGCTGAGGAAGACGTTCGTCCCTCCCAGCAGCGAGATCGGAGCCGAGTCCCAGCTGCTCAGACTCCGCCAACGGGCCCGTCCGGTGTGCCAGTACGTGGCGGAGTTCCGGACCCTCGCCGCTAAGCTAAAGTGGGAGGACGCGGCTCTGAAATCCGTGTTCGTCGAGGGACTTGCCGATTACATCAGGGACGAGATGGTGGGCCGCGAGCTCCCCAACACTCTGGATGCTGTAGCGGACCTGGCCCTACAGATCGACCGACGCGTCCTCACTCGCCCCCGCTCCTCGAGAGCCCCTCACTCCGCTGCTCCGGCGGCTCGACCGGTCTCTCCCGGCGCGGTCACGCCCCTCGCCTCTAAAGAGGAACCCATGCAACTGGGTCACCTGACCCCAGAGGAACGGCAGCGCAGATGGAGAGAGGGACGGTGCGCCTACTGCGGTTCTTCAGAGCATCGCCGTCCTCAGTGCCCACTGCGGCCACCGTCGGGAAACGACGAGACCCGGTAAACATCGGGGGTGTTTTACCGGGTGCTGCCACTTCCCCCTCAAACCGTTTCCTCCTCAATGTAACCCTCCTATTGGACCAGGGGTCAACTGAACTTGAAGCTCTGTTGGACACAGGAGCAGCCGACAACTTCATAGACCAGAACCTGGTCCACCGTCTCCAGATCCCCCGGTGTAAACTGGACCGTTCGGTTCCAGTCACCTCAGTGGACGGTCACCCCCTTCGTCCTTTCCCGGTCCAACATCAGACCCAACCTATCCAGATGAGAGTGGGGGACCACCATGAAACCATTCAGTTCCTCATCATTTCCGCTCCCTCCACGCCTCTCATCCTGGGTCACCGGTGGTTCTGCCTCCATGACCCGCACATCTCCTGGTCCACCAACCGTCTAGTTCATTGGGGCCCCACGTGCCATCACCACCTCTCCTGCTCCCCCAGCAGAACCACCATAACACCCGACCTTCCTCAGACTCCTCTGGAGGGCGTCCCTGCTCCCTATCAGGACCTGGTCCGGGTCTTTAACAAAGAGCAGGCCTCTACCCTGCCTCCTCACCGCCCCTACGACATGGAGATCCAACTCCAACCGGGTACCACGCCTCCGCGTGGCCGCCTGTTCTCCCTGTCTCCCGCCGAGACCCGCTCCATGGACGAGTACGTCTCAGAGGCGCTCCAGCAGGGTTTCATCCGTCCGTCCACCTCCCCAGGGGCTGCCGGTTTCTTCTTTGTCAAAAAGAAAGATGGGGGCCTACGGCCCTGCATAGACTACCGGGGCCTGAACAAGATCACCATCAGAGACCGTCACCCCCTGCCGCTCATGTCCACTGCCCTCGACTCCCTCTCTCAGGCCCGCATCTACACTAAACTCGACCTGAGGAGCGCCTATAACCTGGTGCGTGTTAAGAAGGGGGACGAGTGGAAGACCGCCTTCATCACCCCTACAGGGCACTGGGAGTACCTCGTCATGCCCTTCGGCCTGTGTAACAGCCCCGCCGTGTTCCAACGTCTCATCAACGACGTGTTAAGAGACATGTTGGGCCGGTGGGTGTTCGCCTACCTCGACGACATCCTGATCTACTCCCGATCAGAGGCCGAACACGTCCACCACGTCCAGGCTGTGCTCTCCAGGCTCCTGGAGAACCGCCTCTTCTGCAAACTGGAGAAGTGCTCCTTCCACCAGACCTCCGTGGCCTTCCTAGGCTTCATCATTTCGTCCGAGGGCCTCTCTATGGACCCCCAAAAGGTCCGCGCCGTCGCAGATTGGCCTCACCCCACCAGTCTCAAGCAGCTCCAAACCTTCCTGGGGTTTGCCAATTTCTACCGCCGCTTCATTAAGGACTACAGCTCCATAGTCGCTCCGCTCACCTCTCTAACCAAACCAACCAATCAGCCCCGTCCGTTCTGTCTTCCCCCTACCGCCAACCAAGCCTTCCGAGACCTCATTGGACGGTTTACCTCAGCACCCATACTGCTCCACCCAGACCCCATGAGACCCTTTGTGGTGGAGGTCGACGCCTCCGACGTAGGCGCCGGCGCCATCTTGTCTCAGCGGGGTCCCGACCAAAAACTCCATCCCTGCAGCTACTTCTCCCGCAAGTTCTCCCCCACTCAACAGAAGTACGGTGTGGGAGACCGTGAGCTCCTAGCCATTAAATGGGCTCTCGAGGAGTGGAGACAGTGGTTGTTGGGGACGGTGGAACCATTTACCATCTGGACAGACCACCAAAACCTCATCCACATCCAGTCCGCTAAACAGCTCAACCCTCGCCAGGCCCGCTGGGCCCTCTTCTTTGAACCCTACAACTTCCTGCTGTCTTACCGACCCGGTTCCAAGAACCACAAGGCTGACGCTCTGTCCCGTCAATTCACTCACTCCGCTCCCTCTCAAGACCCCAGTCCCATCCTGCCGTCCCAACGGTTCCTGGCCCCTCTGCACTGGCCCTTGGAAGACTCTATCAGAGCAGCGCTCCCCAATGACCCAGCTCCTCCAGAAACTCCCAAGAACCGTCTCTACGTCCCCACAGGCTGTCGCCAGGAAGCCCTCACGTGGGCTCACTCCTCACCTTTGTCCGGCCACGCGGGCTTTGCCAGGACCCTCAAACTCCTCCAGCGGGCCCTCTGGTGGCCGCAAATGGCGAAGGATGTAAAGGAGTACACCTCGGCTTGCGACGTCTGCGCTCGCTCCAAGCCTCTCAACCAGCCTGCCTCTGGGTCCCTTCAGCCCCTTCCAGTCCCTAAACGGCCGTGGTCCCACATAGGACTGGATTTCGTCACCGGCCTCCCTGTCGTGGACAGTCTGGACACCATACTTACTATCACAGACCGCTTCTCCAAAGCCGTCCACCTGGTGGCCCTCGCTGGTCTCCCCACGGCCAAGCACACTGCGGAACTCCTCCTGGAGCATGTGGTGCGCCTGCATGGCTTCCCCACAGATGTGGTGTCCGACCGAGGACCCCAGTTCACCTCCCGGTTCTGGAAGGCGTTCTGTCGTCTGGTGGGTGCTACGTCCAGTCTCTCTTCCGGCTACCACCCTCAGACCAACGGCCAGACTGAGAGGGCCAATCAGCAGCTAGGACGTTACCTCCGCTGCTTTGTCTCCACCCAGCCGTCGCTCTGGCCCAAATACCTCTTGTGGGCGGAGCTCTCCCACAACATACATGTCTCCTCTGCCACCAGCCTGTCTCCATTCGAGGTGTGCTACGGCTACCAGCCGCCCATCTTCGGTCACCAGGAACTGGAGGTGGAAGTTCCCGCTGCCCAGAACATGGTCCGTCGGTGTCGGCTGGCCTGGGTCAAAGCTCGTGCTGCTATCGCTCGGGCCCAGTCCCAGTACGTCCGCCAGCATCGCCGCCGTCACCGGCCCGGTCCCTCGTTCCAGCCCGGCGACAAGGTCTGGCTCTCCACCTCCAACCTGCGCCTCCGGACCGAGTCCAGGAAGCTCACCCCTCGCTTTATTGGTCCATATGCCATCGACCACTCCATCAACCCTGTCGCCTACCGTCTTCGTCTTCCTTCGACTCTCAAGATCCATCCTGTCTTTCATGTCTCTCAGCTCAAGCCCTACGTCTCCTCGCCCCTGGTGCCCTCTCTCTCTCCTCCGCCTCCTCGCTTCGTCGACGGCGACCGGGTCTACACTGTTCGGCGCATCCTGGACGCCCGTCGTCGAGGTCGTGGGTGGCAGTACCTCGTGGACTGGGAGGGTTACGGCCCTGAGGAACACTCCTGGGAACCCGCTCGCTCCATTCTGGATCCTACCCTCATCTCTGATTTCCGTGCCCGTCAGTCTAGGGCTTCTGGAGCCGCCCCTGGAGGGGGGGGTACTGTCACGGTTTCCCCTCCTTCTGACCGCTCCTCCCGCTAAGACTCCATTTCCCATCATCCCTCTGGCTTCACCTCCTCTATAAATGACCCTTCACCCCACACACCTGTGCTCAGTCATCGATTCATTCATTCATGCTACGAGCTTCATCCAAACCTACCAGGCTTCCGAGCTTCATCCTCAACCTACTAGTAAGTCAGTTTTACTACTTACTTATCGGAGTAATCCCGCGGCCTCGCTTCCATCGAGAACCGCACGGCTGCTCCGAGATTAACTGCGTGTACGCGAACGCTCAGCGCTAATTACTGCCGCGTTTGAGCTGCACACACGCTACACTCAAACTCACAGAGGTTTCAGCCGATCCGATCTGACACATCCACAGAGGGAGAGAGCTTAAAGTGCCAGACCATTTCCCCGTAGGGATTAATAAAGTACATCTCTGTGTTCTGTCTTGTCTTTTAAGTAATATCTCTTTCCTCTGCTCTAGTTCCAACACCACCCTTCTCACCCTGACAGGCTCCCTAAGATGGTTCAGTTTGCACAGCAAAAGTAGAAATCTGACACAGTTTTTATCTCCTCTCTGAAGATATTGTTTCAGACAGTGTGTGTTGGAGTTTCTGGTCATTGTTTTGCTGTCAGACTTATACCTGGTACCATCTGCAGTCTGATAAACAGAGCAGCAGAGGAGCCTTTAGTACCTGCTGTCCCAGAACGCTGCTCTCGGGGATAAACACCTCATGTAGCTGCTTCCTCACATTTCTTGAATTGTGTTTCTATGTATTTATTCTGTCTGCTCCCTTTTATAACGGCTTGTTTTGGTTCTTTGTCACAAGGATCTGATCTCCTGTGCACTGACCTAGCCTGAATAAATCTCTGAGGTTTGCTTATCTCAGTGTTAAATCGTATTGTGTTTTACTGAGGTTCAATAAAAGCAGCAGGAACTCGGTTGTTGTTTGTTGTTGTCTCATGGAAAGTAAATGTCCAACAAACAGCTGATAACAGCAGACTGATGTTAGACACCAAAACACTTCAACCTTACATTTAATGAATTTAACAGTAAAGTCATACTTTGTAAGTTCAGTGAATTTTTGAAGTGGATACATAATAAGCTCCTTTTTGCGATTATAAAGCTAAAACTTGAAATGCATCTGTTAATATTTGATGATTAATTTGTTCATTTTTATATCAGTTTCACTGAAGAAACAATAGAAAAGAGGTCCAAGGTAGAAAATTCTCATATGTATTTATTATTTTTGTGGTTATTTTTATCCCACAAAAGCTAAACTATAAAAATTTTGGAGCGTTTGGTTGCATCATTTCTGTTTTTTGTTGTTTTTTTTTTTTTACATTTTTGTGCCACAAACACATGAAATACTTCAGAATTACCTTTGAAATTCCCTGCAGACAAATCAAGTTTTCTTTAATGATTTGCACATACTGACATTCAGTTCTTTAAAGCTTTTGTTTAAACTTCCAGCCTTCACATGAAAAAACTTGATTCTTAGAAGACTAATTGTAGGATTATTACTCTCTAATTTGATCTCTATTTGCAGGTCAAACATATTCACTGTGCTGCAGTGGCTCTCTGAGTTTACCTGATTGTATCTGCTGTCATGCTAAGTGGATATCAACATAAGCATGGACTGAGAGGCTCCCCTTTGGGCCAAATTATGGAGGTCTCTATGAAGTGATTGCATGACTGTCGCCTTTTCATTTTAGCATGATCCATCATTTAGAGCAAGCATCTGTCTGAAAATAAGATTAAAGAAAAAAATATTTGCATCAATAAGTAAAAGCTGCCGCCATAAAACTCCATGTTGCAGACTTTGATAGCTTTAATGTTTTAAATATGGACATTAGATCCACATGTCCCGTGCAAGCAGAGTGACCCCCGTGGTTTCCTGTAGGGTCTATTAACGTCCGTTCATGTTGTGTGATATTCAAAATGAGCTCACACTGAACGTTTCAAAGTGCTTCCTTTCTGAAGTGGCAAGTAATCAGATTTAAAAGCCCTCCATGTTTTTTTTTCTAAGTGGAAACAAATTCTGAAGATTCAGCTGCTCTGTAATAATTCCATCTGTGCCATGATGGAATTGGAAGTATACACAGTGTCCTGTTCCCACAGCGCACTCCCAGTTTGAACCGTCTCGTTTTTCACCGCTGTGACGGTTTGTAAAGGTCAGGCTGACCAACGCAAGATAGGAAATGGTGTACAGCTGCACAATGGACTCCCTAACCAAGATGATAAGACATCAACTAATTAAGGTTATCTTCAAGATCTCTGACTTTTGACCATGTTTGCTTTGCTTGTTTGTTTTTTTTAATTCACCTTCTAATTGTTCACTGTGTGATCTCAAACTTCAATCCCAGTAAAATGTTTTAATTTGTACAGAAACAAATCAAAACCAGAGACTACCTTTCTCACTGACCCAGGTGTCTACCATACATGTTGGCATCACAGCCGTCGGCTCTCGTTTTGATCTAAACACCAAACTCATGAAGCTATAAGCCCACGTCCTGCACATTCGTAGGATCTTAGCAAATATTCTCTAAAAAGTGCCTGAAACTGACTTTGTGGTAGTTCCTGCTACAGTAGGTGTCTCCAGGAATATATTTTACTTTACTTGTAAAGAGCAGCAGGAACAAAAAGAAAGGAAGCAGTCAGGGAAAGTGCACAGACAAGGTCTCCAGGCAACATTTCACTTTGTAAAAGAGCAGTTTCCATTTTCAGAGCACTTCAAACAATCGCTGCCCTCAGGATCTGCCATAGGCATTAAGACGTTTCTTCCTCTAACTCTCAACATTGAAACCGTTAAACGTATTAACTTGACCCAGGATATAGAATAAAATAATAACAGCAGCTGCAGTTTTCTTATATATTCATCCAATTATCCTCACAACTGGGATTATATGGGACTAAAGCTTGTGAGGATGTAAGGCAGCTCAGAAAGTTAGGCCATTTTATACAGCTGTACTTCTTTTGAAGCTTTAGGCAACGATTTTCTTTACTCTGATAAATTAATTGTTCCCACTGATGTAAAAACAAAAAAGTGAAATGAGAAAATGTTTCAACACAGGCAGAGGAAAATTAAATACAGTAAAACTTATCTTTTATTAGCATTTTTACTGTTGATTACATTTTTAGGCTGACAATTTTGTCATGCATCTTGAAACTGTTGCTTCTTTTGATTAGTTAACTCCTTGCTTCATGTCTTTGCTTGTTCTGCATCCAGATATCTGTGCATGAAACTGCACTCACATCCCAACGTGCTCCTTCAGAGATGCAGAGCAGAAACAGCTTCAGGCCATTTACCTCAAACTGACCTTCAGACAAGTGGCAGCAGCAGCAAAGGAAACACCAGTGTAAAGCGTCTTATGGTGGCAGGTGTCAATCACGTTTCCTAAAGAGCAGACCCCTGAAGGTGTCTTTTTTTCTGAAATGCTGGTAGAGAAAAAAATAAATGTCTTCTATTGTTAAAGTTTAAACACACAACCCAAAGTCCTCCTGTGACCTCAATAAAAACCTGGATGTTACATTTTCAGTTAGCAAGATCTAATCAAAAACTAAAACAAAGAGTCACACTGAGCTCTCTGTTCCAGATTTAGCCTCTAACAGGTTTTTGGTCAGAGCTTTAAACGTATTCTGGGTCGATACTCCTCACTTTGTGGCTCTCTTTTTGCAGTTCTTGCTTACACGTTTTGTTTTCGGATGCGAGCGGTGCTCAATGAAAACCTCAAGAGCTGGAGGCAAGAGCTGCTTTTCAGCAGAGACTGAAGGAAGGAGGAGAAGAATAGGAGGAGGAGGAGGAGGAAGAGGTGGCTGTGGTGGGTATGCTGAGCATGCTCTGTAATGCCTCAGGCCCAAAATGAAGCTCTGCTGACCTTGAGGGTGTCATTTCGATCGATCGACAGAGAGGAGATGTGTGTGCATGTAAAGGAAAACGGAGGGAGAGAAAGATGGAGGCGTGCAACTCCGCCAAACGAGGAGAAAACTGAAACCTGCTCTAATGATGAATCATTGATAAGTGGACAGAGGAGGACTTCTACTTTCATCTCAGGAGTTTTTTCTATTATTATTTTGATTTTTTTTTTTCAGTTTTACTGCCTAGTCTAACCTGAGAATCTTCATCCTCCAACTTTTGCCTACGTCTTTCTCTCAACCTCTGTCTTCTCATACTTCCTTTCCAAGTTTTTTTCCACCAACTTCTTGACAAATGTCAGCTTTAGCATTCACTCCCATCATCTGCTCCTGCTGCTGCTGCTTCTTCTCTAGCTAGCTCTCACTTTCTCCCCTTCACATTTTCTGACTCACATTCTTGTTTTTTTCTCTCCTGTCTTGACATTTCTGTCTCATGGCTGCATCAGCAATAGGCTTTATGTTAACACCTCTCTTCCTACAGGTGCTTAAAGGGCATAAGCAGAGAGGCAGCGTCTCTCTGTGGACCACATTGATCTGTTTTCTCCTTCAGGAGGTTAAATTTGGTTTGGGAGGGTTGTTATGGCTAATTTTGTTTGATCTTTTCAGACTCCAGCTGGTCTTTATGGGCCATTAGTTTTTGTTTGTTGCTTCTCAGACTGACATTTTGAACAATCATCTTATAAAATATCCAGTTTAGTTAAACCACAGAGACATAACATGAATTTTCACAAATATTTTAGGGCTAATTAGATTCGATGGACTTGGATTGATCAGGATTTTGACTTCTGGGGAGCTTGATGGATTTTAGATGACACAGAAACAAACATGTTGAGAGAAATCTTCTTTTTAAGGCTTAAACTTAAATTCAGATGCTACTGGTTTAACAAATTTACTAAGAAACTATTTATTGGTTCCCATTGGAGTTTATTTGCAAAGCTGTCTGCCTACGCAGAGAGGATGATGGGAATTAAACCAACACAGAGCCTACAGAGACACATTTGCATGCAGCCTCTCTGTAAGCCTACAGCGTCTCTCTCCTGGGCAATAAGGCTGTACAAAACATCCTCTGAACTTTAAAAAGCCACAACTGTAGATGAGTTCAGTGTTATAAAAAGGGAAAGATTCAAAGTACTGTTCGGGTCACAATCAAGGCTTTTTTTTTGATAGATCAGCATCAGGATGTGCTTCGATTTAAACCAGAGATCTTTTGATGCGAGACGACCACCTCATCCTCCATGTTTTAATTCAGTTTTTAAATTTTATGAACCTGGAGTGTTTTATGAATCCGCACAGAACATAAAATCCCTGTAGGTTTTATTAACCTCAAAGATGTGGTTTCATGGAGCCCTCGGAGACCAAAGCAGAGCTCCAAGGTGGGTCTATGTCAACGTTCTCACAGGCGTCTTAAAAATAAACTCTGGATTCATCGAAACACGTCCGTGCTGACTTTTGGATCGGTAACACCCCCCTTATCTGGAATGAAAAGGTGTAAAGGAGTCAAATATAAAAGTGTTTCTGCTATACATTTTAATTGCTTTAGTTTGTTCAGGGTCAGACTGGAAATCTGAAACCTGAAATGTGTTTTGAGCTTTTATTCTAGACAAAGTATTTTGTTTACAGGATCTTATATAAAACACCTCATAACATGAGCAGCTCACTTACATTTTCAGAACTAGAATCACCTGTTCAGAACCTCTTATGTGATTTAATCCTCATCCGAGGCTTTAAACTATCAAACAGAAGCCAAAGCATAGCAGCTGTGCACCCGAATGTTAACAGATTACTGCTTTATTAGAAATCCAACTCACATACTGTATTTGTTGGAATGTGCTTTATTCAGAATAAAAGCACCCAGAGGGCTACAGCACATATAACATTACGTTTATGATTTATCATTCAAGAGTGTTGGGATGTCACTATGATGTCATGAAAACAGGAAACACCGTTTATAAGAAGTAGCATTACTAATGTAGGCCTAATGCACACGTTAGGTTTGTATTAGTCTTTGGTGTTCTACTATGAGGCTGCACAAAGCGTATTATCTAATCAGACACTTCGGCCAAGGCCACACGTTATAAAACCGGCACACGTATTAATTATCAAAGTTTGTTGCCTCTGTTTTTATAATGGGAGTTTGCATAACCCCCTGAACGATGTGATCAGATGAATCATCTGTATTACACAGTCCCTCTTTGCTCCAAGAATGTCCAAAAAGCACTAGGACTGTCTTCTGAAATTGATCCGGATGTGGGATCTCAGGTGAGTGCATCTAGTGAGGAGACCTTTAGAGAATGGGCTGGGGTTATGAAGGACATCAGAGACAGACTGATATTCTGTTTCCCCTTTCATGAATGTTTGGGACATCTGCAAAAAGACTTGACCGAAGAAGGAAAGGTGAGCGCTGCCATCGGTCCTGTTTCACGTCAACAGTAAAGCATCCTGATATCATTCATGTGTGGGATTACTTCTCAGCCAGGGAGTGGACTCAATCAAAGTCTAGCATTAGAATACAGGCAAGACTAAAGAACGGCACCTAATCATCCTCCAGGAGGAACTCCTCCCAACCATCTATGAATGGTTTAATGATAAACGACACCCTTTCCATCACGATGGAGTGAAAACAAAATATCAGAATTTTCAGTCCTTCCACTGGTCAAAGGAAGACAAGCAAACTTTACTCTGTGAAATCATCCTGTGGAAGATGTGTTGAACTGTATTTAACCTGAACATCAACCAGCTGCAGTTTTTAATCAACAATCAGAAAGATTTAGAGCTCCAAGCGACTCGTAGGTGCTGTTTCACTGCACATCTGTTCCCCAAACCACAAGACCTGCCGAGCCCGCTTCACACTCCTTCATCACAAGTTCATCATCATTGTCAGCGCTGACTGTGTTCGTGTGGGTGTGTGAGTGTGTGTGCACGTTCATATGATTTAGAAAACCATGCTGCCATGACAAAGTGCTGTTTGTTTTAGATTAGCGCCGGTGCTGTTTTGCCATCTGTGGTTATATTTCTGAAACTTCGCTCATCAGTCTGATAAAGAGATACAGTGGAGCGCGCACAGCTCATCAAAAACCCTCTGTCTGATTCTAACACTCATGTTGATGCCACGAACTCTCAGCTACTCCCTCAACACAGGCTGCAGGCACGCGCGCACACACACACACACACACACACACACACACAGGGAGGAAGGGACTGCACCAGGAAGGTCAAGAGTGGAAATGAAAAGAAGATGAAAAGTCAAGGCGAGCAATCAGTGAGAAAAGAGAAGCCGTAATGAGATTCAACAGAAATTATAACCGACATTAACATTTTTATATTATTCTAAGAGGTGAAGAACTCATTTCCTTCAGCACAACCTCATGTATGTTTCAAGGAGAAAGACAAATCCGTACATCTCCATAATTTCACTCACACAAAAAGACACACACTAAATACATATCAGACAATTTACATACATACACATACACAGCATACATATGTGCTTCATCTGTCCCCATCTCTCACAGAGGCCAAAATATAGCACTTCAGCAGCAAAATGCACATGCACATTTGGCAACACATGTATTAAGTCTGTCTCTAAATTTGCATTCACTTTTTGGTCTGCTGATTTGAATTTCAAATGTGGACCTTCGCTGCTCCAAATGTTAGCAGCACAAGTGGTGCCAAAAAGCAATTTATTCCTAAAAACAACCGTATCTTTAACTTGCATAAAATTGCTTCCTCAGGACATTAAATTCTGGAGTTTCTCACTGTGGATGTACTGTAAAATCTTCTTAAACCAAACTGAACCAAAGCAAAGTCAGCTGAATGCAAAGTGCAGAAAATCGTCTCAACAGCCAGCGTATGTGTGGAAATAGTTCCCCATTCTGAACCTGGATGTGAATATTCTTTTTCTAAACCCTCATGTGTTTTGTTCTAGTGTTTGCATGGACTAATGAAACTGTTATTGTTAGTTCACAAAGAGAGAAAATACCACACAAGCCAAATCCATTCTAGAAAACCAGTTTGTTATAAACTACAAGAGGAATTAGATGCATTTGAGTATTTAGTCATTCCAGATTCCAGTCACCGTTTTTAGGATGCATAAACAATTAGTAAGAACGATAAGTTAAATAGGAACCATGTGGAGATTTGATATGAATATGCTGAGGACTCAATGAGTTCAGTTTAGAGTGCATGCATGTTAAAAACCAGCAGAAAAAATTTAAAACAGCAGCAATTTCCAAATGACCAGGAAGGATTCATGGATATAATCAGTCAGATATGTTGAAATTTTACCCAAAAGTCTAGAGGCTGTATTCTCTTATGCAGATGCTGCGTTGTAACTGAAGCGCTATTTGTACTCAGATGTCATCTCTATTTCTCCAAATTGAAGCTGTTTAATAAGCTAATTGTTCATAACCTTTCCTCAGAATTCCACTCAGAAATGTTTAAAATATCCTTCTAAAATTGGCCGTGTGGCATCTTGGGTTTCCAGTCACTGATATTTTATTGCCACATAGGCTTTAATAAGATTCAAGGAAATCAGGTCAACTCTCTAAAAGTAGGGTTTATGTATCTCTTAATGATCAGAAGGCATATCTAGTTCTAGTTAGTTTCTGATTCTTTTGATTTTATTTTTTGCATCCATGAAACCATCCATAATTAATGACTCAGAGACAAATTGCTTCCATTTTGATCTCTCCCATAAACATGGCCGCCACCATTCGGATAGAAATAAAACCAGAAGTCATACCTTTGATGCCAAACTTTGAGTTTCCTCCAAACTTGAGAATAACCAGCATGAGCAGGAATCCAGTGAAGGCTACAGCAGCGATGCCCACCACTACGTACACCTGCAGGATGACAAGGCAATGGTTTAAATCTATTAAAGGAGCAAGCAAAAGCACTCAGATGAGTTTATAATACTGAGCTGTATCTGAAATATGTTGGGTTTATCTAGTAAGTTTAAATTTCAGCAGAGTGCATCCATCAGAGAGAAACAGAGACGTAGTAAAACAGTAGGAAGTGACTTACAGCTACTCTGTCCTCAGGTGGGTCCACAGGGGGCGTGTCTGTTAAAGAGAACAAACACAAGAGTCACTCACAACGCTGATTCATGACTAAATGTTGCTTTATTGTGTTTTAGTATGAATGAAATGGACCTACACATTATTAGTCTAATTAGAATGTGAGATATTAACGTCTTGACTGCCAGCAAAACATTTTGTAAAATGAGATGCTATAAATAAAGGGGTGGGACAGCAGAGAGACACTGATGTCAGCAAACTGTGATGTTTAAACTATATACATTATTTTCTGCATTTGCATAAAACGTTGTGTCTCTTGTAGATATGAGTAAAAGTCACCTTAGAGAGCTTTAATAATTAAAGGTTCTTATGCAATAGAAAAACAACAACATTGTCCAAATTTGAATCTAAGATTTTAGATGTTTCGACCTGAGCAAGTATCGTTTGATGAAGGAATCTAAAGAAAATTAGGATTAAATGTCAAAAAATTCATGCACTTTTGTGAATGGCTGTTACTGTTTTGTCCTCCTGTTTGTGTAAACTTCACATTGTTGTAACAGAGTTAGCATGAAATTATGGGATAAGATTTGTGCCAAAAGGATCAACCAAAAATGCAGTCACACACAAAATATATCAAAATAAAGCAACCAAAAAACATTTCAGAAGCAAAAGTGTGAAATTCAAAAACAAACAAAAAATCACTCTAAAAACAAAATTAACTATTTCATAAGTAAATGTGTATTTTTCTAAATCAAAAACTTATTTTTACTTCTTAATTCATATTTCATTTTCTTTTAAACACCTTTTTGGTTCTGATTAAATCTGCTTCATTCAGACCATATAGGCTTTTATTCTGAAGGGCATATTTTGGTTCTGCAAACAGCTCTTTGCTTTTGCTGCACCTTGTTTTGCTTCTGCTCTGGGTTTTTGCTTTTGTTTTTGAAAGAAAGTCTCAGTGGGAGGGGCTTTTCGGTGCTGCAATCTCATTGGTTAAGAGGGCTTGGAGTAGGTGGCTCTATAACTATGGCAAACAGCTACAGCGCCACCTACTCTAAGGTGAAACCAGGTGCAGTGCAATCAAAATTTGCCCTTCAGAATAAAAGCCTAAATGGTCTGAATGAAGCAGAATTAAGTGAGAACCAGAAAGGTGTGTCAAATAAATAAAATATGAATTGTTAAGAAGTAAAAAAAAAATAAGTATTTGGTTTAGAAAAATTATTATTTCTTTATGAATTAGTTTATTTTGTTTTAAGAGGTGTTTTTTTTATTTATTTTGCTTTGGAATTTCACACTTTTTCTTCTGAAATGTTTTTTTTTTTTTGGTAGAAATACATTATCTCATATAGTGCCTTCTTTCATGACAGCTCGCCCCGGTATAGTGCTCATTATGGTTTAATTGTCTCTCAGATGTACTCCAAATTGTGTTATTTAACAGGTGTTAAATAATGAAATGTAAAAATTGCTGCTTTTGTTTTAAAATTTTCACCAAATGCATGGTGTGCTATGGTTGAAGGAACCTAGGTTGGTTGGAGAATTGAGCAAATAAAAAAGCAGCATTACCTGTTGGTATTTCTACAGGAGCGGGGATGTGGAGGGAGAAAGAGACAGAGACAAGTTAGATTTAAAAAATAAACCAATAACTCATTGAAGTTTTAACCTTTTGACATGCTCCACTTCACAACTAACCCCTGTCAACCATGCCTGTTCTCTGAGATAGTTTTGAAAAAACACATACACGAAACATTACAAGATGAGCACACAAACCAACAAAGAACACAACATGCATAACATCTGAAAGAAAATAATAAGAACAACATCAGGTACGCATTATGTGAAAAAAAAAAGCTGCAATGATGTGTAGGTATGTAACGCACCCTCAGCAACTTGAGAGAAAAAGGAGAGAGGAAAAAAAGATTTCTAAAATGTAATTTCTGTCAATTACTGTTGAACATAAAAACTGACACCATGACACTGTGACACCGTGGGAATTGAGTCTTTTAATGGTTTTTTATATTTGATAAGAAGAAAATATTTCACTCACCATAATAGGAAGGAGTGTCCAGATCTACAAAACGAGAACAAAACAAAAATCCAGTTAAAACTGTTTTTTCTATTGTTCTGTAGCAGCAGTAGCTAGTTTTCTAACAAGTAACTTTCTGCTCTGGTGGACAGTTACATTTTTTTCAGTGCCATGCATCAATATAACAGACTCAGTCGTGATAAATAGAGAATGAAACAAACCTTCCCAGGGCTTCAGCATGAAGTGAGCTGATATCTTCCTTTGGTCTGACCCGTATTCGTTTGTAACCACCAGGGTGTACTGTCCGTTGTTGATGTGTGTCGGACTGTCCAGCTGCAGACAGCCGTGGTATTCTCTCTCTGTGACATCATGGATCATGGTAATGATGTACTCGCCCTCCGTCACCTTTTCATCATCTCGATACCACTGAAAATCTGGTTGTGGGTTTGCTTTAAAACAAGATGAAAATTATTAAGTCCCAAATTCACAAAATAACTGCATCTTCGGAGTGAAATATGGGGTTCTGCACCTCTTTACCCCTCAATCTGGACTGCCAACCAAACTGTATCTCACATTTAAATAAGGTGTTATGCATCAATTTAACAGAAACCCTGCTGATGTTTATCTAAGTTGTTACAAGTGCAAAATGCAGCTGATTCTCAAAAACCTACACAGTATGCGACACTCGTACATCGTTGAATAGTTTCCTCCTGAGCACTAGAGGGGTTTGCATCTAAAAAAGAAAAGAACTCAAAGAGCAATCTGCTGAACTGCTGCTTTGACAAAAAGGACGGGTTTGTTGTGAAAAGTCTAATTTGTAATTTTTTCAAGTGATAATTGACACATATTGTTGCATCTAAAAAAAATCCTGTTGTTTACGTTTAGGACACAAACCTTTTGATTATAGAACTTTGCATCAGACGTTTCTACATATTAACATGCAGAACACAGAGTAGGGATGATAATGACAGACACAGAGATCACCACCTGCACCACATTTGTCTGGAAAAAAATCTAGTATTTTTTATATTTAAAAAGTGAAAAAAAATTGCTTTCTCTCTGTGTATCTTTTGTTCCTGTTCTTTAGATTGTCCATCTTCAGGCTCTACAGTAACAACATACAATCAGCAAAATGCTCAAACCTGCTGAGTTATTTTGTAACTCTGATCCTGTGAAAAGTCAGATATTGGGTGCAAATAATATGCGAAAAAACCGGCGCAGTGTGTTGTTTGTGAATCTCAGTGATGTTGATTCAGGTCAGAGAATATCTCAGCAGCAGTCATTCATTCTCTGTGCAATCATTGCTTTGATTTCTGTAGGAACTTTTGCTTTTTGAAATCCAAATTTGAGACAAATTCATATAAAAATCATATGAGATGATGTGAATTCATACCTGCCACGCTGAAGGGAATGCACCAGTGATGGTCTGGGATGGCATCGCTCAGTTTAGTGATTTTTGGTGGAACTGAAAGCATGGAGCAAAGAGTAAAGTTTTGTGAAAATTATGTTAAATTCAAATCGAAAGGACAGAATGTAAATAAGACTAAAAGTAGGATCATTAGAGCATGAAAACTCTGACAGAGAGGAGAATTTGTAGACTCCTGTAGTTTTATAGTTGTTTAGAGTCGTTTAACAGAGCGTAAACGTACAAAGTATATCCAGCAGCAGGGAGGACTCCCTCTCTCCAACGATGTTTTCAGCTGTGCAGCTGATCTTGCGGTTGTGATCCAGTGAGGACAGGTTGGACAGGCGCAGCACCGAAATCTGTCCTGATGTCTCGATCTGACAGAAAAAACAGAAGCTGTGAAGTAAAATTTTACTAAACTCTTAACAATGCAGGTTTGGTTAGACAAAGACCCACAATGTGCACTTGGAGTTAACAGAGGGTCATTGTAGGTCTTTCACCCTAACCAAAGTTTGTGTTTCAAATTAAGACATTAGTTGAAGAAGTGGGGGGGGTAACGGGGGGGGGGGGGGGGGGGGGGGGGGGGTGCATGCACTGACCACATAGTTAGAAACCAGCGACATGTTCCAGATCAGCTCAGGCGAGGGAACACCAAAGGTGGTGCAGGACAGCTCCACGTTCTCCCCTTCCTTTACGGTTGATTTGGATGTGCTCAGCGTCGCGATGGGAACCTCTACACACAACCAGAGAGAGGGGAGAAAAAAAGGGGGAGCAGGGGATGGAGAGAGGAGAGAAAGGAGGAGAAGAAAGGAGCAAACTTAGGATTCACGGCCAACTGTTGTCTTTCGAATTAAAACACAAGTCACGTAATGTCCCCAGCAAAAAGGAGTGGAGGAGCAGGCAAATACACACATGCACACACAAACACACCTCTCGAAGGAAAAAGAAAGACACACAGGGAAAGACTTCAATTTCAATCTCCCTGTCCTCCGCTTTCTCTCTTTCTCCAGCTTTCATTAAGGCACCCCAATCAAACAGTGAGACAAAGAGACAGAGTTCAAACACAGTGATGGTTACACTGATTACTAGTGCATGTCTATAGCAGGCCAAGCACTAAATTGATTGGACACAGTCTGAAGCCTCTGTCAAAGCAAAGACACTGTGTGTGGCTGTGTTTGTCTTAATGTGTGTCTACAGAGCTGACCAAGAGGTGACCTGGGCATGACCAATCACACTCAATAAGGACCACGCCACCTTTGTTTAATAACACTGCTGATAGATAGATAAAAAGAGAGAAAAGGAGAGTAAAGGAAAAAGAGAAGAGAAGAGATGGGCATTGACAGCTACTGCAGATAAAACCAAAGAGATTTCTTATCAGCCCCCCTCCTCCCCTCCCCTCTCTAACCTCTTCTGTCCGTCAGCAGAAAGCTTATCTCCAGGGAAACCCACTTATCACTACGGCAACCCACTCAATCACCATGAGATGCTGTAAAAAACAGTCATTTTGGTGGTGGCAGGCCAGCTCCCATATCAGATTCAAATATCTTAACAGCCTCTCCATGAATCAGCCGACTGCCGCCACTGAAACCGCCTGCAGGGCGAATCGGACCGGTGAGGCTCAATCTGTAGGGCACAGCCCGCAGGGGAAGGGGGGGTGGTTAGATGGTGAAGGAAACACATGATCCTTCTTTCTTAACTGAATTTAACTTAGTTTTTTTTTTTATTAGACAACTAATTATCCAAAACATGACTTGGATTGACATGATGACGAAGAGCGTGGAAGGAGTTTCTTAACAACCAAATAAGACAACTAGAATGTAAAAAACTGTGAAAATGAATTTTATGCATTTTTTAAAAAATTACTGGGGTTTTTTTCTCTTAAGTAAAAAAAACTCTGTATCAGATCCACTTACTCAGACACATCCCACAATGACTAACTCAGGAGTCAGAGCAAAATATCTACAAATGTGTTTTTTTATGAAGTCATTGTTTGCTGCTTAATAAAAATATTTTTTCCACATCAGTTATTGACAAGCACAGCTTTAATAGTCAAACTATCTAAAAGAGTTTAATCCTTTTACGGCTTGTAATTTGCTGAATCAACAAGAGAAACTGAAGAGTTTCATGCTGAACAAGCTGAGTCTGTGACAACACACAAGCCCCCATTATGAAGAGCAGTCATTATTTGTTCTTTCAGCATTTAGCTCCTATAGTCCAACTATAATATGTGTTACACATATGAAGAGAAGGAGGCAGCAGCATATAAAATGTGCAAACATTCAGGAAAGAAAATACAATTTTAAAAGTTAAATTTTTTTTCTAAGAAATCAATAAATTCTTTAATGGATGGAGTTGCGGTAAAACTGTGGACAAGTTGAGCTGAGTGGTGAAAATTCCATCTATGTCTTAGAAAAATCCAGGAAAGTGAGCTTGTGTGTGCTGCTTTGTCATACGTGACAGGTATCGTTATATCTGAGAACAATGAACGCTGCTGAGATCATTACAGCAGCAGACTCATTTAGGTCTATGGCTTGTTACACTGCAGGTAAACTTTTATTTATCTTTAACAACATGCTATATGCAAAGCATTACTACTAGAAATGCAAACATGGTGGTAAATAATGGAATAAGTTACTGGATTTGCCTCCCAGTACCTGGCTGGTGCATCCTGATTGGACCAACCCTCAGGTTTTTCTCATTAGTCAAACTTTGTGCACCTTAATTTTTCTTATATTTCTTATATTAGTTTTTTTTTTCCATTTAACTAAATATGTAGGAGAAAATACAAGGATTATACCACTCCAGTATAAATATGCTACAGTGGTAAGTCTTCATTCATATAAACACGTATATAAACTAGCCCTAGGCATTGTGGGGCAAAACCTAAGTAAGTAATGTTTTTTGTAAAGCGCCTTTCATGATATAAATCACAAGGTGCTTTACAATCACAGCAAGCAAGACAGAAATACACAGAGAAATGACAATAAAAAACACAAACGAAACTAAAGGATAAATAACTGAGGAGTTCACGTAGAAGTCGGTTTGAAAAGGTGTGGTTAGAGCTGCTTTTTAAAGGAGACCACTGATCTCAGGCTCAGGGGGAGAGAGTTCCTGAGTCTGGAGCCACAGTAGAAAATGCTCAGTCTCCTTTAGTCTTTAGCCTGGTACGCTGCACAACCATACGCTTTGCTCGCTGGACCTCAGGGACCTGCTGGGGGTGGAAGGACGTAATAATTCACTGGTGTATGCCATTGACTGTCTATATAGGGCCTGATAAATCAAAACTAAGATCTTGAAATTAACTCTGGAATTTACAAGCAGCTGATGAAGCTGGAAGAGCACAAGCATTCTGAGCCACCTGTAACCAATCCAAGGAAGGTTTAAGACAGGTGAAGAGGGATTTGCAGTAGTCCAAACATGAAGACATGACTGCATGAAAAACAATTTCCAGTTCAGAGCACGCCACAATGCAACTCAACTTTCTAATAATACCCCTGAGATGATAAAAGCAACAACAACAAGAACAAAACAGAGAACTGACATGAAAAACCAGAGCTGAATCAAAGGTTTCACCATAATTCCTAACAGAAGGTTTGCTAAAGCAAGCAAGCTCGTCTGGAGCACAGACAAAGATTTAAAGTGTTGAAATCCAGGTTTTAACACGTCGCTTAGACACCTTGTGGGGCTTAAAGGACATATACAATAGCCTCTGTGCACGCATCAGTTCCGTGTTTGGCGTGAGGATGGTACGAGACTTCCGGTCTCTGTGCTAAAGATGGGAGGTGGGAAGTTGATCTTGTTGATACTGTACAGAATGGCACACAGCAGTGGTGGTTAGACCTGCTATCAGTTTGTTATTGAAACGCTAATTTTGTCAGTGTACATGTCATGTTTAGGACATGAACACATAAAAGCTCGACATAGAAGGCCACGCACAAAAAAAGAAAAAAGATTTGCAAACAAAGAAAGATTTACAAGCTCCCGAAAGGAAACTAGCAAGCGCAGTATGTGCTTCCAGCGGCTACCGGAAGTTTACGTCCATCCTGACCTTCTACCGGAGATTACGTCACGTAGCTGCGTGCACAGAGCCCATAGAGTATCATCTGCATAAAGACGGTCAGAGATTACATTAAATGAGCTCAGAATGTGGTGAAGAGGGAGCAGACAGAGTCAGAAGAACAGCAGAGACCCCAACATAGAATCTTGTGGGACACCAGAGGCAAGGGAGGTGGAGGAGGACCTGTACATGGAGACAGCCTCAAACAAACTAAAAGACTAAACTCTAATTTAACAAAGGCTGGTAGAGACTAAACTAATGTAATAGAAGCTGAAAAGAAACAAACTGAGAACTGGAATCATCTGATCACGATAGCAGGGATGAAGCTAGATGATGTGGCAATTAGTGAAAGAAAGTGTGGACTAGAGCCACTGGGAGGGTGAGCTAATTGTTATAGATTACAACAGGAGAATAACCGTAAATGTTCACATCTATTATGTGACTTCTATTTTTGCTGTTACACTCTGACCTGGTTTGACTGAGGTTAATAAAATCATTTTAATAAGAAGTCAAAAGAGGAAGGTTTTTGACAGATTAACTTTACGTCTTTGTGTCTAATTCCCTCCACCAGAGCTAGATGTAAACAGTGTGGATTTCTATTTAAGTCCTGTTTAAATCGTGACATTTACTTCACCACTTTTCCCAGAGAGGTAATTAACTGAATTGTTTTGACCAGTGAAGCTCCTCTGCTGTTCAGGCTCCTTATTAAAGCCTCTCAAAATCCCCCTTTTAACAAAACGTCACCCTAAATGACAGAGGTACAGCCTTGTAAGGAATTCAAGAACCCAAATGATGCCGGACAGCACTAAAAGCCTTGTTTAACTTTTAATTGTTGTCATTAACAAGCTCGTAAAGCATTACTGTTAAAAGAATCCTAAGCAGTTACTTTTATTTGGTCTTACAGGTTTGTTTAAAGTACCAGATTATCCAAAACTTTTTGTTTAAAAGGGAATCTAAACTTCTTAATTTCCACATCAGCATGCAAGTTACTGAATGCATTGTGCAGCTTAAGGAGGGGTATTGACGTAAATTATGCAGAAGTGAGAGGTTTTCTGCTTCTAATATATTGTTTTAGTCAGTGTTAGACCTTTAACACCTGCAGCTGTTTGAGCTTTGTGTGACAGTAGATTTATTTTTTTTTTTTTTTTTGGGGGGGGGGGGGTTTAATTGCACAAGCAGAATAAGAAAGCAGCACTCCTTGGTAAAGTATTGCAGCAGGAACAGCCTTTTTTTGGGGGGGTGGAGCTTCCACAGTCTAACAGATAGAGATCAGTGTCAGCTCTGCCTCAGGGCTTCGCCGAGCATTTCCTCTCTTTTGTGTGTTCCTCACAATGTCACTCACAAATATTCAGACACGAGGACACATGGATCAGACAGACAGATGGAAAATGAGACATACTGTACAGACGAGGAATGGCAACCAGCAGTTTGGTTGGACTGAGAGGTCTTTTGGTGTGTCACAGTTAGCCTGAGGGCATCATTTGGCTCTCCTGCCCCACCACGTCCTCCTACTCATATGTCACACTGCCGGGGGTCCCCTGCCCACCACTTCAGGGGCCCCAATGTGACTGACTGACTGCGCTAATGCCAAAAATAACCTCTGTTAATGGAGGGGAGGCAGAGGGGACAGATCAATAGGACTTATCAGTGACATTGTTAGCTTCCTGTAAGCGAACTTATTGCTCGTGTCCAGAGTGCTCTCATTGCCCCGAGCTATTGCTGACCACTCTGTCAACAGCAGATGTGGCAAAAATCCTTTTTTGTTTTTTGCATCACATTAGATTTCTCTTCAAGAATTATAAGTGCAAGGTGTCACCTCCAAAGTGAAACATGGTTCTTTGTTAAACTTAAATAAAATTCCATCTAAAAAATGTAATTTAACGTTCTGAGGCAAACCCAAAAGGTGCTAAAAGCTAACGAATCCAGAGAAAAGTCCGACGCAGACACTCTCCTAGACGGGTCAAGCTGTAATTTGACCTTGTTTATGAATAGGATAGAGTCCAAAATAGAAGATTCATGAAAAATTCATGCTGCGTATATAAAGAAGGGAGGAATAAAGTATCAATTAACTGCTGACATTAATACATTAAGGCTTGATAAACATTCCTATATGAAGGCGGATAAAAGCTATCGAGTCTATAGAAGTTTCCTGACTGACAGCAAGCTTGTGGTTAAGCTTGTGCATAAATCCACCCACTGTCGAGAATTCAGTGTTATTAGCTCGCTTTAAAGAGAACTGATTTATAACAGCAGAAGCAAATACTCTGATATTGTAGCATAAACACTATTTTTCTCTAAATTACAGGTCTTCAAAATGCATTCTCTGTATCAGATTTGAACTGTTTGTGTTTTGAGAGGTTTTGCAGGAGCTCCAAGACATAAAGTGGAATATTTAATGTTATACCATTAATTTAACCCTGTTCTACTTCCGTATGTCCTGTAAAGTCTGCAAATGCGCACACGTCTCAGATGACTTTGCACGCTCACACACAACTCGGCCTGTGTTGAAGATTTTCCCATCCTCTTTCTGACAGCTAATCTATGCGTCACATAATAAAAATCCCTACACAGCACGTGGGTATATTCATATTTTAGTGGCACACAGCAGCAACTTTTAAACCCTCTCCATGTGTCATTTATCTGCTTGTTTGTGTGTGAAACATTGCAAATTTCTCTGTGAAAGGGAAATCAGTAAACACACACACACAGGCTAAGCACAGCTTTGTGTAATTGGAATAAAGTGTGTGCAGTATTCTCTTTGCAGCCCTCTGCAAACACACACACCAGCAGATATGTGTAACTGATTACTGCGGTGGCTGTTGTCGCTGCATAAGTTGTGTTCTTTGTACAGTAATTCTCTTAGGTGTTAACAGCAAACCTCCTTTCCCTGCTCATACGTTCCCCACACCCCCTGGGAACTGACAAAACACTTAGCACATTTGTTTTACAGTTACAAGTCTCATGTCTCACATTTAAACACAAACACATTTTGTGTAAATGCACACTAACAAGATGTGTCTGAAATGTGCAAAAAAAAACTGGAAACAGCTCAGTTTTCTGCAGATTTCTTAATGCTTTGTGCTCTGATCACCTTGAGGATGTCCCCCCCCCCCCCCCCCCCCCCCCCCCCCC